>CM066032.1:1275370449-1275737949 GCA_033557465.1 Ichthyophis bannanicus | reverse complement strand
TGTATCGTGGTTTCTTGGGCTCCGCCCTTCCTCTCTGCTTTAAGCTTTGTACTATATTCTTGAATCATATATTGCTTAAAACAGTCCTTTTCATTACAGTCATTATAATCAATGCCCCAACCTTCTGGGTAAGTAGAATCACCTTGATTATAAAAATCCCAGCCTTTGGGCTTACCTCTGTGCTTGGCTGCAAAGGGTTTTCTCTGGGCTTTAGACCCGGTAGTGGAATCTCCACCTACTTTCTGCAATGAGTGTTGAAACTGACTTCCTGGCTCTCTCTCCTCTTGGTAATCCCCAGGATATTGCAGAAAGCCTGGCTTGCTTCTGCCGTATCCTTTTCTTGAATAAAGCTTTGTAAAAGGTTCTCCTTTTACCTTTGAACTCAACTCTCACCCTGGGCTTGGAACCTGGACTCTTCCCTGGTCCTCCTCCTGGGTTGTTAGCTGGCCTCTCACCGGAACCCTCGGCTGGCCTTGTAAATAACCTTCCAGCTGAGCCTGTGCTGGAACTTTCTCTGGAACTTCCACTGGACACTCCCTTCCAGCTTCTAATGGACACCTCCTTCCAGCTTCTAACGGATTCTCTTTCCTTCCAGCTTCTACTGAACCTCTTTTATGTATCTGCCCTTTAGGGTAGTACCTGACTCCTCCCCCTAGCAGGTGCTCTGAATTAGCTCTTGAGTCCTGAGCTAAACGGTAGCAAGGGCGTGTTTCTTTCTTCTGTGCTTGGTTTCCCTGGTAACTACCAGCCATGTGCTTTTGTTTATACTCCAGCACTGCCTCAGATTCCTCCTCTTTGGCTCTTTCTACAGGGCTGGAGGAATCCACCATGTCACAATAGTTATCTCCAAAATACACGTATCAGAGTTCTTCCAAGTTGACTTCCCTGTTTAATGTAAAATGTTCTGTTACAATGTAAACCGCTTTGACCGTAGAATAAAGCAATATGAAAAAACTGTTAAAGAAATAAACAGCAGTAGACAAGACCTACCTCTAGTAAAGCCATGCTGTCTTGGATTCTGTGATCCCTTGGATTCCAGAATCCACACTATCCTCAACTTTAGGGGCATTTCTATTAATTTACTCACCTCAGAGGTTAAACTAACTGGTTTGTTCCTTACTTCCACTTTTATGGACAGAAGCCACATTCACCCATCTCCAGTCCTCCAAGATCACACCTGACTCTAAAGAATCATTAAAAAATCAGACCGAGGAGAGCTAGTTCTTCCCTAAGTTCCTTCAATACTGTCAGATAAATCCTGTCCAACTCCATCGCTTTGTCTACTTTTGGTTTAGCTAACTCCTCATATACCCAATCTCCATCTATGAGCACAGAACAGAAATAGTTGCTAAGCAATTCCATTTTATCCTTATCAGTCTCTACATATTCCTTCTCTGCACCCCAGAGCCTTACAATGCCACCTTTGCACTTTTTTCACTAACATGCCTAATTTAAAAAAATCTTGTCTCTATGTTTTAATGTACTGGCCATTTTTCCTTCCATTTGCACCTTCGGGTTTATATTTTCAGAGAAACCATTATCCAGATAATTCCCCCAGCCAGCACTATCCATGAATTTTCAGTGGAACTACTGTATATGGGTGGTGCACTGAAAATCCTTCAGTCCTGGAGTTGTGCATAGGCTAAGCATGAGCAGAGCGTCAGGTTATATGGAAACCGACTGAATATTGTTGCAAGTCAGATAGCTCTGGCATGGGGCACTGTACACGCACATTCAGCACTGTTCGCAATCCAGACAACAGCACTGAAAATATGTGTTTTCTTTAACTGCTGCAGTCAAATATTAACTATCACAGTTAAATATTGGCTTGATAATGTTTAAAAATCAGTTTACTATATGTATAAGCCCCAGCACTTATACATAGAACATAATAAGAACATAAGATATGCCATACTGGGTCAGACCAAGGTCCATCAAGCCCAGTATCCTGTTTCCAACAGTGGCCAGTCTAGGTCATACGTACCTAGCAGTTTCCCCAAAAGACACAGGTTCCACAATGCTTGTATTGGGTCAAGCAGTGATATCCTGGGTCCCTTTTTGATAATGGTTTATGGACCTTTCCTCCAGGAACTTGTCCAAACCTTTTTTAAACCCAGCTACACTAACAGCCTTTACTACATCCTCCGGTAACAAATTCCAGAGTTTGATTACACGTTGAGTAAAAAAATATTTTCTCTTATTTGTCTTGAATAGTTTACACTGTAGCTTCATTGCATGTCCCCTAGTCTTTTTATATTCTGATGACATAAACAATCGATCTACGTTTACCCGTTCCACTCCATTCATTAATTTATAGACTATCATATCTCCCCTCAGCTGTCTCTTTTCCAGGTTAAAGAGCCCTAACATTTCCCCCCAAATTCCATCCCCCCCCCCACTGCCCCAACACCCTATAATACCTTACCTACCTTATTATCCCGACAACCCCTACCTATCACCCTGTAAATATGTAAATAGTTCTTGTTCGAGACAATTATACTCATGTTCAGAAGTTACTTGTCTTAACCATATGTACTCATGTTAAAAAGTTCAGTTCTATGTAAACAGTTGAAACACACAGTCACCCTATGTTCTCTGTAAGCCGTCCTGAATTGAAGAAGGCCGGTATATAAAAAGAAAGATTAAATAGATAGATAGCCAACCTTTTTAGCCTTTCTTCATAGGGGTATCCTTCCATCCCCTTTACCATTTTGGTGGCTCTTCTCTGAACCTTTTCTAATAGGGTAGGAAGAAGAGGAGGAGTGGCATAATATATTTTTTTAAAAAGTATTAAAAGGGTTAAACTAGAAAGAGGGGAAAAGAAATCAATTTGCACTGGTCTGATATACAGATCTGCCTCACAGGGAGAAGTGGATGGAGATTTAATAGAAGACATATACAATATTGCCACGAAAGAAGAAGTGCTACTAAATGGTGATTTCAATATGCCGCCTGTTGATTGGCACATCCCTGCTGTGGTGTCATCTAGAAGTAAGAAGATCCTGGATTCTCTACAGGAAGAGCTATTCCGGCAACTGGTAACACAACCCACACAACAATGGGACATATGGGATTTGGTGCTTAGCAATGGGGGAAGCGTTTCTGATGTTATAGTGGGAGATCATCTCGCATCCAGTGATCACCAGATGGTCTGCTTCAGTATTAGAACTAGGGCTGATAAAATACATTCAGAAGCGAGGGTCTTAGACTTTAGGAAAACTAACTTTGCCAAGATGGGACAATACCTCAAGGAGTCATTAGCAGGATTAGAACAGCTGAGGGTTGTAGAAAAGCAAAGGGAAAACCTGAAAGGGGATATTTTAAGGACAACAAGCCTTTTTGTTAGAAAAGTAAATAAAGGAAAAGGAGACCACTATGGCTCTCAAAAGTAGTAGCTGAAAAGATGAAGGGGGGAGGGGAAGGCATGTGTCCTTCATAAAATACAAGCAATCACAGAGAGAGGAAGAACAGCATCAAAATTTGGAAAAACTTAGAGAAGCTAGGAAAGCAAAGATACAAAAAGAAGAAGAGATAGCCAGTGCAATAAAATGAGGGGGGAAAGCGTACTCACCTATAACAGGTGTTTTCAGGGGACAGCAGGAATCAGTCCTCACATATGGGTGACATCGGCTGTCAGCTGTCAAATGATGCCACTGTTTTTTCACAAATATTTTTGCAAAATCGTTGCCCCCACTGTATGTGCCGGCAAATACACATGTATTTGCTGGCATGTGTTTTTTTTTTACAAAAGGCTCTGCATTTGGCAAAGCCTTTTGGAAAATAATATGGAAAAGTGAATGTCCCAAGCTGGATGTCACATTTCCAATGTTCAGCTCCTATACAAAATGGGGTGTCAAAGCAACTTTTATACACAGTACATAGCCCATGAAAAGGCAGAATAGGCGTTTAGGTCACCTGTCTGTTCTGTTTTATCAAAATAAAAAGAATAAAACAAAATAAAAACAGAAATTAGGATGTCTCACAAGTTAATGGGAGCTTTAAAAAGCATCTGTATTTAGAATAGTACCTTGCTCTTAGCAGATTGGACAATGTTGTGCCAGATTACATGCAAGTATGAGCAGGGAGTGTGCAGTATGAAGGTTTGTGTTTTTCTTATTTTTTTTCTCTGCCTGCTAGAAAAAATGTGGTGGGAATGGGCTGTCAGTTTTCACAGACCTCTAAGACATGAGATAGGTGGCAGATTATTACATACTTGCTCTGCGATAACTGTTCTTTCGTCAGTAAAGTCATTTTAGAGCTTCTGTTGTTTCACAGTACAACTTCCTTAATGAACTTTAAACATTCAGAACACTTACTTAGGGGTATGTTTACTAAACAGCGCTAACGTCGCATCTGTGATGTTATCATGCGATAAGTGATGTTATCACGTGATAATGGTGCATTACCGTGCAAGAACGTCACATATTGGGCGATAATGTGGCCGGCGGCGTTAAGTTGCACAGAGGGTGGAGTAAGGCTCCCCAGAGGGCAGAGTAAGGCTCCCCAGGGGCAGAGAGAAGGGTTCAATGGACGGAGAGTGGGCGGGAAGAGGCTCCATGCATACTAATGCCGTGAAATGAAGGTCTGAAAATTAGCGCCAGTGACAACCTAGAGGCACAGGGGTATGTTTACTAAACTGTGCACACGTGCGCGGTGCACAATAGCATACGCTAATGATGCACTTAAGTGCTCTTAAGTGCCGCCCACGCGGCGCTGATGTGCGATAGAGGCGGGGAAAGGCGTACGGAGGGCGGAGGAAGGCCTCCGAGGGGCGGAGGGACAGGGTCAATGGGTGGAGAGTGGGAGGGGACAGGCTCCCCGCACAGGAGCGGGGCTGAATTTCGGCAATAAAAATACCACGAGTGAAACCCTCGCGTTAGAGCCGATTTAAAGGGAAGAGAAACCATTTACGTCAGCAATGTACAGCAAAACCGGGGAAACCTGCAAAACGTGAGCAGTGTGATAAATGTGCACAGAACAAAATAGCAAATATAAATTGAAAATGACCACAACAAATTCCAAATAAATTATAATCCAGCTGGGCAACAGTGATATTAATGGGCAACCATAAAAAACACTCCCATGAAAGCTCCAAAAAAAAGAAATGATTTTTGGAAGGGTCTACACTCCGTAGACTCGCTCAAAAAGCACTGCATTTTAATGGAGCTTTCCTGGGAGTGTTTGTCATGTTGCCCATTGATATCACTGTTGCCCAGCTTGTTTTTGGTTTTTTCCCCTTTTTTGGAGGTCATTTTTGAGGTTTAATTGCACCTTTGTCCCCATACAAGGTAAACGAGCCCACAGTAAAATTGTGCAGAGCAGGGTGTCTGACTCGTGCAGCCAGGTTTCCTATCTCCAGAGACTGCACTGTCTCTGTGGCCACAGTGTGGTGCAGCAGACACAGCCAGTGCCTGTAGGACCAGAGGGTCACAGATTCAAATCCCAGCTGGGGTTACTGCCAACCCAGCCCCCATAGTTTTACCCACCACTAAACAGTGATAGTACAGACACTCCTTTATGGCAGAGAACATAAGCATGGTTCCAACACCTATATTTTACCCTACACCGCACACAAACCATAACAATGGGCATTAACTACAGCCAAGTCCCCCAAATTCAGTCCTGGAGTGCTACAACTCAATCAGGTCATATGCTTTTTCCCAGATAGGGACATGTCTGCATGTTGGCGGAAGGGTACAGGTGGTGGAGGGGGCAGTGGCTGCAAACCACAGCAGACAGTGGCCTAGGCCTGTGCAGGCTGGCACCGTCCACCGCAACAGTCTCTGTCAGATGTACAGTCATGGACTCCACAGGGAACACAGCATACCTGTAGCAACAGGGTGGTGCAGTGCATACAGACAGTGTGTGCAGGAACAGAAGGTCACAGGTTCAAAGCCCAGCTGGGGCTACTGCCAATCCATCCCACATATTTTTCCTACAACTAAACCGTGATAGTGCGGACAAACCTTTATTGCTGAGAACATACGCATGGTTCTTACGCCTATATTGTAACCACACCAAACACAGACACCATAAACAGCCGCATTACCTAGAGCAGAGTCTCCCAAATGCAGTCCTGGAGAGCCCCACACCATTCAGGATCCATGCTGTCTCTACGAAAGATGCCTGTGCTGCATATCTATGCACCACCCCCATGGTATGCTGATGTAGCTCATGCATATCTATGAGGGACAGCATGAAAACCCGAACAGTGGTTGGAACACCAGGACTGGAGTTCGGACACTCTCCCGTAAAGCAGCAGCCAACAGGGCCAGACACACCCCCCCCCCCCCCACAGGCCCCATTGGCCAATGCCTCCTGGAGAGGCAGGACATTGGGCCCTGCCTGTATCTCCCAATACTAGCAGTTGCATACCTTAGCACTGCCACCCTACACCTGGGTATATGGTACACAGCTATCAAACGTTGCCCATGATAACTGGCAGATATCAATTCCTACGTTAAGCACAGTTTGCTCATTGCTCTCCACCATAACAATCATTGTGATGTCTGCGGTGTGCGCTGCAGGTCTGGTCTCTGACAGTGTTTACCACCCTAGGGAGTGACCCCCAACAGTAGTGCGTACCATATCCATGCCTGTACTGTGCCCAGGACTGGTGTGGTGGGTATGGCTTCTGGACTCCTCTATAGTAGCACAATGCTGGCATAGGTGTGGGGGTGGCTGTCTGCCTATCCAGTGTGTGGTGGCTACAAACACCTTCCACAGCCCACACTGCCAGCAATGTTGCCAGTATTGGGCTGCCAATGTGCATAATGAGGAGCAAGGTACCATGGGTATAGGCCGGACAGGGTGGCCTGGCCAGGGTGCATCTGCACAGGGCATAGGGCACTGACTGGGACATTTTAGTGCCCGGCCACCACCTACACAGACAGGGTGACCTCAGTATGTCCTGCTGAGAGATCACTCTCACCCTGACTGTGCAGTGAACACAGCATGGCTAGGCACCCCCATAGTGCTATACAGTATTTCTCTCATGTGATATGGGTTTCCTTTTGGGGCCCAGTCACTGATTTATCTGCTTGCTGTGTATGCTGACAACCCAGTTCTGGGTGCATGCATCTCCACTGGGAACATGCACTGTGGACTAACTAGCACACTGTTTGCAGCTGGTATGTGTCTTGATGGAGCAGCTTGCAGTGGATGATGACTTGCTGCAGGAGAATATCAGATAGTGGTGGGGTGCAGCTCACCATATCCAGGCCTAATATCTGTCTGCTATTGTGTTATGGATGTGTATAAGGCTGCATTGAGTGCTCTGTGGGGTGTCTGCTCCTCAGCAGGACTGGGGTTGATGAACCCCTCTACTGCCACCTTTGCAGGGAGGTAGTATGTGGATCTATTGATATGAGGCCCTGTTTGCCATCCTTGTCTCCTGGGGGAGGGGGGTGTTGGTGCATGGCCCACCTGGGGGTCCATGGGGGCTACCCCTGACTGAGTCAGACAGAGATATCCAAGTGGTTTAGTGCAGGAACTACCTATCTCACACATTAACACTGCTTTGGACCTCCAGCATGGCCTCTTTCAGCCATGGAAGGTGCTGTGGACCTGGTCCTGGGCGCCTCATTGCACTCTCAGGGTGAGCACAGTACCCGCACAATGTGACAGTGTGTAGCTACTCTGTGCCAGTAAAACACATGGTCAGTACCCCCTACCAGGCCGAGGTGGTGTGTGGGTGCACATGGTCACTTCCCGCTACCGGGCCGAGGTGCTGTGGGGGTGCATTGGCCATCTTGTGTTGATCTGTGGACAGCTGATTTGCATGTGCAGTGCATCATGGGTATGGGTGGGCTAACCCTATCCTGGTGACCACAGCAGACTGTCTGTGTGGTGACGTGCATGCTCTCTGCACCCAGCCAGGGACTTGCTAACAGCTATAAAGCTGTAGCCCAATGGTTAGTTCACTGCCTCTGAAGCTAGAGGTCATGGGTTCAAACCCACAGTGGGGCTATTTGATAGGGTTGTCCAATGCATTATTTTTTTTAATGTACGTATTTTGATGCCAGCAAAAACACCCTCAGCGTACTGTACCCATAAGGTGCCTCTGAGGGCGCCCTATAGGGCACCTTATGGTTCCCGTCCATATAAGGTGCACTATACAATATCCTGTGACGCAACCTATAGGGTGCCCTATAGGGGACATTTTAGGGTGCTGTGGCGGACAGTGCAATTTCTAATGTGCCCTATGGAGTGCCTTATAGGGTGCCTTATACGGCACCTTCAATTACAGCACGTGAGGGCGTGTTTGCTGGCAGCAATTAATAACATAAAAATAAAGTGCTGCAGGACAAAATATGTACAATGCAAAGCTGATGCCACAGCCAGCCTTACGCATTAGGCACACTGGGGGGTAAACTCATGACCCCTGTATCAGCAGTCAGTGCCTTAACCATTGTGCTCCACTGCTGCTCCTCCTTGCCTGTCAGCGCACCTACTTATGCTTTTCATTCCTTAAACTGCACAGTGCTGCCATAAAAAAAGGTACACTGATCTTGCGGTACCTCATACGGCACCCTCTAAAGCGCCCTATAAGCAACATTCTAGGGTGCCTTGGCTGACAGTGCACTTTAAAATGTGCCTTATAGGGCGCCTTATGTTAACACGCTTTGAGAGTGCGTTTGCTAGTAGTGATAATTAAAATATGAATAAAATGCCTCCTAAAGCAATCTTCCCCATAATATGTTCGGCCTCAGCCAGCCTTGTTCATTGGGCACTTTAACCCCTGATCCCTGCACCATTGGTCAGCGTCTTGACCACTGTGCTGTGGTTCGGTTCCTGTGCTTGTACATCAGCGCACAGCCATATGCCTGCCAACATTAAAATGCCTCCAAAATCATTAGCACACCGCCTTCTGCTGCCTAATATTACACTGGCTCCTAAAGTAATGCCTCAGCTAGCTGTTTTCATTGGGCACTGTGGGGGATTGAACCCCTGATCTCTGCACTGTTGGTCAGTGTCTTAACCATTGTGCTGTGGCTCTGCTCTTCTTCCTGCACATCAGCGCGCCACTTATACTGCCCAGTATTATAATGCCTCCATAAACATCAGTGCGCTGCCTTATGCTGCCCAGTATTAATATGCCGCCTTATGACACCCAGTATTTCTGCGCCTCATAAATTAGTGTCTCAGCCAGCTGTCTTCATTGGGCACTGTGGGGGATTGAAACCCTGATCCCTGCACCTTTGGTCAGTGTCTTAACCATTGTGCTGTGGCTCTGCTCTTTTTCTTGCACTTCAGCGCGCCACTTATGCCTCCCACGCAGCTATCTCATGCGCTAATGTGCGGGGCGCACATGGGCACCGCGCACCTTAGCGCATATGTTAATTCCGCCTTTCCTTTTTCAGGACGGAACGCCCACTCCTTATATGGCACCCGCACACTACCGGGGCCCGCACTTTACCGGGGTTTTAGTAAACATACCCCACAGTTGCAGGAGAAAGAAACCATATCAGTCAGCAATGTGCAGCAAAGGCAGGGAAACCAAGAAAAGTGATAGTAGTGATACATGTGCAGCAGCAGCAGCAGCATATTGGCCAAGTACGAAAGGGCATGACGGTGAGGCTGCAAATGGGGCACAGGGGGCTGAAGGCGGGACATGCAGTGGGGCAGCTGGGGCACAGGGTGGACCAGGCAGATGCCTAGGTGGCACATAGGAACACAGAAACAGAAAAACAGCAAGCCAGCAACTGACCAAGGGCAAACATGCCCACGAGTGTGTGACCCACAGTGTCCCAGCGGACATCACCCAGCAGGTACCACAAAGGGCACATAACATAGACAGGCGGTGCCAGGGGGGAAGCACGGATGTCAATGTAGGCACCCCTACCCCAGACCCCACACCATAGGCAGCCACCTACTGGCACACTGGATGGCCTGGGACTGCGCACCACCAGCACCACTGGCATAAGGGCATGTCAGCATGGTGGCGGAGGGGTACTGGTGGTAGAGGGGGCAGTGGCATCTGCCCACAGCACACCAAGGCCAAACCCTGTTCAGGTGGGTGGCATGCAGTGCAACAGACAAGGGCTGTCTGATGAACAGTAATGCTATCCCCAGGGAATAACCTGCTTCTGTGACAACAGTTTGGTGCAGTACACACAGCCAGTATATTCAAGGGCAGAAGGTCACAGGTTCAAGTCCCAGCTGGGCTCCTGCAGACCATGTTTCCCCATTTTACCCTTAATAAACCACGGTAATAAAGACGGAATCTTTATTGCAGAAAAAAGTAACACACCATAAAAGCCTATATTGTACCCTACAGAGCACATACACCATAAACATGTACAAACCCTAGAGCAGAGTTTCCCAACTCCAGTCCTGGAGGGCCAAACACCATTCAGGTTGTCAGGATGTCCCTAATAAATATGCATGAAATGCATTTACATGCACCACCCCCATTGTATGCAAATGTATCCATGCATATTCATTAGGGACAGCATGAAAACCTGAACCGTGTTTGGCCCACCAGGACCGGAGTTGGAAACCTCTGCCCTAGAGCAGCGGCCGACAGGGGCACAAACACCCACAACCACAGGCCCCACTATGCAGTGGCTCATGGAGAGTCAGTCTGTTGGACCCTGCGCGCAGCAGCATCTACCAATACTGGCACCTGCATACCTTAGCAATGCCATCTTAAACGTGGAAACACGTTCCACATATATCAAAAGGTTGCTATGAATAATGTCAGATAACAAATCCTAAGTTGAACACAATTTGTTGACAGGGATTCATCATATCAACCTTTCTGATATCTGTGGAGTGTGTTTCAGGTTTTGTTTCTGACAGTGTTTAACTCCCCCGGGGAGTGACCCTAACAGTATTGAGTACCATAGCAATGCCTGCACTGTGCCCAGGACTGGTATGGCGGCCAGGGCTGCCAACCACCTCCATATTTGCACATTGCTGAAATAGGTGTGGTAGTGTGCGTATGTCTATCCAGTGTTATGTGGCTGCCTACACCTTACTGAGCCCACAATGCTTGCACTGTTTCCAGTGTTAGCCTGCTAATGTGCATAATGAGGAGCAAGGTATTGTGGGTATGGCCTGGAAAGGGCGGCCTGGGTAGGTAGCATCTGCACAGGGCATAGGGCAATGGCTGGAACATTGCAGTACCTGGCCATCACCACCTGCATGGACAGGGTGGCCACAGCATGTCATGCTGGGAGCTCACTCTCACTCAGACTGAGAAGTGACCATGGCATGGCTAGGTTCCCCCACAGTGCTATATAGTATTTCTCTCATGTGATATCTCTGGGTTTCCTTTTCTGGGGCCCAATCACTGACATACCTGCTTAGAAACATAGAAATATGACGACAGAAAAATACCACATGGCCTATCTAGTCTGTCCTTCCATAACAACTACAACAGTCCCTTTTTTACCTTTAGAGATCCTCTGTGTTTGTCCCATGCTTTTTTGAATTCAGTTACTGTCCTCATCTCTACCACCTCCACTGGGAGACTATTCCACGGATCCACTACTCTTTCCGTAAAGAAATATTTCTGCATATCACTCATGAATCTATCTCCCTTCACCCTCATCCCATGTCCCCTTGTAGCAGAACTTGCTTTCAATTGAAAGAGGCTCTTTCCCTGAACATTTATGCCACAGAGGTATTTAAACATCTCAATCATATCACCTCTATCCCGTCTTTCCTCTAAGGTGTACATATTAAGATCCTTCAGTCTGTCCTCATATGCTTTATAATGAAGGCCACTAATCATTTTAGTAGCCACCCTCTGCACCGACTCCATCCTGTTCACATCCTTTTGAAGGTGCGGTCTCTAGAATTGCACACTATACTCCAAATGAGGTCGCACCAAAGACTTATACAGAGGCATTATCACGTCCTTTTTTCTGCTAGCCATTCCTCTCCGTATGCACCCAAGCATCCTTCTAGCTTTTGCCGTCGCCTTTTTTACCTGTTTAGCTACTTTAAGATCATCAGACACAACCACGCCTAGGTCCCGCTCTTCTTTAGTGGACAAAAGTACTTCACCCCCTATAATATATTGCTCCCTTGGATTGCTGCAGCCCAAATGCATGACCTTACATTTTTTAACATTAAATCCCAACTGCCAAATTCTAGACCATTCTTCAAGCTTAGCTAGATCCCTCATCATGTTATCTACCCCTTCCTGAGTGTCTACTCTATTGCAGATTTTGATATCATCTGCAAAGAGGCAAACCTTACCTGAAAGCCCTTCCGCTATATCACTAACAAAGATGTTAAAAAGAATCAGACCAAGGACAGATCCCTGGGGCACACCACTGATAACATCCTTCTCCTCAGAGTGAGCTCCATTTACTTGTACTCTTTGTCTCCTCCCACCCAACCAATTTCTAATCCAAGCAGTAACTTTAGGGTCCATCCCTAGGGTGCTCAGTTTGTTTATAAGTCACCTGTGAGGAACAGTGTCAAAGGCTTTACTGAAATCTAAATACACCACATCTAGGGCTCTCCCTCGGTCCAGCTCCCTGGTCACCCAGTCAAAGAAATCAATCAGATTTGTCTGACAAGACCTGCCTCTGGTGAATCCATGCTGCCTTGGATCCTGTAATCCATTGGACTCCAGAAACCTCACTATTTTCTCTTCCAGCAGCGTTTCCAATAATTTACTCACCACCGAAGTTAAACTAACCGGCCTGTAGTTTTCCACCACATCCTTACTTCCGCTTTTGTGTAAAGGCACCACATGAGCCTCTCTCCAGTCCTTTGGCACCACTCCCGACTCCAACGAGGCATTTAAAAGGTCAGTCAGTGGAGCTGCTAGAACGTCCCCAAGTTCCCTCAGTATTCTCGGGTGTATCCCATCCGGTCCCATCGCTTTGTCTACTTTAAGTTGAGATAGTTTCTCACAAACACAGTCTTTTGAAAATTGTTCAAGATGTCCATTGCTTCTGTTCCTATTTGTGGGTGTTTTCTGAGGTCCTGCTCCTGGTTCTTCATCTGTGAACACAGAACAAAAATATTTGTTAAGCAATTCCGCTTTATCCTTATCAGCTTCTACATATTCCTCCCCTGCACCCTTGAGTCTGACAATACCACTCTTGCCCTTCCTCTTCTCACTAATATATCTGAAAAATGTCTTATCCCCCCATTTTATTGCATTGGCTATTTCCTCCTCCTTTTTGAATCTTTGCCTTCTTGACTACTTTGCTAGCTTCTCTAAGTTTTTCCAAATACAGATGCCTGTCTTCCTCTCTCTGTGATCTCTTGTATTACATGAGGGCCTCCCTCTTTTTCTTCACTTTTTCAGCTACTTCTTTCGAAAACCATAGTGGTCTCCTTTTCCTTTTACCTTTATTTACCATTTTAACAAAAAGGTTGGTTGCCCTTAAAATATCCCCTTTCAGTTTTTCCCACTGTTTTTCTACATCCCTTAGCTGTTCCCACCCAACTAACGACTCCCTGAGGTATTGGCCCATCTTCGCAAAGTTAGTCTTCCTAAAGTCTAAGATCCTCGCCTTTGAATGGATTCTAACAGCCCTAGTCCTAAAACTGAACCACACCATCTGGTGATCACTGGATGCAAAATGATCTCCCACTACAACATCAGAAACACTTTCACCATTGGTAAGCACCAAGTCCAGTATGGCCCCTTCACGTGTGGGGTCTGTTACCAATTGCCTGAATAGTTCTCCCTGTAGAGAATTCAGGATCTCCTTACTTCTATATGATACTGCAGCAGGAATGTGCCAAACAACATCTGGCATATTGAAATCACCTATCAGTAGCACTTCCCCTTTCCTAGCAATGCTGCGCATGTCTTCAATTAACTCTCTGTCCACCTCTTCCTCTTGTGAGGGAGGTCTGTATATCACACCAATGTAAATAGATTTCTCTTTCCCTCTTTCTAGTTTAACCCACAATGCCTCCCCTCTCCCTTTTAAGCTCTGTAATTCCAAAGTTTTAATAGTAGTTTTTACATATAGTGCCACTCCTCCTCCCCTACTTCCTTCCCTGTCCTTTCTGAATAAAGTATAGCCAGGTATAGTTACATCCCAATCATGGTTTTCTGTGAACCATGTTTCTGTAACTGCCACTAAATCCAAGTCAGCCACTCCCACCAAAGCTTCAACATCAGGGATCTTATTTACCATGCTACGGGCATTTATACACACTGCTTTCCATATGTTACCCCTGTTACCCATTTCCATAAAGTTATTTAATGTATCACCTACCTGGGAGCTTTCACTTACCTGGGGGCTTTCTTCACCCATCCCCAATGAATCTAGTTTAAAGCCCTCTTCAGTAGATTAGCCAGTCTACTACTGAAGACGCGTTGACCTTTCTTGGACAGATGGATGCCATCTCTGCTCTGCAACCCTTGAAACAGCATCCCATGGTCTAGGAAACCAAAATGCTCTCGATGACACCATCCACGCAGTCATGCATTCATCTCCAGGATGCAAGCCTCTCTGCCTTGGCCTTTACCGTCAACAGGGAGGATTGAAGAGAACACCACCTGTGCACCTAACTGCTTCACCCTCCGTCCCAGGGTGTGCTCACATCCCATTTTTGGGTGCACACGGTTCCCCCAGGAACATGCACTATCTACTAGCTAGCAAACCATCTGTAGTTAGCATGTGTATGGCTTGAACACCTTGCAGGGTGGAGACTGACTGTGCCCTCTGCTGGTGAATGTCAGATAGGGGTGGGGGGCAGCTGAGCTTTTCCAGGCCTACTGCCCTATAATGATGCATACAGATCTGCATTGACCTCCCTGTAGGGTGCCCATTCTCCTCTACTGCCACTATTGCAGAGATGTAGAATGTGGATCTGTTGGTGGGAGATCCTGTCCCCCACCCTGACCCACAGGAGTAGGTTGTGGGGTGCTACATAATCCGCTTCTCTTCTAATATGTGGTCATGGCATCTACACAGGATATGCACTATTCTGGGTGCATCATAGTCTACAATGCTTAGACATGACTGGGAAATACCCATCACACACACTAGTACTGATGGGGACCTGCAGCGCAGCCTATCTCAGTCATTCCATGTGCTGCGGACCTGGTGCTGGGCCCCCCCACTTCACCCTCAGGGTGAGCACAGGAACCACATGATGTCACGGTCTGTAACTTTTTTTTTAAATTAATTAATTAATTTATTTATTTATTTATTTACATTCTCTTATATATTTATTTATTTATTTATTTATTTACATTCTCTTATATACCGCGCTATTCTGCATCAGTGCGGTTTACATTGAACAAACTGAAATTACATTGAACAGTGCATTATAACTTTGAGATAACTATTTTATAGGGAGCATGGGCTGTGGAGGCACACAGTCAGTTCCCCCTACCAGGCCAGGGTGCTATAGAGGCACATACCCTATCTTGTGATCAGATGTAGGCTGCTGATCTGCATGTGCAGTGCATCATGGGTACGGGTGGGTTTACCCTATCCTGGTAACCACAGCAGACAGTTTGTGTGGTGACCTGCAGTCTTTCTGTAGCCAGCCAGCAGTGTGTTAGATGCTATAGAGATGTAGCCCACTGGTTACTTACGTGCCTGGAGAGGCAGAGATCATGGGTTTGATCTCACAGTGGTGTTATTTAAGAATGCTGTCTGAGGCTTTTCCTTTTCATTTCAATCAGTGCTGCCAGCAGAAACATCCTCACAGTGCTGTAGCCTAAGGTGCCTCATAGGAGCCCTATAAGGCGCCCTATACAGTGCCCTATAGGGCACATTATAGGGTGCCTTGGCAGACAGGGCACTTTATAATGTGACCTATAGGGAGCCTTATGAGGCACCTTAGGTTACGGCACTGTGAGGGTGTTTTTGCTGGCAGCACTGATTTAAATTAAAAGAAAATGCCTCAGACAGCCGTTTTTAGATTACACCACAGCAGGATCAAACCCATGACCTCTGTCTCCACTGTCATTGCAGTAACCAGTGGGCTACATCTTTATAGCTTCTAACACTGTGCTGGCATGTACTTAGGGTTAATGCGTGTTAACATACCACAGTGCCCCCTATTGCGCGATAGAGATTCTTGCTACCTTAGGACCGGAACACCCACTCCTTATATGGCATTCTTCACATTATCGCTGCAACTAGCGCCAGTAACATTAAGACGGTTTAGTAAACATACCCCTAAGACTTCTTATAGTTCTGAGAAAATAATATTTGTCAGCACTCTACTAGACTCTAGCTTCTGATTTGGTAGGCATTCTTCTACATCTCTTTTTCTCATTATTTCTTTGCTGGCAAGAAAAAAGGGAGAGACGACTGAGAAGTAACATTTCACAGAGCTCTAAAATATGATCAATGTCTGTTTTTTAGATAGACAGATGCCCCGTGCTAAACAAAAGGCTGGAAAAAGAAGAATTTGCTTTCTGTGCAAGATCATGAACAGGAAAACCCCAAAAGGATAAAGAGGGTCACTGGACCCCAGTAGGTGCACAGTGACGGTGGCCATATTGGCTACATCATCGATAACAGCCAAAAGCAGGCATGTTTATGGTGCATTCCTGTGATGTTTAAGCCATAAAACTCCTTGGGGTTTAAGGTAATAGAAAAGGCTGTAAAGGGGTCTGGGAGCCTGCTGTAAGGTAGAGCAGGTGGGAGGGGCCCAAAGGATAATTTCCCATGGAGGAGGGAGGAGGATGTAGAGAAGAGATAGGCTGCAGTATAAGACTCAAGGCTCTATTCAAATAGGGATCATTGGTAGGAAGTCATTGAACCATGAAGTAGGAGGAAAGAAAGGGAGCCGGCCCAGCAGGGCACCGCCATCCCATCTGGGTGGTGGGCATTAGAGGGGATTGTCCAAGGTCAGCCACCCAAAGAGATGTAGAAGAATGCCTACCAAATCAGAAGCTAGAGTCTAGTAGAGTGCTGACAAATATTATTTTCCCAGAAGGGAAACTGGGGAAAGCTGGTCTGCCCATGAACCAGTTCAAGTTGCCAAGGGTGGGAGTGTAAAGAAAAGCAATGCTGGGGACTGAAGCTGACTGAACTGAAATGTGCCCACCTCCTGGCTTCATTCCAGCTTTCTCCAACTCAACACCAATAAGTCAACAGATACCTGAATCACAGGCAGCTTGGACCTTCCATCCGTAGCTCCTCTTCTTGCTGGTACTCTCGTATCGCTTCAACCTTCTTTCAAATACGTGGATATTCTTATTGATTCTCAACCTTCATTCTCTTCCCAGATCAGTCAGGTTACCAAAGCTTCATTTACTGCATGTTGCTGTTTTTGCACTGTTCGTCCCTGTTTAGTCTCAGTCGTGCAAGTTTCCTTTTAGCTTAGCACTGTAATAGTTCCATTAGACTACGATAACATTATCTAATCTGGACTACCGGTCTACAAACTAAAAAAACTACAAATTATTCAAAATACAGTAATAAGCATTCTCAGCAATACTAGTAAATTTGATCATGTCACTCCCCTTTTGATTCAATATCATTGACTCCACTTTGATAGTCAGATTCGGCAAAAAATTATCACCTTGACCCCTAAGACCATCTGCAACAATGTACCAGATTACTTATCATCTCATGTTACTTTATACACTCCCCCACGTTGTTTACATTCTCTTCATGGGAACCAGCTGGTTATTCTTTCTCTATAAAAGACAAATATGAATCTACACCCTTCTTTTTTTGTTGCCCTCTTTCATGGAATACCTTACCTATCTATATTCTCCTCAAACTGGTCTTTAAAAAATTTGAAACCCTGATCAAATCTTTTCTTTTTGAGCCTACATTTGGGCTAGGGCTGGGGTAAAAGGCCGACCAGACAATCTCTTCTTAATGTATACCTGAACTTATTCTTTTTCTTCTCTGTCCTATTTAATGAATGGAGTTCCTTTCTGAATGTCTACATTCTGTTTTATGTAAGTTTAATTTAGATTTTAGTCTTGTTTTGTGTAAGCCACTCTGAATGCTTGTAAAGGGTGGCATGAAAAGAACAATAAACCATAGACTGTGTAAGTTCATCATTCACCTCAAGGGGACTGTAAATAGCTAGTGTGGTTCCAGAGGAAGGCGATTGCAATGAGATGGTACATCCAAAGGTGAAAGTAGGGATGAATAGTATATATACCTCTGAGAGCTCTGAGGCTTCCCCATTGCAAATATAAATGACACTCCTAGGGCTCTGAACGGATTATAGAAACTAACAGCATCACTGGCTCCCAATTTCCTGATAGTAATTCAAGTTCTGCCTCGCTAGCTGTGAGACTTTATTCTCATCACAGAGATGTTGACTGAAGAATTTACAAGCAAGGTGTTGGACTGGGTTCAGAAGCAAACTGTGCCTCAGTGACTGTTCTTTACTAATTGAATGAATGAGCCTGCTTCCTAATAGCGTGAGTGCAATTGACCTCCCAGAAGATCCTGGTCCTGCCCCAAGAACCCAGCTTAGATCACTGTCACTAACTAACCACAATACCCTTCTAGGAACCATATGATTCTGCTATGTCTCATTATAACTTCTACAGTTGTGGTCAACATTATTGGCATCCTTCCATTTTAGGTACATTGGGCCCGATTCTGTCCTGGACGTAGATCCCCTCTGTGCATCCGGTCTGAACCGGATTCACAGAGGGGATCGCGATTCTGATCTCGCAGGGCACATCTAGCCCCATGGGATCAGAATCGCAAACAGTCCTGCATGTGAAGGCTGGGACTACAATTCAGTCTGGTCTACATGTGCAGGACTGTCCCTGGCTAACTCAGTCAAGGCTCATGTTGCCATGGTACTGTGGCTCCATTGAAGAACCGCAAAGCCGGCTACCTGAAAAAGAGGTTTATTCCCTGCAGCCTGACCCCCCAATCTGGCCTCTTAAGGCCAGGGTCGGGCTGCATGGAATGTCTCTTGGCCCCCCCCCCCCCGAACCATCTGTGCCCCAAGCAATGAAAAAAAACCCACATCTTTGGAGGTGGAATAACTTTCCTGCACATGTCACTGGCCCTGGACGTACAGGACTGACTTTAGAATCGACCCTGTACGTCCAGGGCCAGTGACTGCCCACTGCCCACCTAAACTCCGCCCCCAGGCCACCCATTCCCCACCTCGTCTAACTTCCCCGCACAACCAGTGGGGAAGTTAGTCAGGGACAGGAGCCAGCATGAATAGTGGGGATGGATGTCCCACTGGGCCGTCCATCCCCGCTATTCGTAGCACAGAATAACCCCCATTGTGTACAATATCTTGAGAAATAATTGAAAATATTCCAACTGTATGTCATCAAACTATTTTAACAGTATCTACAAAGGTACACAGCAGAAAAAAAGATGTCTGTGCAGCGTAATAAGTGTTGAGAAAAAGACAAAACATGACCTGTACAGGATTAATAGCACCCTTCATTAAGATTTGGTTGCACAACCCTTGGCAGTGATGACAGCCTCCAAATGTTTCTTGTAGCCATCTATAAGTTTCTTACATCTGTCTGCTGCTAGTTTTTCCCATTCTTCCTCGAGTGGGAGAAACTACCAGCAGGCAGATGTAAGAAACTTAGATGGTTCCTCCCAATATAAGCCCCCAAGCATATTTTATTGAGCTGTATCAAATAGCATTCAAATACACTGGTCAACATTGAAATTGTTACTGACTTTAAAAGGCCCTAATCTGTAGTATCTTGGTGAGCTGAGCATGAATATAACATTAAAAAAAAATTATTGGCTCTCGTTTTGAAGATATTGCATGTAGTTCATTTTTGGCGTTTCACCGTGTAAATTTATCCAGTAGGACATCAACATCCCAAATAAGCCTTGAATGATGCAATATTGCATCACATTGCATAATACCAGCATGCACACATCATCCAGAGTTGATTGCATCATTTTCTGATGCAATGCAATACTACTGCCAGACGGCTGCTAAAGCCATCTGACATCAGCAGTGTACTATACGCAGTTGGAAAGGAAAGTAATCTGGTATTCTGTTCTGATATTGAAAGCCTCATGAATGCCTTAAAAATCACTCATGACCCACAAGACTGGAGACTATTTATAGACTCTTCAAAACTGAGTCTGAAGGCTTTGCTTTTGAACAATGGAAACCGTCTTCTATCTATTCCAGTAGTGCATGCCGTCCACATGAAAGAGACATACGATAACTTAAAGCATCTACTGACTTCCATTAACTATAACAAGTACAGCTGGCACCTCTGTGGTGACTTGAAGGTAGTTGCCCTTTTAATGGGACTGCAGCAGGGATATATAAAATGCATGTGTTTCTTATGTGAGTGGGATAGCCGAGCAAGGGATTGGCACTACTTGCGGAAGGAATGGAATCGCAGACAAAATGTAACAGTTGGAGAGAAGAATATCCAGCACCCAGCTCTGGTTGAGGCTCACAAAATCCTGCTACCACCCCTTCACATCAAACTAGGTTTGATGAAAAACTTTGTGAAAGCCATGGACCGCACTTCGCCAGCTTTCCGATACCTGCATGAAAAATTCCCTTGACTCAGCGAAGCAAATATTAAAGAGGGAGTTTTTGGAGTCCTCAGATTTGAGAGCTCTTCAAAGATGACCGGTTCAACAACTTGCTGCAGGGTGATGCGAAACAAGCATGGAATGCTTTTCGCCTAGTGTCAACAAACTTTCTCGGAACTAGAAGACATGCTGATGCAGTATCAGAAACTTGGCTGCAATATGTCTCTAAAGATCCATTTCCTTGATTCACATCTCGATTTCTTTCCTGACAACTGTGGTATGGTTAGTGATGAACAGGCGAACGTTTTCACCAGGATATTGCAACGATGGAGTAAAGATACCAGGGAAAATGGTCCACTACAATGCTGGCTGACTACTGCTGGACACTCCCCAGAGAAGCTCCCGAACAGCTGTACAAGAGACAGACGAAAAAATCTAAGAAGTTTTCTATGACTTGATTTTTTACAGGTATTAACCGAAGGCCTATTATATATTTACTATTGACATGCATTTTGTGATGTAAACATTAATTCATGTAGATTACAAAAATCCTAGAGCCAACTTTGCAAGTTCACTGTCCTATTTGTGTTCAGCATATAAAAATTGATAAGAAATGACTATTTTTATTCCAGTAACATGACTTCTGTAAAAAATTTGTTGACCAGTGTATCATCATGAATAACGTCTGAATATCCTCCTGTATGACAAGTGATTTTAGGCAAAACCCAAATATAGCTCATGGTGTTCCTCCTCTGGAGTTCAAAACCACAGGGAACCATCGGATCTTTAATTGTTTTGTCTGTCCGTATCTTTTCTGGGTCTCTCAGGAACAGATTGCCTATAAGAACATAAGAACATAAGATATGCCATACTGGGTCAGACCAAGGTCCATCAAGCCCAGTATCCTGTTTCCAACAGTGGCCAATCTAGGTCATACGTACCTAGCAGTTTCCCCAAAAGCCACAGGTTCCGCAATGCTTGTACTGGGTCAAGCATTGATATCCTGAGTCCCTTCTTAATAATGGTTTATGGACCTTTCCTCCAGGAACTTGTCCAAACCTTTTTTAAACCCAGCTACACTAAGAGCTCTTACTACATCCTCCGGTAACAAATTCCAGAGTTTGATTACACATTGAGTGAAAAAATATTTTCTTTTATTAGTCTTAAATAGTTTACCCTGTAGCTTCATTGCATATCCCCTAGTCTTTCTGTATTCTGATAACATAAACAATCAATCTACGTTTACCCATTCCACTCCGTTCATTAATTTATAGACTTCTTTCATATCTCTCTACCATATCTATGCTATTAATGCTCCTGTCAGGTGATCTTCTCTCTCCTTTAGAAGTAACTGATGATTGTAAAATTCATCAGCATTCCTCCTATTTTTTGAACACACTCATATGAAGGTCATAAGCTGGATGGTGGGGGGTTTAAGAAATTCAGACAAACTAACTTTTGATTGGACAAACTGGAAAAATTGTCATTTCTGGCTATAACTCAGTTTTGAGCAAGAGTAAGGCAAACTTTGAGAGGGGGGAAGGCACATATGTTTTCTTTTGAAAAAGTGCATAAATTAGAAAGATTACATTTCCTGCTGCTTTAGTAACAAAAAAATATTTCAAAGCAAAAAAAATAATGCTGCCCAGTTTTTAAGATAGCATTTTCATGCAAAAGTTACTCAGTGCTTGTTGAAGATGCTTTTGCTTGTGGGATTTTTTTTTTCCAGTGTGATTGTTTTTCCTTTCCTGACATTGTCTTTTTCTCTAATTGCTTACCTTCAAACTTCTGTACCTCAGATCTTCCCCTATCTAACCATCACCTCCTTAGCTTTACACTTCATCACCGCCCGTCTCAATCTCACCTAGGGGTATGTTTACTATACCATCTTAACGTCGCAGCGATGGTATTATCGCACGATAAGTGACATTATCGTGTGAGATCATCGCGCAACAAAGTCACTTATCGCGTGATTTATTTATTTATTTATTTGCAGTCTCTTTTATACCGCGCTATTCGACATCAGTGCGGTTTACAATGAACATAAGAGTTGCACATCTCAATTTCATGATTTGTGCTTACAGTGAAACAGGTATAATAACTTGGGTATACATTAAACAGGAAAATTAAACTTGGGTATGCATTAAGCAGGTATAACAGGTAAAATAGGGTATAAATAACCAGTCCCTTAACAAGGAGACACGATGAATAAATACAGTCTACTTTATGCAACAATATAATGAGTTATGCGGCACTGCATAAGTTTCTCATGGTGGTTGGAGGGGAAGGTGTGATTGCAAGTGATAACTCAGCGGCGGCATTAAGGCACACTAACGCTGTGAAATCCAGGTCTGAAGGGTGGAGTAAGGCTTCCCAGAGGGCAGAGAGAAGGGGTCAATAGGCGGAGAGTGGGCGGGGAGAGGCTCCAGGCACACTAACGTTGTGAAATCCGGGTCTGAACACTAACGCCAGTGAAAACCTCGCGTTAGGCACATTTGCAGGAAAGAGAAACCATTTCAGTCAGCAATGTGTAGCAAAGACAGGGAAACCCAGAAAAGTGATAGTTGTGATACATGTGCAGGAACCAAAAAGGCAAATAAACATATAAAATGACCAGACCACATTTAAAATCCCAATAACCAAGCTGGCCAATAGTGATATTAATGATAAACATAAAGCAACATTACTTACAAAGCGTAAAACTTAAGATATCATGTTTGGAAGGTTCTATGCTCTGTCCCCCTACAAAGTGAATGATCCCACATTGAAATAGCGCTGATCAGGGTTTCTGTCATTTATATTGGGCAGGTTTGTTATGGCATGCACATGTGCAGAAACAGCAGAGTAGGAACGTAGGAAAGGGCAACTGTACTGATGCTGTAAATGGGATCAGGGGGCTGCAGGCGGCACATGCTGTGGTCCAGCTGGGGCACAGTGCGGACTACGCAGATGCCTAGGTGGCACATAGGAATGCCGAAACTGTAAAGCAGCAAGACAGCAACTGATGAGGGTCCAACATGGGCACGAATGTGTGTCCCACAGTGTCAAAATGGATATTACCCAGCAGGTACCCCCAAGGGCACATAACACTGGCAGGCGGTGCCGGGGGAAAGCGCGCATGTCCATGTAGGCACCCCTACCCGAGAACCCACACCATAGGCAGCTGCCTACCGGCACACTGGATGGCCTGGGACTGCGCACCACCAGCACCACCGGCATAATGGCATGGCAGCTTGGTGGCGGAGGGGTGCTGGTGGTGGAGGGGGCAGTGGCATCTACCCACAGCAGACCATGGCCTAGCCCTGTTTAGGTGGGTGCTGTGCACTGCAACAGACAGGGCCTGTCTGACGAACAGTCATGGTATCCCCAGGGAATGATCTGTCCCTATGGCAACAGTGTGGTGCAGTACACACAGCCAGTGTGTTCAGGAGCAGCAAGTTCAAGTCCCAGCTATGGCTCCTGCCAACCCTGTCCCTATATTTTACCCAGTACTAAACCGTGGTAATAAAGACGGAACCTTTATTGCAGATAAAATAAACATGCCTGAAACGCCTATATTTTACCCTACAGAGCACAGACACCATAAACATGTGCAATCCCTAGAGCAGAGTTTCCCAACTGCAGTCCTGGAGGGCCAAACACCATTCAGGTTTCATGCTGACCCTAATAAATATGCCTGTGCTGCATTTGTATGCGCTGCCCCCATTGTATGCAAATGTATCTCATGCATATTCATTAGGGACAGCATGAAAACCTGAACAGTGTTTGGCCCACCAGGACCGGAGTTGGGAACCTCTGCCCTAGAGCAGTAGCCAACAGGGGCATAAACACCCATACCCACACCCACAGGCTCCACTCTCCAAAGCCTCCTGGAGAGTCAGGCTGATGGGCCCTGTGTGAAGCAGCATTTATTTATTTATTTAGCTATATTTATATCCTGCTTTTCACCGGGTCAAAGCAGTCAATTGGGGATACATTTAACATGAGGGTATATGAGATACATATGCTAATACTTACAGGGAACATGGGCAATGGAGGGTTAAGTGGCTTGCCCAAGACCACAAGGAGTGCCTATAGGACTAGAAATCCCAGTCCCTCTGGCCTGAGATTGCTGTCCCTGGGTGGGACTTGAACCCCCAGTCCTCCAGCTTGAAGTACCTTGTCCTAACCACTAGACCACTCCTCCCTCCTCCCCAGCATCTCCCAATACTGGCACCTGCATACCTTAGCAATGCCGTCCTAAACTTGGGAACACGTTCCAGATATATCAAAAGGTTGCTATGATTAATGTCAGCTAACAAATCCTAAGTTAAACACAATTTGTTGATGGAGATTCATCATAGCAACCTTTCTGATGTCTGTGGAGTGTGTTTCAGTTATTGATTCTGACAGTGTTTACCACCCCGGGGAGTGACCCTAGCAGTAGTGAGTACCATAGCAATGCCCGCACTGTGCCCAGGAATGGTGTGGCGGCCAGGGCTGCCACAAACCTCTATATTTGCACAATGCTGGCATAGGTGTGGGAGTGTGTGTCTGTCTATCCAGTGTGTTGTGGCTGCCTACACCTTACTGAGCCCACATTGCTTGCACTGTTTCCAGTGTTAGCCTGCCGATATGCATAATGAGGAGTAAGGTACTGTGGGTATGGCCCGGACAGGGTGGCATGGGCAAGATGCATTTGCACAGGGTATAGGGCAATGGTTGGGACATTGTAGTGCTCGATCACCACCTGCACAGACAGGGTGGCCACAGCATGTCATGCTGGGAGGTCGCTCTCACCCTGACTGAGCAGTGACTATGGCATGGCTAGGTTCCCCCATAGTGCACTGATGTATTTCTTTTCAAGTGATATTTATGGGTTCTCTTTTCTGGGCCCCAATCACTGACATACCTGTGTGCTGTGTGTGCTCACATCCTAGTTTTGGGTGCACACAGTTCCTCCAGGAACATGCACTATGTACTAGCTAGCAGACTGTCTTCAGTTAGCATCTGTATGGTTGCATCACCTTGCAGGGTGCAGCAGTTGCACTCTGACTGCCCTCTGCTGTTGAATGTCAGATTGTAGTGGGAGGCAGCTGAGCTGACTGGGCCCACTACCTATCTGCCAGTGGCCCTGTCCCAAATGTAGATCTTCAGCAGCTGTCCGTTTGCCACCAGGACTAGGGTTGCTTGTCCCACAGCCTGTCCTCATGTACCTCCACTGTCCCCCTTGCAAAGGGTGAGAGTGCGGGGTCTGTTGGGGGGCAGATCATGTCCCCCACTCTGACCCAGAGAGGGTGGTTTGCTAAGTACATTGTTGCCACGTGAGCCCTGACACACCCCTGCTACCTAAACAGGTGACCATAGCAAACACAGTAGATATGCACTATGTTGTGTGTATCATGGTCCACAAGGGCCAGACATGACTGGCAATTACAAACAGACACAGAGACCTCCTAAAGGTGTCTGCAACAAGTACCTATTACACACTGACACTGATGGAGACCTACAGCACAGCCCACCTCAACCAACCCGGGTACTGCGGACCTGGTGCTGGCCACTCCACCTCATCCTCAGGTTGAGCACAGAACACACACATTGACATGGCCTGTGGGTACTCTGTGCCAGTAACACGCATGGTCATTTCCCCCTACCAAGCTGACGTGCTGTAGAGGTGCATACCCCATCTGGTGGGCAGATGTAGACTGCTGTTCTGCATGTGAATTGCATTATGGGTACTGTTGGTTCTATCCTATCCTGGCAGCCACAACAGACAGTTTTATGGTGACATGCACTCTTTCTGTAGCCAGCCATTGCTACAATAACTCCCATAGTGATGTAGCACAATCGTTAATGCAATGACTTCAATAACAGAGATCATGGGTTTGATTCCTCTCTGTTCCCCTTTTTTTTTATGGCTGTCCTACACAACTACGTTTCATTCATGTAACAGTCATATCTGTGCAGATCTGTGCTGCCGCCACATTATACCCTCATCACTGTTGCCACCCATCCTTCTGTCCATCTATGTGTGTGTGCCAGCTGTGTGGCGTCCTGCCCTAATGTGCAGGTTGCTACCCCATGTCCTGCACTGGCACACTTTTCTGCATTGCGGCTCTTCATGCTTGCCTCTCCTGTGTCTGCTCTGCATGGCACTGCTCTCCTCTGTCCTCCTGTCATTGCACTTATCCTGCCACCTCTACCTCCTCTGGTGGACATGTATCCCCATCTTCTGCCACACACTGTCATTGTTGCACTGTACATTACTATCACCCCGTACATTGGTACAGCTGCCCCCAATATGTTTGTCCACTTTACCTGCTGCCACATAGGCTGCACGCAGATTTGGCTGGTCCATGAGCTCCGTCATCTACTTCTTTCCATCACTTGTTCATTGCCTTTCCTTGGTGCTCTATTTAGCCTTTTCCTCCGTCCCCCTCTCAGCCCCTGAATGCCCCCAACACGCCCTGATGTTAACTGCATAGCATCTGGGCTCATTAGGGACTTATGTGGGATTTTCCAAAGGCACTACCTATGTAGGTGCCTTTGGAAAATCCCAGATAAGGCATTTACACAGGTAACTAGGGCAGGTAACTATGGTAAAAGGTGTGAGCTAAATCCCTTTCACTTTTATGTTAATCAAGATATCATCTCTCCAGATCTGGCAATCTGTATTTCACAAAATGCTATTCTCTCTAATAGCCTGATCCTTTCTGTGAATTTTTTAAAATAATTCCTGTATATATCTTCATCATTTTGCGGTGAATTCCAAAAGGTACAACCTTGTTTGACTAATATTATCAGTGTTCAGCATCACAAAAACTATAGACCCCATTTCACAAATATATTTTCTGCATTCTGTGTGTATAGTAAGAATCTTAAGGAAAATAAAACTCTTGAGCAGCAGACTCAAGTGATTAGAAAACTGTTAAAATATTGTTTATGATGCTTAATTTTGATCCTAGCCCTGGCCTTGTTTAGAGAAAGTTGGTACATAAAATCAAAGCTGTCTATAATTAAGAAGATCTAATCAACAGAAAAACAACAGTGTCTCTGGATTATGACCTTACAGATATCAGTTAATTACACCATTGAGTCCTGTTTTCCCCAATAGCGGAATTTAATGGCTTGATTTACTAATGATCTCTTTCCCATTCCATATCTATTAGGGTAAAAAGCTTAATATATCAGTCATGGGGAGGCCAATTCTGGTCAGGGCACGTCCGGGTCATCCGGAAGTCTAGAATCTGGATAGCCCGGATATGCACCCAATTCTGCTAGAGAGCCCCATGGGAGCAGAATCAGGACATAGGGCCTAGACATCCCGGATGTGGCCCAATTCAGGCCCACTAGACGTCCACACTATTCCCCAGCTAGCCCAGCCAGGCTTCTGCATGGAGCCACAGTGCCATGGCACTGGGATGCCATGCAGGAGCCCTGATCATCTGCCCACTATGAAATCCTGTGTTCCCCTCCACCCAACCCCTGATCGGGCCTTCCGAGGCTGGGGTCGGGCTGTGGGGAATCCCCTGCAATGTTCACCTCATGGGTGGGGGGGTCCAGATTCACTGCCTACTGCCATCGGGGGGGACTTATTCCTCCTCTGAGATGAAATAAGTCCCCCATCTAAATCTCCGAGCCCAGACATACAAGGCCGTCATTGGAATAGACCCTGCATGTTCGGGTTAGGTGTCACTCCTCCAGCCCTCTCTCGGTCCTCCTCCTGCCCACCCCCTCCCACCCCCATCCTGAGTTCCTCGCACATCTCCACTCTATGTGCATGGAGCTCAGGATAAGGAAATGGCCCCTGCCGTTTGGCGGTGATGTATGTCCAACCCGGATATACATCCCCGCCAAACGCAGGATAGAATCTGCTTAACAAATATTTTTGTTTTGTGTTACAGATGAAGGGGCAGGAGCAGGACCTCAAAAAGCACCCACAAATAGAAACAGAAGTGAATGGAATTTTGAACAATTTTCAGAAGGCTGTGTTTGTGAGGAATAACTAAACTAAATGTAGACAAAGTGATAGGGTGGATGGAATCCATCCCAGAGTGTTGAAGGAACTTAGGGACATTCTAGCAGCTCCACTACCTGACCCTTTCAATGCTTTTTTAAAGTCAGAAGTGGTCCCATAGGACTGGTGAAGAGCATATGTGGTCCCTTTACACAAAAGCAGAAATAAGAAATAAGACCATTAGTCTGATCTCTGTGGTTTGTAAATTAATGGAAACATGCTAAAACTGAGGATAATGAGGTTTCTGCAGTCCAGTGGGTTGCAGAATCCGAGGCAGCAGGGTTTTACTAGAGGCTGGTCTTGTCAGACAAATCTAATTAATTTCTTTGACTAGGTGACCAGATAGTGTGGTGGCGAAGCCATGGGAGAGCAGAGGCAAAGAGGGAAAAAACAGGTATTTTCCTCTGAAAAAGGAATTAGCTCCAGGAGTTTAGGGGTTAAAACTCCTGCTTCAGAAAAAAACTCCCTGCAGAAAGTTTGTGATAGAGAGCCACACCCTAGCTCCATGGTAACCAGCCCTACTCACGAGGAACAGCTGGGGGTGGAGCTGGGAAACGGAAGGGAAAATCACAGATATAAGTTTGAGGAAGCAAGGGGAGAGGAGGAGAGCAGAACCGGTATAGGAACGAGAAGGAGAACAAGGACAGGAGGAACCCGAGGAGAGTGTTCAGAGGGAACATGGAGAACCAAGGGAACTCCAGCAGAGACATCTGCAGAGACTTCTTGGAGAAAGGCAGAGTATGCCAGAGAAACAGAGGCTGCCAGGAAAGCAGGAACTGTGAGAGAGGCCGGGCCTTCCAGAGGTATAAAAGTCACCCTTGAGACCTGTAAGAGATACAGGAGAAATCCGTTGAGAGGGAGAGCTTACCAGGGGGAGAAGCCAAGCTATGAAAATGGCAGAGAGCTGTCTCCAGGAGAGCAGATGGAAACAGAGCCTTCGGCAGTAAAGTCTGAGGAGAGCTTAATTCCACAGAGTAAGGTGAACACCTTGAAATCCTATCAGAGCATTCTGAGAGATAAGAAACTCCCTAATTCCTCTAGTAGCCCTCAGCAGAGAGAGGAATCTGTATTAAAGAAAGCGTTAAAAGTTTTAGAGAAACTAAAGCCTGCCATTTCTGAGACAGAGTTAAACCATTTACAAACAGACTCTGAGGTAGAAAGCATGGACCTGGAAGAATCTGTGCTAGAGGAATTGCCCTCAGATAATGAAATGGATTGCTCTCTAGTTTGTTCTCAAAACTGAAAAGCTATAAGGTTTTTAGAAAATAGGAAACCTGGAAGCTTAGTCATCAGTGGGGCAGTGCTGAGAAAAATATGCGAATGAGTTGCTGATCTCCGAGGCATGGCCCGGTGTTTAAAAAGGACTGTTTGAAAGTGAAGCCAGAGTTTGTAATACAGCCACTAAGAAAAAGCAGTGTGTGTGAGAGAAAAATAGTTTGCAGTAAAGATGCCAATGTTATGCATAGCTTGAAGAATGTAAAGCTTTTTTTTTAAACCAAGCTGAAAACTGTTGTTTGGCACAGGAAGATTACTGGCGGTTTTCACATGGAGAAATACTGTTGTTTGGCACTGTAACAAGCTGACCTCAGAAGCAATTTATTCTTTTGGTTTTTGTTTCACCGGAGAAAATATCTACCGTTATGTTTTGCTATTTTGAACTGCAAGAAAAAGTTCATTTGGCTGAAGAATAAATAAATAATCCTGTGTGCCTATGAAAATCCTCTCGGCTGAATTTATTTCAACCTCACAACTACACGACTACATTTCCCAGCAGGCATCCTGCTGGGAACATAGGTAACAAACAAGGGACATTTAAAGAAGTTCCGTCCCCCGCTCCTAGGCTACCGCCTGGCCAGTAGGGGGCGCGACAATAGTTGGCCAAGGGAGAACCCTAAATGTGGTGTGCTTAGAGTTCAGTAAAGCCTTTGAAACAGTTCCGGGAAGGGGATCAAGGCCACCGAGTCATCAGATCTTTTTTGTTTTGGTACAGGGAGATCGGAGCTACTGGGCCACCAGAGATTTTATTTCTGTCAGAGGAGTCGGTGTCAGGGGGTTATCGTCCCCCTGACATTGTACAGATGGCATCAGGAGCTTTCCCCGATGCTTGGATCACTGAGGTGAAATATCAAACTTCACCAAAGATTACCTTGTTTGTCCAGGACAACATGTGAAATTTGCATCAACTTCTATGCACATGTGTTTGGATTGTTCTCCCAGTTTAACATTGACTTTTTGCGCCATGGTTAGTTTTCATATTGCATCTCAGTGCAAAAAGTCAGCTTTAAACTTGCACTATGAAAACACAAATACATGCCTGTACAATATGCTGAATATAGCCAGGGGATAGGTGTGGGAATCAACATTTTAGCTAGAGCTTTAAGCACTGGGCTCTAGAACGGACTTTCTGCATCAGCCTGAGAGAGTTAATAATGGATTATAGACTACTGACTGCTTCTCAATCCGGATCCAAAACATTAATACAATCAATGGGTTTTCTATACAATGTAGTACTAAATATCACGTTTAGTACTACATCGTATAGAAAATCTATTGATCGTAATAACTTCTTGCAGTTTCATAGCTGCCATCCTTATAGAATTAAGGTAAGTTTACTGATAGCCACTTTTTAAGAATGTGGCATATATACTTTGCTGAGGATGATTTTATAACTCAAGTTTTCCAATTGTGGATACCCACATGTGCTGAAGAAGGCTTACAAGAGAACTAAGGGGTATGTTTACTAAACTGCGGTAATGTCATTCACGGTAAGTTCTGAGGTAAAGGTAGAGATGCCCATATAAAGGCATGGGCGGTGCATCGTTACAGCAAGCTGACAGAGAACGCACGTTACAAGGCGCCTTAAAATAACGAGCGTTACAAAGCGCCTTGCAAGGCACCTTGTAAGACGCCTTATAAGGCGCCTTGTAAGGTGCCTTATAAGGTGCCATGTAAGGTGCCATGTAAGGTGCCTTATAAGGTACCATGTAAGGTGCCATGTAAGGTGCCTTGTAAGGTGCCTAGTAAGGTGTCTTATAAGGTGCCTTGTAAGGTGCCTTGTAAGGTGCCTTATAAGGTGCCTAGTAAGGTGCCTTATAAGGTGCCATGTAAGGTGCCAAGTAAGGTGCCAAGTAAGGTGCCCTGTAAGGTGCCTAGCAATGTGCCCTGTAAGGTGCCTAGTAAGGTGCCCTGTAAGGTGCCTTATAAGGTGCCATGTAAGGTGCCTTATAAGGTGCCTCAGAAGGCGCCCTATAGGGCCTCCTAGGCTAAATGCCATATTAGGCACCCTTGGACAAGTCACCGCAGAAGACACCCTGGGCTATGGAATCATAGGTTAAGGTGGCCTAACAAGGTTATGGTGTCCTAGGTTAGTGTGCCCTAGGGACTGCAAGGTGCCTCAGGATGACATGCATGACCTGTGCGGAACAGAGACAAATGTAGCCCTAACACTAGATAGAGCACTCAGGAAAGGCAATGAACAGGTGAGTGAAGGAGGGAGAAGTGGGAGCCACTGGACCTGCCACATCTGCGGGCATCCCATGTGCCTGCCAGTACTGATGACAAACATGGTGGGGCAGCTGTACCACAGCACAGGGTGTTGGCAAAGTAAAGTACCGGAAAAACAGTTGGTAGCAGACAATGGGAATACGTGTCCCCCAGTGGAGGCGGAGGTGGCAGGATAGTTACAATGATGGGTGGACAGAGGAGTGGTGGTGCCATGCAGATCAGGCACAGGCAAGGCAACCATGAAGAGGTGCAATGCAGGAAAGGGTAGCAGTGCATGACATGGGGTGGCAGCCTGCACTGGCAGACAGGACTCTACACAGCTGACAGACGCAGATAGATGGACCAAGGGAATGTTGGCAATTGTGGTGAGGGTATTATGGGCTGGAAGCACAGATCTGCATAAATATGACCTCTACAGGCATGCACACTATTTGAGTAGGACAGGCATGAGAGGAAGGAACAATGAGGAACTGAACCCATGAACACTGCTGAGGATGGTATTGTATTAACCAGTAGGCTATACCTCCATGGTGTATATCACAGCAATGTCTGGGTACAGAAGGACTGCAGGTCACTGCACAAACTGTCTGCTCTGAGTGCCAGGATAGGGTAACCACACCAGTACCCATAATGCACTGCACATGCTGAATAGCAGTCTAACAGCTGATCACCAAATGGGGTCTGCACCTCTCCGGTACCTCAGCTTGGAAAGACAAACTGACAGTGCATGATACTGGCACAGAGTGGCTACAGACCATACCATTGTGCAGGTTCTGTGTTCACCCTGAGGGATAGGATGGGTGCCCAGCACTAGGTCCGCAGTACATGTGGTGCTAGAGATAGGTCCTGCTGTACATCCCCATCACTACCAGTGTGTGACAGGTGTTCCTTGCAGTGCAGCTGAAGGTAATTTGGTGTCCATCTGTATCCCGCAGTTACATGTGGTCCTCTGGGACCAGACACCAGCCAGATTGGTGTGTGTACCCCGTGTTAGGGTCTGGCTGACATGGGCAGCTGTTATCAGGGCATAGGGGTTCCTGGAATTGCATGAGGTGTGTGTAGCAGTGCCTTCATAGGTTGCAGTGGTATATACAACATACCCCAAAGGGGCCCATATCACTCTTTTGTAGGTAAAGAACAGCACCCCCACCCAAGGGAAGTAACCTGCATGCTATTTGTACAAGACAGCCCTCCAGGGTTGGTGGGCCAAAGCCATACCTATGACTGGGACAGTGGCACACCAGCAGCAATGCTAGGATTAGGTCTGGGAAACCCCAATTGCCTCCCACCATTGTCTGCCAATCACCAGCAGACAGCACAATCAGACTGTACCTTAAAAGTGTTACAACCATGCACAGTCTAACTGCAGACAGTCCACCAGGAACTATGTATAACAAACAGACATCTCAGTGATTGGGGACCCCAGCACTAACGAACACAAATATATCACTAGAGACAAAAAGTGTAGAGCGCTATGTGGGAACCTAGACCTGCCATGGTCACTGCTCGTTCAGAGTGAGTACCCTCCCAGCATGCCATGCTGTGGCCACCCTGTCCATGCAGGTGGTGGTCAGGCACTACAGTGTCCTAGCCATTGCCCCACACCCTGTGAAGATGCATCCTGGCCAATCTGCCCTATCCGGGCCATACCCAGAATACCTTGCTCCTCATTATGCATCTAATCAGGCTAACGCTGGTAACAGTGGGACATTTTGGGCCCAGTGAAGTGTGGGTAGCCACAGAACAATGGATAGACATACAAATACGCTCACTCCTAGGCGCCCGTCTGGTCCACCCTGTGCCCCAGCTGCCCATGCTACATGTCCCGCCTGCAGCCCCCTATGCCCCATTTGCACCATCGCCATAGTGGACATTCATACTTTGGCACTATGGTATTGCTGTACATGGAGCACTACTATCACAGATTTTGGGCTCCCTGCCTGGGCTGTACATTGCTGACACGTAAATGGTTTCTGTCTCCTGCATAAATGGCTTCTGTCTCCAGATCAGCGCGTTAGTGTGCATGGAGCCTCTCCCTGCCCACACTCCGCCCATTGACCCCTTCTCTCCGCCCTCTCTCCACCTTCTGCGGTGTTTACCGCGCCGCGGAACGTCAATGGGGCATGTTTACTAAACACCATTGCTGTGCGGGTTCCCGTTAGTGTGCTGGTGCCATATAAGGAGTGGGCGGGCCAGGCAGAAAAAAGGAAAAAACCGGACCGTACGTGTGTGCGTCACGCTAATGTGCGGGGCCCACATTATCGCGTGGAAAGGCTAAGTGGGGCGCTGCTGCATAACCAAACAACAGAGCCGTAATACAACGGTGAAGACACTGACCTATGGTGCAGGGGCCAGGGGTTCAAACCCCTATTGCGCTCAATGAAAAAGACCAGCTGAGGCATCAACTTTTATGGGCAAAAGTGGTGTAGGAGGCATACTGCTTATGGGCGGCAGAAGGCGGCGCACTCTTTTTTTATACGGCATGAGGCGGCGCACTGTTCATTGTGGGCGGCAGATGGCGGTGCGCTGTTAAGGTTGGGCGGCAGAGGGCGGCGCGCTGATAAAATCGGGCAACAGAAGGCGGCGAGTCGGTGGGCAGAAGGCGGCGCGCTGATGTGTGAGGGGGCAACCCAATAGTGGGAGGGATAAGTGGCGCGCTGATGTGCAAACAACAGGAATGGAGCCATAGCACAATGGTTAAGACACTGACTACTCGTGCAGGCATCATGGGTTCAATTCCCCACAGTGCCCATTGAAGATAGCTGGTTGAGGCATTATTTTAGGAGGCATGCCCATGTTGGGCGGCATAAGGCGGCACGCTGTTAATGTTATGCGGCAGAAGGCGGCGCGCTGTTACTTTTGTGCGCCACAAGACGGTGCGCCGATGGCTACAAGGCTGCGCGCTGCTGCTCAAACACAGGAACAGAGCCACAGCCCAATGGTGAAGACACTGACCAATGGTGCAGGTGTCAGGGGTTCAACCCCTCACAGTGCCCAGTGAACAAGGCTGGCTGGGGCAGTATGTATTATGGTGAGGAGTGCTGTAGGAGGCCTTCAAGGTTTATTTTATTTCCCACTACTAGTAAACCCACTCTCACAGTGTGTTAACATACGGATGCCCGTAAGGCACATGTTACAGTGCACTGTCCGCCAAGGCACCCTAGAATGTCCCCTATAGGGCACCATGTATGTTGCGACACAGGACAATGTATAGTGCACCCAATATGGATGGCACCCATAAGGTGGCCTATAGGGCGCCCTAAAGAGCACCCTCAGAGGCACCTTATGGGTACAGTATGCCAAGGGTGTGTTTGCTGTCATAAAAATATGTACAGTAAACAAATATAATGCTTTGGACAACCCTATCACAGAACCCCACAGTGGGCTTGAACCCATGACCTCTGGCTGCAAAGGTAGTGATGTAACCATTGGGCTACAGCCCTATAGCTGTCAGCAAGCCCCTGGCTGGCTGCAGAGAGCCTGCACATCACCTCACAGACAGTCTGCTGTTGTAAACAAGATAGGGTTAGGCCACCCGTACCCATGATGCACTGCACATGCAAATCAGCTGTCCACAGATGCACACAAGATGGGGAATGCACCCCAACAGCTACCCGGCCTGGTAGGGGGTCCTGAGCGGGTGGACTACCAGCAAAGAGTAGCTACACACCATCACATTGTGCGGGTACTGTGCTCACCCTGAGGGTGTGATGTGGCGCCCAGGACCAGGTCCACAACACCAGCTTCATGGCTGAATGAGGCCATGACAGAGCTCCAAAACAGTACTAACCTGTGAGATAGGAAGGTGCTGCAGAAACATCTTGGATATCTCTGTCTGTCTCAGTTAGTGGAAACCCCCATGGACCCCTAGGTGGTCAAGGTACCTACCTACACACCCCCCCCCCCCGAGGGTGGCAAACAGGGCCTCCCACCAACAGATCCCCATCCTACCCCACTACCACCCCCCCCCCCCCCACCGCAGCAGAGTGGACCATCAAACCCCAGTCCTGCTGGGGAACAGACACCCTACAGGGCAATCCAAGCAGCTCCACACACATCCATAACACAATATCAGACAGACTTTAGGCCTGAATATCCAAAGATGCACCCCAGCACTATCTGATATTCTCCTGCAGTAAGCCATCAGCCACTGCACCCTGCAAGGGCACTCCATCAAGACACATACCAGCTGTGAACAGTCTGCTGGTTAGCCCTGATGGAAAGGCATACACCCAAAACTGGGGTGGCAGCACACACAAGCAGAGAGTTCTGTGAGGAGGTCCCAACAAGAAACCCATATATATCACAAGAGAGAAACACAATACAGCACTATGGGGGTGCCTAGCCATGCTGTCATCACTGCACACTCAGGGTGAGAGTACTCCCCCAGCAGCACATACGGAGGTCACCCTGTCTGTGTAGGTGGTGGCCGGGCACTACAATGTCACAGCCAGTGCCCTATGCCCTGTGCAGATGCATCCTGGCCAGCCCACCATGTCTGACCTATACCCATGGTACCTTGCTGCTCATTATGCACATTGGCAGGCCAATACTGGCAGTAGTGCTGGCAGTGTGGGTTGGGGAAGGTGTTTGCAGCCAACACACACTGTATAGACCAGGGGTGGGCACCTCCGGTCCTGGAGGGCCGCAGACCAGTCAGGTTTTCGGGATATCCCTAATGAACATGCATGAGATATATATGCATTAGAGATATCCTGCCAACCTGACTGGTTTGTGGCCCTCCAGGGCTGGATTTGGAGATCCCTGCCTTACACCTCTGTCATTTAAGATCGTGAGTGGGCAAGGTACAGATGTCCTAGACATCGAAAGGTTATATAGAATGTGTCACATTCCTCCTCGATTCTCACCACCACCAAAAACTTTTCTAATAGACAATTTTTTTGGTGGTGTTGAGAAGTGAGGAGGACTGTGACAAATTCTATCTAACCTTTTTGATGTCTTGGACATCTGCACCTTGTCCACTCACAATCTTAAATGACAGAGGTGTAAGGCAGGGTTCTCCAGATCCAGCCCTGGAGGGCCACAAACCAGTCAGGTTGGCAGGATATCTCTAATGCATATATATCTCATGCATGTTCATTAGGGATATCCCGAAAACCTGACTGGTCTGCGGCCCTCCAGGACCAGGTTTGCCCACCCCTGGTATAGACAGACACACACTCCCACACCTATGCCAGCATTGTGCTACTATTGAGGGGGTGATTAGCCTTGCCCACCACACCGGTCCTGGGCACGGCACAGGCATGGATATGGTATGCAGTACTGCTGGGGGTCACTCCCCAGGGTGGTGAACACCGTCAGAGGCCAGGCCTGGAGCACGCACCGCAGACACCAAACAGATTGTTCGGATGGGGTCAACTAGCAGTATGTGCGTAACGTAGGGATATCTATCAGCCTGTACTCTTAGCAAACGTTTCAGAGCTGTGAACCTCAGGTGTAGGGTGACATTGCTAAGGTATGCAGGTGCTAGTATTGGGAGATGCACGCAGGGTCCAATGTTCTGCCTCTACAGGAGACATTGGCCAATGGGGCCTGTGGGTGTGGGTGTGGGTGTGGGTGTGTCTGCCCCTGTTGGCTGCTGCTTTACGGCAGCGCTTCCCAAATCCGGTCCAGTTTTGCATCACACTGTTCGGGTCTTCCTGCTGTCCCTCATGAATATGCATGAGCTACATCTACATGCCGTGGGGGTGGTGCATAGATATACAGCACAGGCATTTGTATGAGTGGCAGCATGGAACCTGACTGGTGTGTGGCCCACCAGGACTGCATTTGTGGGATTCTGCTGTAGGTTCTGCCCCTGTTCATGGTGTCTGTGCTCAGTGGGGTAAAAGATAGACGTATTAACATTGCATATGTCCTCGTCACGAAAGGTGTGTCCTTACTGTCACTGTTTATTTGTGGGGAAAGTACATGGGCAGGATTGGCAGTAACCCCAGCTGGTCTTTGAACCTGTGACCTTCTGTTCTTGCATGCACTGTCTGTGTGCACTGCACCACCGTGTAGTCACAGATTGGCTGAATTCCCTGGATAGTCCATGACTGTGGATCCGGCAGGGCCTGTCTGTTGCTGTGGACTGTGCCAGCCTGCACATGGCTAGGCCTCTGTCTTCCGTGGCTAGCGGCCACTGCCCCCTGCACCACATGTACTCGTCCGCCAACATGCTGGCATGAGCTTCTCTCAGAGAAAGCAGATGACCTGATTGCAATGTGTCAGTACGGGACTGCATTTGGGCGACTTGGCTGTAGGTATTGCCCATTGTTGTGGTGTGTGTTGTGTTGGGTAAAATATGGGTGATCTCCCCATGCCTATGTTCCCTGCAAGACAGGGGTGTGTGTGCTATCGTTGTTCAGTGGTGGGTAAAATATATGGCCAGGGCTGGAAGGTGCCCCAGCTGGGATTTGAACCTCTGGTCCTAGAGGTACTGGCTCTGTCCGCTGCACCACACTGTGGCCACAGGGACAGTGCAGTCCCTGGAGATAGTAACATGGCAGGATGGAGTCGCAAAGCCTGCTGTGTGCATTTCTACTGTGGGCTCCTTCACCCTGTCTGGTGACAAACGTGCAAGTAAAGCCCACAGATGACCACGGGAAAAGGGGGATAAAATATAACCAAGCTGGGCTACAGTGATATTAATGGGCAAACATGGAAAACACTCCCAGGACAGCTCCAGAAAAAGGGAAATGTTTTTTGGACGAGTCTCCGCTCCGTACACCTTTCCATAAATCATTTTTTTTTTGGAGCTTTCCTGGGTGTGTTTTCTAGTTTTGCCCATCACTATAACTGTTCCCCAACTGAATTACTATTTTTAATATTTTTGTGGTGGTCATTTTCTATTTTTAATTGCACTTTTGTGCTGTGCACATGTATCACACTGCTCACGTTTTGCAGGTTTCCCCGGTTGTGCTGTACATTGCTGACGGAAATGGATTCTCTTCCCTTTAAATCCCCTCTACCGCGAGTGGTTCACTCGCGCTATTTTTGCAATGGAAATTCGGCCCCACAACTGTGCGAGGGGCCTCTCCCCTCCCCTTCCCCGCCCATTAACCCCGTCTCTCCGCCCCTCCGGGGCCTTCCTCCGCCCTCCGTAGGCCTTTCCACGCCTCTATCGGACATTTACGGGCCCGTACTTGTGCGGGGCTCGTTAGTGTGACGCGCACGTGTGCGGGGGTTCGACGCACGTTTGTGGGGCACTTAAGAGCACTTAAGTGCTGCTTTTAGTGCGCTATTTTGCGCCGCGCAAAATAGCGGTTTTTAGTAAACATGCCCCAATGATCCTTAAGTAACGATAACGCGTGTTATGAGACGTTAATGTCACGTAATGCGCGTTATCGTTACTTAATGATCATTAATGTTACGTAACGCGCGTTATGTAACGTTACTGCAGCTTAGTAAACATACCCCTAAATGTATTAACAGTGATCTATTACTAGACTATACAACACGAGAATCTATTGAAAGCATTTTATGTGCTTTACCATACTCGACTATGTCCAAGCAATTTATGAGGATTATTCAGGCATATTGGCATGTTTTGGCCTTTCATGAATTTTTAAAGAACCTCTATTTACTTTTTTAAGAGGTAGGAATATTGGTGAACAGGTAACTGGATTTATATATCAGGACGAGAATCCGTCTGTAAATATGAAATACATAGCTTGTGGACCTGTTATTGGTGCTAGTCTACCATTGAAGGTCCTGTATGACAGCACACAGATAAGAATATATCATTCAAGGCACATTTTTTCTCTACCTGTGAATCTGCAATCATGATTTATATGATCATATGCCCCTGTTCTCTGAAATATGTGGGTTGTACTAAGCAGAAAATCCATTTAAGATTGATTAAGCACAAGAGTAGAAATCAGACTTTGAATATGCCTGCCCACATTGTAGAACACTGGATAAATTTAAATCATTCTATTTCAGATATATTATGGCAATGAGTCAACTCTTTTGTCCATGAAGAGCGTTGCAGTCTCAAGATGCTAATTTACTGGATGTTCCATCATTTCAAAAGATTCATTTTCAGATTTTGCAAAATAAGTTGTTTTCTATGAGTGCTCCAGTTTTGTAGAATTCATTGCCTGATGACTTATGAAAAATTTCTGAGCTATTGCTTTTTCGGCGGAAACTGAAAGCACATCTTTTCAAACAAGCTTTTCCTCTACTGATGGGCTAAATTCTTTGATTATATTTAATATTTATATTGTTTGGTTTAATAAGGTTTTATTTTATGTCTTATGTTTTTATTGTTTTATTTTGTATTGTTTTATTTGAAACATTGTGAATGTTTTTTTTACTCTGACACGTTAGTGTATGGACTATACATTTTTTAAATAAATAAATGGCAGAAGCTAACTGGTATGGAGGAGATTGTGAGAAGTTACAAAGAACAAGCCTGGATTTTCCCTCTTAACTCCATAACACCTGAAAGTTGAACCTGGACATTGAATGGATGATTTTAACTTGACTGATGATTGGAAATTGGTTATGATTGCTGATTGGCTGTTACGGATAAAAGACAGGGTTTGCAGACTACCACCATGTTGGACTTCAAACATGAGATGCCAGATAATGAAATAGGAAAGAAATAATGAAGAAATGTATAAAAACATAATTGGAATAACTAGACACTCAACAAATCCTCAGGAGGGCACTCTGAGAAGCAGATGATCTTTTGAAACGTCATATCACATCAGGGTATGAGATAAGTGGACTAATGGATAACTTGGACTGTTTTTTAGATTTCAGAAGCAGAATAAAATGGACCCAGATTATGAATCAGAGTTAATAGTCAGTGACCCACTGTTGCTCTCTCTAGGATTTGTGGTCCAACAAATATAACAATATTCATATGCATGTTTATTGATTCAATGAAGGGTTTTTCATTCTGAGTATTTGTTACAACTATCCTGGGCAAGGATTGTGATTTGTGGTTTTTTTTTTATTTTATAAGGGTAGCCTATGTGCCTGTATGAAATAAGCACCAAGATGAAGCCTCATTAGCGTGCAAATCGCACACACAAATTTACACCTCCTCCTAGGCAGCTACAAATGTGTGCGTGTATATGAATATTTTCTAAAGCATTCACATACTGTACATTGCAGCTCTTCCCGAAGTATGTTCCCTGAGCAGCGTGCATATAAGTATGCACATTATGGGTGGCATACGTACTGATGTGTGTACAGCTAAGCAATTTTAAATTGGCCCTTTTCACATGTAAAAGAGAATTTCCACACGGGGTATCAAGCACAAAAGCAGCATTTTTTCAGGGTATGGCATGACTGCCATTATTTTCTTTGACTGTTCTTAACTAATTATTCCTGGGCTTGTTATACAGTCCTTCACAATGAATAAATTAATGCTTTATTAGATTATTAAATATTTAAATGAATGCCTGGGAATCCAGGAAATCAAGAAAGTGTCCCAACGTGTAAAAAAACAACAATAATTACACAAACTCTCAAGGAAATAAATTATTTCTCTATCTCCAAAGCTATCAACCAGTTGATTTAAACTAGGATTTAAAATAAATCTTCAGGGGGGAAAAAAAGCAAATTGGATACATGGTGCCAGTTAATAAACAAACCTGAACAAATAGATTGGGCAAAGAAGACAGGAAGGTTTCTATTTTGCAAACAAATCGTCTTTCCTCTTGAGTGAGAGTTTAAATTTTATGTCCTATGACTTGTTGAAATAAATAACAAGAGAATCAGTAATTGCACAGATGAAGGTTCTTTCCTTGTTTAAACTGAGCCCTTTGAGGTCCTTAAATTATACCCACGCCTGGCAGAGACTGCTGAACCTCTCTCTCTCTAGAAGGGAGTATATAAGGTTGTGTGGCTCTTTGGCGATGGGGAGTAGGGATTTAGCTAGGGAGATGTGTTCTTAATATTGGTTGTCTTCTTTGAAAGTCTCTTAAAACACTGGTAAATAGTGGATGCACGCTAACCAGATGTCTAGTTGGAAATTAATAATCCCTCAAATGAAGTAAGGAGCAGAGGATATTTCTTACTTGTGTTTCTCGCTCTGCAGTGAGTATAACTGACAAGAGCTAAAAGGTTGGTTCCCACACACAGCGCATTTTTCCTCAAAAAAAAAAAAATAAATAAAAGGTGCTGGTGCTCATATGCAGGACTGTTTCACCAATTTTAGCAGGAAATAAAAAATGTGCTGGTACTCCGTACTACCGCATACCCCCTCAAAAAAAGCCCAGCGCACACCTGTCACCTGGCTGTATTCAGCATATTGTACAGGCTTCTATTTGTGGTTTCCATTATTTTGATGGTTTCTAAAGCTGTCATAAATGTATAATTACGGGATGAAGAGAGAATTTATTAAAACCTCAGTGGGAGTAGGCAGCCCTGTCATCACTCTGTTTTCACAAGAGGAGGCTGCTCTAGCGCAGGAATAGCAGCCAGCCATGGCCACTAAAAATGAAAAGAAGATTTTTGACATTCAGTTTCTGGTTGGCACTCCCTGGCTCTATAGCTTTGATTTCTACATTTAAATGTAGAGTACAATGAGAGAATCAGCCAATCAGTTGTCTTCACCTACTTCCATTTCTACTATGCTGTCTCTATCTATCTTGAAGTTCTTTTTTTAAAATAGGAACATACATCCATAAAGTTCACAAATATTTACACCAACTTTACAGGAAGATATAAATGTGTGTGTCCATATTTGCACTCTACAGGGGCTGGTTCTGGGAACCTATTTCATAAAGGCACATCACCTATGCTGCTTTTATAAACTAAGATGATTTACAACAGCCTCAAGAGGTGAGGTAACTAAACTCAGGGCCCCTTTTACAAACACTATGGGCTATGTGGCAGAGAGCTTGAGCTAAGTATTAGTTAAAGGGGCCCTCAGTATTCATCCTATTAGAAGCAATATCTCACACCATATTTATTTACTGTAATTTATTTATTTGTGTGTGTTTTTTATACCGCCTTATTGAGAAATCAAAGCAGTTTACAAAGAAAAAACAGTATAGGGGTCATTTAGTAGAGAGAATAACAGAGATGGACATCCGGATTGGATTCCCATCCCTGCTGTTTGCTCCCCTGCCACCCTGGCTACTGCCTCTCTGTACGAATAACTTGTTTGTGCAGGGAGACTTAGATGGGGTGTGAGGGGAGTGTTACTGAGGTAAAGCAAGGGCGGGGCATGGTCAGGCCGTGACCCTGAACGTACAGAGCCGATTCTGTGGTCAGCCCTGTACGTCCAGGGCCATGAACATGGACGGGGGACTTATTCCACCACAGAGGTGGAAAAAGTCCCCCTGGACATCGGGCTGGGCAAAAAAGGTAGGGGGTGCAGGAGGATCCCCACAGCTGGACCCTGGCCATGGGAGGCTGGATCGAGGGTCTGGCTGTGGGGAAAGAAGAATAACTGCAGTGGCCGCCATCTGCAGCTCCTGAATGGCGTCCCGCTTCTGGTCAGCCACACAAGGGGCTGGACGGCAGGTCGGAATGTGCCTCCATACATAGAACATTAGGTGCAATTAAATGGTGAACACCGAACTTATGTTAAACAAATTATTGCATGCTGATTTTTTACAATAATGTTTTAGGATTAACTGTGAGGAGTTTGGGGTTCCAACTTATGTTGGATCAGTTTTAAATACATGAGTCATTTCTCCAAAGTATTCAGAAAACAAAACTGTCTTTAGATGTTTTCTGAATCAATGTCATTCATGTTTCTTAATTTGACAGAGTGAGTTCCAGATTATTGGTGCATAGTATGTAAATGCTCTGTTATGTTATTGGTTTTACTAAATTCTGGTGGAACGACAAGTGTCTTTTGGGGTATGTTTACTAAGCAGTCTTAACGTTCACACGGCGATAGTGTGCAGGCTGCCATAAAAGGAGTGGGCATTTCGGTCTTAACATAGCAAAACGTTATTATCACGCGATAACGTGCGCTGCACACATTATCGGGTGAAACGCTGCTAAGCACATTAACTCACGGTAATCTTAAGTAGGCACGCAGACATGCAAGCATGAAAACAGAGGTGTAACACAATGGTTAATACACTGTCTGATGGTACAAGGGTCATGAGTTTGATCCCCAGTGTACCTAATGCATATGGCTGGCTGAGACATTAGCTGTTACATGTAAGTATTGCTTTTTGAGGCATGTTATTTATATTTTAATTAGTGCTGCCAGCAAACACACCCTCACGTGCCGTAACCTAAGGTGCCACATAAGGCACTCTATAGGGCACATTATAAAGTGCACTGTCCGCCAAGGCACCCTATAATGCCCCCTATGGGGCACCCTATAAGACACTTCATAAGACGCCTTATAAGGCGCTTTATAGGACACCATATAAGGCACCTTATAAGGCGCTTTATAGGACACCTTATAAGGCACTTTATAGGACACCATATAAGGCACCCTTATAAGGCGCCTTGTGGGGCACCTTATGAGGCACCTTATGGCTACAGTACTCTGAGGGTGTTTTTGCTGGCAGCACTAATGTACATTAAAAATAGGCAATGCCTTGGACAACCCTATAAAATAGCCCTGCCATGGGTTTGAACCCATGACCTCTGGTTTGTATAGGCAGTGAAGTAACCAGTGGGCTACAGCTGCTAACAAGCTCCTGGCTGGCTGCAGAAGGACTGTATGTCACCCCCACAAACAGTCTGCTGTGGTTACCAGGATAGGGTTAACCCACCCGTACCCATGATGCACTGCACATGCAAATCAGCCATCTACAGATGATCACAAGATGGGGTATGCATCCTCACAGCACCTCGGCCAAGTAGGGGGAACTGACCGTGTGCACCCCCACAGCATCTCAGCCTGGTAAGGGGTACTGACCGTGTGTGTTACTGGCACAGAGTAGCTACAGACCGTCACATTGTGCGGGTACTGTGCTCACCCTGAGGGTGAGGTGGGGCGCCCAGCACCAGGTCCACAGCACCTTTTATGGCTACAATATACCATGCTGCAGGTCTCCATCCGTGCTATTGTGTGTGATAGGTAGTTCCTGCAGTTTACATCTGTATTTCTCAGTCGTGTCTAGCCCTTATGGGCTATGATGCATCCAGAATAGTGCACATCCTGTGTTGGTGCCATGGTTACATGATGTAGGTGAAGGAGGATGTTTGGACCCATAGGTGGATTATGTACCACCACCCTACTCTCTGGGGCTCAGGGTGGGAAACAGGATCTTCCACCATCCATAAAGCAATAGCAGACAGAAGGCCAGGAACTGCTCAGCTGCCCCCCACCACTACGTGACACTCTCCAGCAGCAAGTCTCCAGCCACTGCACCCTGCAAGGTGTTCCAGCAAGACACATTCTAGTTGCAGACAGTCTGCTAGCTAGTCCATAGTGCATGCTCCTGACAGAGATGCGTGTACCCAGAACTGGGATATCAGCATACACACCAAGCAGATAAATCAGTGATTGGGCCCCAAAAGAGAACCCATAAATATCATGAGAAAAATACTACATAGCACTATGGGGGGAACCTAGCCATGCCGTGGTCACTGCTCAGTCAGGGTGAGAGTGACCTCCCAGCAGGACATGCTGTGGCCACCCTGTCCGTGTAGGTGGTGGCCGGGCACTACAATGTCTGAGCCATTGACCTATGCCCTGTGCAGATGCATTCAGGCCAGGCCACCCTATCCAGGCTATTTGCACAGTACCTTGCTCCTCATTATGCACATTGGCAGGCCAATACTGGCAACAGTGCTAGCAGTGTGGGCTGTGAAGGGTGTTGGCAGCCACCACACACTGGATAGACAGACACACACTCCCCACACCTATGCCAGCATTGTGCAACTATAGAGGTGTGGCAGCCCTGGCCACCGCACCAGTCCTGGGCACAGTGCAGGCATGGCTATGGTATGCAATACTGTTGGGGTCACTCCCCAGGGTGGTAAACACTGTCAGACACAAGACCTGCAGCACACTCCACAAACATCTGAAAGGTAGCTATGATGCAGCTCAATCAGAAACTTGTACTTAACTTTGGAATTGCTATCTGCCAGTAATCATAGCAACCTTTTGATAGATGTGTACTGTATTCCCAGATTTAGGGTAGCAATGCTAAGGTATGCAAGTGCTAGTATTGGGAGATGCACGCAGGGCCCAACATCCTGCATCTCCAGGAAGCATTGGATAATGGAGCATGTGGGTTCAGGGGTGTCTGCCCCTGTTGGCCGCTGCATAGGGCAGAGGTTCCCAACTCCAGTCCTGGTGGGCCAAACACTGTTCAGGTTTTCATGCTGTCCCTCATGAATATGCATGAGATACATCTGCATACCATGGGGGCGGCGCATAGAAATGCAGCACAGGCATCTTTATTAGAGGCAGCATGGAACCTGAATGGTGTTTGGCCCTCCAGGACTGCATTTGGGAGACTCTGCTCTAGATATTGCACATGTCTATGGTGTCTGTGCTCTGTAGGGTAAAATATAGGCGTTTCAGGCATGTTTATTTTATCTGCAATAAAGGTTCCCTCTTTATTACCACGGTTTAGTACGGATTAAAATATGGGGACTAGGTTGGTGGGAGCCACAGCTGGGATTTAAACCTGTGACCTTCTGCTCCAGAACACACTGGCTGTGTACACTGCACCACACTGTTGCCAGAGAGACAGTTCATTCCCTGGGGATACCATGACTGTTTGTCAGACAGAGCCTATCTGTTGCAGTGCATGGCACCCACCTACACAGGGCTAGGCCATGGTCTGCTGTGGGCAGCTGCCACTGCCCCCTCCACCACCAGTACCCCTCCGCCACCATGCTGACATGCCCTTGTGCTGGTGTTGCGCAGTCTCAGGCCATCCAGTGTGCAGGTACCAGCTGCCTATGGTGTGGGTTCTGGGGTAGGGTTGCCTGCATAGCTGTCCACGCTTCCCCCAGCACCGCCTGCCAATGTTCTGTGCCCTTGGGGGTACCTGCTAGGTACTATCCCCTGTGACACTGTGGGAAACAAACTCGTGCCCATGTTGGGCCTCATCAGTTGCTGTCTGGCTGCTCTACTGTTTCAGCATTCCTATGGGCCACCAAGGCATCACCCTAGTCCACACTGTGGCCCAGCTGCTCCATAGCATGTGCCGCCTGCAGCCCTCTGTGTCCCCTTTTCCAGCATCTGTCCAGTTGCCCTTTCCAACATGACCGCCCTGCTGTTGCGGAACATGTAAATGCCATAGGAAACCTGTCCAATGGAGAGGGTAAACCCTGATCAGCGCAATTGCACTGTGGGCTCATTCACCATGTATGGGGACGGAGCATAGACCCTTCCAAAATCCATATCTTTTTCTTGGAGCTTTATTGGGAGTGTTTTTTGATGTTTCCCATTAATATCACTATTTCCCAGCTTGGTTATGGTTATTTTACATTTTCTTCTGTTCATTTTCAATGTTTATTTGCCCTTTTGTTCCATGCACATGTATCACACTTATCACGTTTTGTAGGTTTCCCTGGTTTTGCTGTACATTGCTGACGGAAATGGTTTCTTTTCCCTTTAAATCAGCTCTAATGCCAGTGTTTCACTGGCGTTAGTTTTGAGCCTCGGATTTCACAGCGTTAGTGTGCGGGGAGCCTCTCCCCTCCCACTCTCTGCCCATTGACCCTCTCTCTCCGCCCAATGGGGAGCCTTCCTCCACCCTCCGTGAACCTATCTCCACCCTCAGCGCTCATTTGCGCTACTCCGCGCGTTATCGCGTGCTAAGGTACCTTTTCGCCCGATAAAGTGCCATTATTGCGCGATAAGGTACCTTATCACGTGATAACGTAGCAGAGCGCACGTTAAGACTGCTTAGTAAACATACCCCTTTGTGTGTTTCCTTTCCTTTATCTGCTGTCAGGTGTGAGCTATGTTAATGAGCTTAGGCATTTGGAGGATAATTTATGCAATATTTTGAAGGTCAGCATTATAGATTTGAACTTTACTCTGCTTTCAATGGGGAGCCAATGTAATTGCTGGAGAATGGGGGTTATACATTTTTACATATACTTCTGATCCCTTCTCATTTAACATACCGCTTTATAGAAATTTATAGTACATTTTTTGGACCATCAGTTCAGGATGAGCAACTCAACAGCATTATTGGGACTAGTTACTAAAGAGCCTGATTCCAAGAGGGGCACGTCCATGCAGGACAGGGCCGTTAGGAACCCGATTCTGTACCGCAGGAACAAAACATTCCTGTGGCGTGCAGAATCAGACCCACGGATGGGCCGGTGTGTCTCTGCCTGCGGAAACGACTTCCCTGCAGGTTCCTCTGGCTGCCACAGCTTGCCCCCCCCCCCCTCTTCCCCTCCGCCCGACCCACAGCTTTCCAGCTGGGGCCTGGATCAGGAGGTAGGGACTCTCCTGCACCCGTCACCAGTCCCGGCCCCGGGGGGGATCCCAAGGCCCGATCACCGGATTATTGCTGCTTATTCCACCTTCGAGGTGGAATAAGCAGTACATCCCCACTGATCCCACAGGACGTAATGGACTGGCCTGCCCCTGCTCCACCCCGACCGCATCGCTTCCTGACCCCCGCTGCCTCTCCATGTCCTAATGCTCAGGACGTGTAGGGAGAGCAGGAGGGGAATGGGATGGCTTGCAGGGCTGCAATCCACGACTCTGAATCAGCCCCAAAGTGTGTTATGGAAAAATGCATGCTATTTGGCCCTTAATGCATGTTAAAGGGCAATGTGTGCTTTATTTTATCATAATACAAAAATTGCTTGCCAACTCATGTTAAATGCTAATAAGATGCAAAGCATGCAAATGGATGCAAAACACCCCATTGGTATTCAAATTGAATAACATGACTTGTGGTTGTCTCGTGAGACTACCACTGAGGGATCACTAGTGCTATTTTGAATCCAGCACAGCCCCGTACAGGAGGCAGTTGGGATCCCTCTCATCCAGGTCCCACTATACCACCATGTGTTCTTAGAGGTAGGCCCAGGAAGGTGTTGTGGGCCAGATCAGGGTCCAGCAAGGGGGAGATCTTAAGGGTAGATGGAACTTAGATCAGTCCTTTTGGGAGGAGTTGTAGCATATGTGTGGGGAGAGTTTATTTGGCGGGTGCCCTGCTCATTGGTGGTACCAGGGGATGGGGGACCCCAATTCCACTACTGGCATTTTACCACTCAGGAATTTTGACCACTCAGCCACTTAAAGACCATGTGTTAACAGCTCTATGTTCCCAGTTGGGAAAAATTACTCCAGCAGCCCTTGAGCTGGTGTTATTTTACCCCTGGAATTACATGGCTTGTGATGATCACTGCAGGCTGCATTATTCCATTTACAGGGGAGACATTAACCTTAGCCCTGATTTTATGGCAGCTTAGTAACTAGCCCCCGATATTAACAAACCTGCTATCCATGTGCCATTACCATTCAGTATAATCATCAGTCCATTTTTTCAAGCATGCACTATAAAACAGTCTTAAATGTCATAAAAAGTTCATTTCAAACCTTGATTACAGTAACAAGGTCGGCCTCTCTTGTCAGTCATTTTGTAGAAAAACAATATGATGCTGATGGACTGAAACGGTGTGTAATAGATTATATTGAGATAGATTGGCTGGAAGGATATCTCTAGTATGAACAACCCTCCCCCAAACCTACCTGATGTATTCGTTCCTCACGCCCCTAAGAACTACCCATCCCCACTGCAATCACTACATCGCCCCCCTAAGCCACCACATATAACTAAATATGCTGTAGATAGTTATTTGTTACTGTAAAGTTAATCGCCTGCAGCCTGCTGCCTGCAAGATGTTACTGTACATAATTAATTGTTCTATGTAACTACTGTTCTTTTGTTCTATGGATACCCGGTGAAAAGTGGTATATAAACCATGCTAAATAAATAAAATAAATAATTGAATTTGTGTACTTGAATGTTTTGAGTGGTGAGCTATGTTATGTGACTGGTTGAAAAGGCCTCTAGCATGACGATGTGAAGAGGCTGACGCCATGATGCTTTACCTTACAGAATAACAGTGGCAAGAGACAGATTAGTCTGCTTGAGAGGTTTTTCCCTGATGTAGAGCCCTTTGGCCCAAAACATGAATTCATATTGGAGGATTTGAAGAGTTCCAAGAAATATGCGATTTAGCACAAAGGGAAGGAGCTGAAACAACATCTGATTAGATAAGTGACTTTGTTCCAGGGCCGTACCAAGCCATAAATGTGCCCTGTGCGACTTGCACATCTGGCACGCCCCCTCTCTCCCCATTCACAAGTTTGTCATTTGCCCCATGCATCTCCCCATCTTACCTCAGAGAAGCAGTGGTGTAACCACGGAGAGGCCTGGAGGGCCCTTTATCTTTCCCCAGATAGTTTATTATAGCGACTTCATTTTCCATGGCTCCATTCCTAGTTGGCTACATTGTCATCAAGGTGCTCCCGCACATTGACACCTTGGGACAAGATCATCAATGCAATGTGCTGCCCTCAAGGTTGCAATGCTACCACATGCACGGTCGACAGTGTCGAAGCTAACCAGGAATGGAGTGATAGGGAGCAGAGGTGCTGCTTCCAGCAGAGACCAGCAACGAGAGGGGAGTAGGGAGGAAGGAGGAAAGATAGAGGACCAGTACAGAGGTCTGATGGAGGGAGGGTTAAAGGCAGAAAGTACATGCTATGGAGGGAGGGAGGGAGGAGGGGAAACAGATGTAAAGGTGGAAACTGGAAACAGAGAGCCAGGGGTCAAGATGCTGGGAGAATTAAGGGGAGAGGTGTGAAAATGTATGCTGGGCAATTAGACGGGGAGGGGGTGGGTGCTAGGGAAGGAGGCATAGTAGGTGCACAGAAAGGGGGAGAGGGTTAGATAATGAGGGTGGATGCAAAGGATGAATGTTCACAGAAAGCAAGAAGGCTGCAGCAGGAGGCTGGGGAATGATGTAGGAGGCGGGTGCTAGGAATATGGGGATAGGGAGAGCAGGGACAGAGTTAAATAGGGACTTGGGGACTAGGTGTGAGAACAGAACAGATTTCAGACGGCTGGGTATTAGGTAAGTTAGGGAGAATGGGATTCGTGGTTTGCATGGGAGAAGAATGGAGTTTGAGCAAAGATTCAGGAATCAGGACAACAATGGGGACTAAGTGGGTGTGGAAGGTAAGAGTAGGGGTGGGTTAAATGGGGGGTGATGAAACGGGAGAAGGGGTGTGAGTCAGTAGAAGGGGATGGGGGCTGTGGAGAACGAAAGACAGAGGAGGGGGCAGGTGGAAATAGAGGAGGCGTAAAGGGAAATCAGAAGCTGGGTAAGACGTAAGAGACCAAAGAAAAGACCTAGAGACGGGAGGATTTAATTACCAGTGATGGAACAGAGGTTGGAGAAGGGATGAGAAGAGAGAAAGGTAAATGAAAGCTTGAGATGAGGTATATGGAGGGTGGAAACTGGGGACTATAGGATGGTGATACGAAGTCTGGGAAGGAATGAAAGGCAGAGGAGACATGGGACTGGAGAGGTGAGAGATAGAAAGCAGGGAGGTAAGATAAAGGTGAAAGAGGGGAGGTTGGAACTTGGAGGGTAAGAGAAAGAAAGAAGGATTAGTGAAATCCTGGTATAGTCAGAAAAGAGAAAAGGAGAAAAAATATGAAAGGAAAATAATTGTCAAAGATGAATATAAAGGAGGAAGAGGAGGAGAAGAGAGAGAAGAAAGAAAGTATGAAAGAAGCCATAGGAAAGGACGTAGGAGAAGACAGACATGTGGGGAAAAGATCAGAAGCAACTCAAATAGCAAAATAAAATAATCAGATGCAGCAAAGGTACATAAACCGTATATTATTTTTTTATTTTAATGATGGGAATAAGCACTTTTTTTAGTTCTATTTTTATTCAGTATATGAAGAAATGCATTTTCTTTAATGTTTCACACTCCATTGTTTGGTTTCCTGAAGTTTCTACTACAGTTGCTGTGTCGGTTGCTAATTTGTAAACTCTTAGGGGCATGTTTACTAAACTGCGGTAACATTACAGACCGCGCGTTAGGTAACATTAATGATCGTTAGGTAACGTTAATGCGCGGTATGTAACGTTAACGCGCGTTAACGATCCCTAACTATCGTTAACGTTTCCAGCCGCGGTAAACACCGCAGCGGGGTGGAGAGAGGGCAGGGGAAGGGGTCAATGGGCAGGGAGTGGGCGGGGAGAGGCTCCCTGCACACTAACGCGCTGAACTGAAGGGCTGAATCCTACTGCAAATGAAAACCTGCCATTAGATGCACATTTGCAGGAGGGAGAAACCATTTAAGTGTCAGCAATGTACAGCATAGACAGGGAGCCCAAGAAACGTGATAGTAGTGCTCCATTTCCAGCAACAGCATAGTGCCCAAGTATGAAAGGCCACTATGGCGATGGTGCAAGTGGGGCATAGGGGGCTGCAGGCGGGACATATAGTGGGGGCAGCTGGGGCACAGGGTGGACTAGGCGGGTGCCTAGGTGGCACATAGGAACATAGAAACCGGAAATCAGCATGACAGCAGCTGACAAAGGCCAAACACAATCCACCTACATCTACCTGGTCCACCCAAGCTAACAGTTGCCAGGGCACTGACCTGACATCCCCCCAGCCAACCCTCCACCAAGCGGAAGGGACAGACTATTGGTAGGCAGTGATGGGGGGGATGTGAGGATTTATTTATTTTATTTATTTATTTCCAGTCACTTTTATACCGCGCTATTCAACATCAGTGCGGTTTACAATAAACATAGAACTACACATTTCCTTGGGTACTCTGTGCTTACAATGAACAGGTATTTAGAACTTGGATAACAGGGGGTAACTATTTACAATCTTGCAACATGGTGGGGTTCACATCATTTTGTCTAGTTGTGGGAGTTTTGTGTTGTGCCTGTGGATGAGGCTGATATGTCATTGTCTATCTGATAGTGCAGGAGGAAGAGATGGTGCTTCAAGGCTTTCCTAAACTGAAATAGGTCAGGAATTGCACGGATGTTGGGGGGCAGAGAATTCCAGCATTTGGGCGCACAGAATTTGAAGGCTCTGCTTGCTGTTGACTGGGTACATTGGGTTATTGACTTTGGAACTGTCAGTGTGTTGAGTGCTACTGTTCTTCTGGATCTGTTAGTGGGCGTGGTCTGGATCAAGTCAGATAATGATGAGGATGAAAGCCTGTGAATGGCTTTCATCCTCATCATTATCTGACTTGATCCAGACCACGTATGCCTCATGTATGCCTCATGCCCCAGACCCCGCTCCCTAGCCGACCACCTACCCACACAGTGGATGGCCTGGGACTGCACACTACCAGCACCAACAGCATATGGTCATGTCAGCATGGCAGGGGGGGGTGCCCGTACTGGAGAGGGCAGTGGCACCTGCCTGCAGTGGACCTAGGCCATGCCCTTTACCAGTACGTGGTGTGCAGTGCAACATAAAAGGGCTGGCTGAGGAATAGTACAGGTAGCCCCAGGGACCACCCTGCATCTGTGGCAACAGTGTGGTGCAGTACACCCAGCCAGTGTGTCTAGAAGCAAAGGGTCACAGGTTCAAGCTCCAGCTGTGCTTCCTGCAGAGCATGTCCCTATGTTTTACCCTACAATGCAGATACAACAGCAACATGTGCAAAGCCCAAAGCAGCGGCGAACAGGGGTACAAACACCCACTCACACAGGCTCCACAATCCAAAGATGCATGGAGAGTCAGGCTGTTGGCCCCAGCATTGAGTTTCAGTTATCACCAGAGCACTAGGTTCCCAAATAGCACTCTACACTATCTACCTCCAGTGAGACTTTTGTGTTTCTAGTGCTGGGGCCCCAATCACCGAGATGCCTGCTTGGTGTACATAGTTTCTCTGTGAGCATGCACTCTGGACTGTCTGCAGTTAGACTGTGGATAGTTGGAACACGTATAAGGTGCTGTCTGCTGGTGACTGATGTGAGGTAGTTGGAGGTTTTCCAAAGCTAGCCCCATCATTACTGCTGATCTGCCACTGCTACTGCCCCAGCCACAGGTATTGCTCTGGCCCACCAACCCTGGAGGGCTGTCTTATACCAGCAGGATAGAGGTTGCTTCATGGGGGCTGGGGCACCTGTCCCTTATCTACGAAAAGGGTGATGTGAGCCCTTTGGGGAATGTAGTGTATACCACTTTGACCTATAAAGGCACTGCTACACAAACCTCATGCAAGTCTGGAAACCCCTCTGCCCTGATAACAGGTGCCTATGTCAGCCAGACCCTAACACAGGGTACACACTAATCTGCATGGCGTCTGGTCCCAGAGGTACCAAAAAGGAGCAAAGGATCCGCACAACACAAAGGAACAAAAAGAGCGGAGCCTGGACTGCCAAAAAATGAATGAACTTTATTAATTGCGCCCCAACGCGTTTCGGCCACTGGCCTTCCTCAGGGGGTCTTAAAGAACACACCTCAAAAACAATAAACATAAACATATAGATTAAATAAACACAATCTAAATTTCATTGTAAAACAACTATAAAAATATATGAATTATGAAAAATTAATTAAAACATAATATTGAAAACTAATATTAAAAACATAATTACAACATGTAAAGGACAATATATTAATTCACGATATTAATTGAATAAACAATGAAAATTACTAAAACCATAATAAAATGATAATAATATATTAAAACATTAAAAAAGGAAAAAGGAAAAAAGAGAGACGAGGACATGCAGAGAATGATTAATTAATAGGTACCTTATTGTGATCAAGTTGAGTGCTATCCCGGCTTGAGCATATGGGATACTAATTACTAACAATGAATAAATAAATAAGAAATATATAGTCATAGAACAACGCAAAGAATACCAATGCATATTAATAAATACAATTAATAATAAATAAATAATTAATATACATAAATAAATATACATATAAATGAAAAAACACTTTTAAAAATAAAAGTATGTATATATGTAATATTTCAAATAAAATCATATTAAAGGTACTTCAAGGGACACAAAGACAATGCATGTAAAGAAACGCCCAATTGAGAAGGGAGGAGGAACAACTAATTCTAACTTGTCAAAAATATATTGTAAAAGTGTATTGCATAAATCAATAAAAATAGACTAAAAAATAATTAAATAAAGAATAATTAAAAAGGTGGAGACGCTTTTAGATAAAAGAACAAGTAATCCAAGGGCCATTGAAGAATAAATGTAGGTGAAATGTATTGTGCACGAGGCAGCAATGAACATATTCTGCACCAGACATCAATGAGGGAGAGTAAAAACAAGATGAGTCAATCTTTCATGGAAATGACGTTAAAACAATCAAAGGAAGATCGTATCTTAGGCCCCAGTATCCTTTAAGTGGAGGAACGGTGTTTAGTAAAAATCTAAAGTATCCACAATGAGTGCTCTATCAGGGTCACATAAAAATAGAGTTACCCACTTCTCTTGGATAAACGACTGCTGCATAATTATATAAACATGAACTTTGTCTATACATTAAAGTGTAGCTTAAAAAGGGCAATGTTGGTATATGTGAGAGACGCTTAAGCCAAAGATACAGTGTGCAAAGCCCGTCTTTTCCAAAGGAACTAAAACTGCACTGTTTGTGTATGCGAGAGGCGCTTAAGCCAAAGTTGTGGTGTGCAATGCCCATTCTTTCTCAAAGCAACTAAAAAACGCTTACATAGGAAACAAAATAATAGACATTAAACCGCAACTGCAGTGCCCTGCGGCTTGATAACCAAACTACCTACCGTCAAGAATGATAACACACTAACGTTAACAGAGCTAAAATTGTAAATTTATATTACGCAAAGTTTATACATATATTTGCAAAGCCCGTCTTTTTTTAGACAAATAAACAAATATGGTGCCCTGCTACTGTCGCCGTCAGAAAAATGAAGTACTTGCAAGATTATAAATTTGTATTGCCCAAAAAAAAGTTAAGCTTACCAAACAGCAGCGTCCTGCTTTGCTACGCTGCTGAACAACTAATGGGATGTGCTGAAGTCGGTTATTCAAATGTTGGCGGATTTCCCGCCTGTGCAGGTTAAAGGGCGAAAATTATGTAAGGATATGAATTAGAAATAAAGATACTTATTTAATTAAAATATATATGTGTTTATTAAGAAAGCTGAAAATTAAAACTAGAGTGATAAAATTAAAAATGAACTAAATGAAAACGAATAGCATGCATAAACTATTCTTATAAGTAAATGACGTCATTTTCCGCCTATGGTGGTAAGTACAAATGCTTTGAAAAACCAAATGAATGTTTCCTTGCCAATGTTAATTAAAAGGCATTACCTCAAGATAACCAAAGAATAATAGAAGTGGCTCGCCAAACAGAATTGAATAAATGAATAGTAAAAAAATGATAAATTGAATGAATCCCAGAGGGGGAGGGGGGGGGGAAGGGGGGGGGGGGAGGGGGGAGGGGGGGGAAGAAGGGGGGGGGAGGGGGAGGGGGGTGAGAGGGGAAGGGGGGGAGGGGGGGGAGGGGGGGGAAGGGGGGAGGGGGGGGGAGGAATAAAGACAGACACCGAATTACCTTCAGCTATACTGCAAGGAACACCTGTTACACACTGGTAGCGATGGAGATGTACAGCAGGGCCTATCTCTAACACCACATGTATTGCGGACCTAGTGCTGGGCACCCATCCTATCCCTCAGGGAGAACACAGAACCTGCACAATGGTAAGGTCTGTAGCTACTCTGTGCCAGTATCACACACTGTCAGTTTGTCTTTCCAAGCTGAGGTACCGGAGAGGTGCAGACCCCATTTGCTGATCAGCTGTAGACAGCTATTCGGCATGTGCATTGCATCATGGGTAACGGTGGGGTTACCCTATCCTGGCACTCAGAGCAGACAGTTTGTGCAGTGACCTGCAGTCCTTCTGTACCCAGCCATTGCTATGACATACACCATGGAGGTATAGCCTACTGGTTAATACAGTGCCGTTCATGGGTTCAATTCCTCATTGTTCCCTCCTCTCATGCCTGTCCTACTCAAATAGTGTGCATGCCTGTAACAGTCATATTTTTGCAGATTTGTGCTGCTAGCCCATAATACTCTCACCACAATTGCCAACATTCCCTCGGTCCGTCTATCTGCATCTGTCAGCTGTGTAGAGTCCTGTCTGCAAGTGCAGGCTGTCACCCCATGTCCTGCACTGCTGCCCTTTCCTGCATTGTGCCTCTTCATGCTTGCCTCGCCTGTACCTGATCTGCATGACACCACCACTCCTCTGTCCACTCATCATTGTAACTATCCTGCCACCTCACCTCCACTGGGGGACACGTATTCCCATCGTCTGTCACCAACTGTCTTTCCAGTACTTTACATTGCCAACACCCTGTGCTGTGGTACAGTTGTCCCTACCATGTTTGTCATCAGTACTGGCAGCCACATGGGATGCTCGCAGATATGGCAGGTCCAGCGGCTCCCAGCTCTCCCTCCTTCACTCACCTGTTCATTGCCTTTCCTGAGTGCTCTATCTAGTGTTAGGGTCACATCTGTCTCTGTTCCTCACAGGTCATGCATGTCATCCTGAAGCACCTTGCAGCCCTTAGGTCACACTAACCTAGGGCACCATAACCTTGTTAGGCCACCTTAATCTATGGTTCCATAACCCAGGGTGCCTTCTAAGGTGCCTTGTCCAGGGGTGCCTAATACGGCGCTTAGCCTAAGGAGCCCTACTGTATAGGGCACCTTACAATGCGCCTTATGAGGCACCTAACAAGGCACCTCATAAGGCACCTTATAGGGCACCTAAAAAGGCACCTAACAAGGCACCTTACAAAGCGCCCTACAAGGCACCTTACAAGTACTGTAATGATGCACCGCCCATGCCTTTATATGGGCATCTGTACCTTTACCGCGGAACCTAATGCGAGTGACATTACCGCAGTTTAGTAAACATACCCCTTAATGTGTTTTAGGTAAATATTGGCCTGTGTAGGGCAGGGGTTTTCAACCCAGTCCTCAGGACACACCTAGCCAGTCAGGCTTTCAGGATAACCAAAATGAATATGCATGAGAGAGATCTGCATACAATGGAGGCAGTGCATGCAAATCTCTCTCATGCGTATTCACTGTAGTCATCCAGAAACCTGACTGGCTAGGTATGTCCTGAGGACTGGGTTGAGAACCCTTGGTGTAGAGTATGTGAGACTAAGGAACAGGAACAATAACAAATATATTTATGTATATAGCCACCCAGCACATTCTGCTACCCTTATACCATGTTGTATATAGTGTATATAGTTCACCTGTTCACCATGTTTTAATTTCCCTGTTCATTGTAAGTGCAATGTTAGACTGTACTACATTGCACATTTCTTGTTACATGTGAACCGCGCTGATGATAAATAGTGCGGTATAGAAAAAACAATAAATAAATAAACAGTATATCTGCTTCATTGTAGAGATCTGTAATATTCTGCTTTTTCTCTTTTCACAGAAGGAGGTATATTGCGGTTCCAGGGCCTGGTGTAATATTTGCACTGCTGCCTTTTCATAGGTCAGGTTTCTGCTGTTTGAGTCCTGGGAGATTAATAAGCCATTTTTGATTAAATTACCATAATTTAGCATAACATCAGATGTGATTTTAGAACAATTTGCAGGATATTGTGTGTTGATATATTTGATCAGATATAAGTTACTATAAAGACAAACTTAAGTTATAAGATATTGCTTCTTAAGACTTCTTTAAATATAATTGAATCATTTCCATATGTATATATGTGGTTTAGCATTGATAAGTACTTGAAATAATTAAGCTTAAAATATTTAAAGTGTCATCCATCATGCATGACCTTGACAAATCTTGCAGATTACTTAGGAATTCATTGCCAGATACACTTTAAGGTATTTGTTGATAAGAGTATAGCTATTATAGTTCAGACCTGTATGCCTAGTTATATTAACCTTGAATCACCTCCCCCCCCCAAAAAAAAAAAATGGTTCTTGCAATACCACTACTGTGAAATGGCTTGCTTTCCCTCTGCTCTGCCTCCATTCAGATCCAGAGTCAGGGTATGCGGCTGTGCAGCCCTCTGCAAGAAATTGTGTGAAAGAGAGAGCTAGAATGTGTGAATGTGTATGGGCAGACATTGCAGAGAGAGGAGGGTATGGGTATGTGCAGATGGCAGTTAGAACAGCAAAAGTGTGTGAGGCTGAGACACACCGTCGAGAGAACAAGAGATTGTATGCAGGACCGTACCTAGGCCGGTGCGTGCGAGTGGTGCAGCTGCACAGGGCACAAAAAGAGTAGGGGTGCATTTGAACCTGGACCAGAAGTCATAGAAACCCCCACCGGAAGTGAAGCCTCTCACTCAAAGATATAAATACTGCCCAAGCAGCCCCCACAATTCACGGGGGCTCAGGCCAGAAGGAGGCGCAGCGATCCCGAAGTATCAATGGCAGTGGCAAACTTCTTCGCATTTATTTTAAAAGAAGTTTGCTGAGCTAGTTTGCGTCCCACCCCATCTCTTTCTGTAAAGTGCTGCTCCACGGCAGCCGGAGGCCCGGGAAAGCATTTCCCACTGATGGGCCGAAGTCTCATAATAACTGAGATTTCAGTCCTTCAATGGGAAATGCTTTCGCAGGCTTATGGCACCATGGGGCAGCACATTACCGAAAGAGAGGGGGCGTGGAGCAATGCGGCAAACTTCTTTAAAAGTTCGCCGCAGGCAGTTAGGTGAGCTAGGCTGAAAAGGACTGTGAGAGAAGAGAAGGAGGCCCTGCGCTGTCAAAAGCCCCATGCTGTCAAAAGCTCCATGCTGCTGCACAACACAAAATGTTACATCCCATCGCCACTGCAGCAGTGATCGAGCAATGACATTGGCACAGTGCGGGGCCTCTCTTCCACCTCCCGGGTAGAGTCTCCTCCTGCTGACTGCCGCTGCCACTGGGGAGAATAAGGTAGTGGAAGAAGATGGAGAAGGGCAGCATGCACTAAGAGCACTCTAAGCCTTAGCGCTGTCATTCCTGGTCCAGCAGCCCCAGGAGAGGGAGAAGAGCCGGCAGCCAATGGGGAAGAGGCTGAGCAGGTCGGGCCAAAGGAAGCATGAGCCCGTGCAATAATCTTTAGCAATGGCCGAACCCCACTCCCTGACTGCCAACAAGAGCATATTAAACTACTGCAGCGACTGAGGTATTGGACACGCAGGTGGGGGGGGGGTAGGAAGAGGTCATAGAGAGGGGGATGCTGGGCACAGGGGAAGGGGACTAGGGAGATGGCGAAGAAATGTGCGACATGGGAGGTTATAGGGAGATGGACATAAGGGTGACTTTGAGAGTTGGAGAAGTGAATGATGTTGGACACGGAGGAAGTAGGAAGAGGGAGATGGAAAGATGATGCAGCACTTGGGGACACTGTTCCCTCTAAGCTGTGCGCGTGTGCACGCGCACACACCTCGCCGAGTGAGCGCACATACTTTACAACAGAGCGCACAAAAATTATGGTTCTGATTCTGATAGAAAACAACACAGACGTCTTAAAATTGAAAAGTTGTTGTGTATTTATGGTTTTCACAAGTTCTACAATATTTTCTAGTGCAATCAATGTGGTGTACATACTGTATTCTGACGTGTAGTCACATTTTAAAGTATATAACTCTGAGTGTCGTTATGTGGCACACAAAAATTTAACCTTACTTCAAAAGCTGCACAGCCGATATTTTATGCGCACACAGCCTACAGAAAATTAGAGGGAACATTGCTTGGGGAGGAGGGAGAGGGAGAGAAGAAGCTGGACACAGGGCATACAAAGATGAAGGGGAAGATCCTGAACACAGGGGAGGGCGCATCAAGCTACAGTTGGAGAAAGTAGACCTGACAGAATCTAGAGAGATGGAGTAAATATACTAGATATGGGAGGAAATAGGTTGAAAGGTGGGAATGCTGGACATGGGGAAATAGAGGAGATATTTTGGATACAGTAGGGGGATATGAAGTGAAAGATGTGGAGATACTGGACGGGGAGAGATTGGGGGCAGATACTGAATAGCTGGACAGTGGGAAAGATGGAGGAGAGAAATGTTGGACACAACAGAGAAGAAAGAAAGGGGATAATTCATAATAGAGTGGGGAGTAAGAAGCTGGGGAAAGGAGAGAGAGGTAATGGGAAGGTTGTGGTTAAAACTAAAAACTAGTATATCGAGGACAAGATGGTAACAAGTAGAGAAATTTGAGTCCATAGAAATTCTTCTCCTTCAACGATGAACTTGTCGATTTTGCCAGTTGTCATGATCTTTGTCTTCATTACATTAAGGTGGAGGCCCATTTTAAGACTATGTTCTTTGATCGTGAGAAGCAAATGTTTCAGATCATCTTCACTTTCAGCCAGTAATGTGGTATCATCAGCATAGCGAAGTTTGTTGATGAGTCCTCCACCAATCTTCAACCTCTGTTGTCTTCATACAATCCTGTTTCTCTGATGATTTGTTTTGTATATAAATTAAGCAGGTAGGGGGAAAGTGTGCAGCCTTGTCTTACACCTTTGCTTATTTTAAACCATTCTGTTTCTCCATGTTGCTTCTTGATCAATGAACAGATTGTGCAAGAGAATGGTCAGGTGTTTTGGTATACCCATGCTTCTTAATGTGGCCCAGAGTTTCTCATGGTTTAAAACACAGTTAAAAGCCTTGCTATAGTCGATAAAGCACAAATAGTTATCCTTTTGGTATTCTTTAGTCTTTTCAAGAATCCATCTCAGATTTGCGATGATGTCTCTTGTTCCTCGCCCTTTTCTGAACCCTGCTTGCACTTCAGGTAGTTCTTGTTGTATAGTTGTAGTCTCTGTTGAATAATCTTCAGTAGAATCTTGCTGGTATGTGGGATCAGAACGATTGTACAATAATTTCCACAGTCAGTTGGATCACTTTTCTTTAGTATTGGTATAAACACAGATCTTTTCCAGTCAGTTGGCCATGATGTTGTCCTCCAAATTTCTTGGCAAAGCCTTGTAAGTATGGTAACAGCTGCATCAGAATTGCTGTAATACTTCTATGGGAATGCCATCAATGCCTGGTGCTTTGTTCTTTGGTAAGGCTTTCAATGCTGCTTCAACTTTTCTTTCATCATCAATGGTTCCGGATAATAAGGTACAGGTTGAAATGGCTGTTGGTTCACTTGATCTTTATCATATAAAAGCTCTGTATATTCTTTCCATCTTTTCTTGATCTTCTCAGCATCATTCAACATGGAACCTTGAGCATCTTGTAAAATTCCAATTCTAGGCTGGAATTTTTTCTTTAACTCTCGTAGCTTTAGGAAAGCCGATCTTTTTCTTCCTCTAATAGTTTCTGCTTCTATTTTCCTTGCATGTATCATTGTAGTACTTTTCTTTGTCCTGTCTTGCTGCATGTTGTAAATCTCTGTTGAGTTCTGTGATTGTCTTTCTTTCTCCTTTGGCTCTAGCTTCTCTGTGGTTCTGGGCAATTTTCAGAGTTTCTTCTGTCATCCATTCTGGCTGGTTTTGCTTTTTCACCTTTTGTAGAGATTTCTCGCTTTCTTCCAACACAACCTTCCTGATGTCATTCCATAATTCTTCTGGAGCTCTGTCATTTGTATCTAAAGCAGCAAATCGATTTTGTAGGCAATCTTTAAATTCCAGTGGTATATTCTCAAGGTCATATTTTGCTGCGTTCATGAGTTGTTTTCTCTTTTTCAACTTTAGTTTGAGTTTACATACTAGTTGTTGATGATCTGTACCACAGTCAGCTCCAGGTTTTGTCTTTGTTGATGTTATGGAGCTTTTCCATCGTTGACATCCACAGAGGTAGTCAATTTGATTTTTGTACAATCCATTGGGTGAAGTCCATGTGCACCGTTGCCGCTTGTGTTGCTGGAAGAAGGTGTTTGAGATGAATAGATCGTTGGTCTTGCAGAATTCTATCAGTCTTTCTCCAGCTTCATTTCTGTTGCCAAGTCCATATTTTCCAACCACTTTGCCTTCTTCTTTGTTGCCAACTTTTGCGTTCCAGTCACCCATGACTATCAAGATATCCTGTTTGTATGTTCTGCCAATTTCTGCTTGAACTTGTTCATAGAACTCATCAATTTCATCTTCTTCTGCAGCTGTTGTTGGGGCATATACTTGAATTATAGTTGTGTTGATAGGCATTCCTCATAGACAAATAGAGATTAAGCATTCACTGACTGCATTGTATTTCATTAGAGTTCTTGCAAGTGTCTTCTTTATTATAAAAGCAACACCATTTCTTCTTTGTCTTTCATTTCCAGCATAGTAGACCATGTAGATCATCAGATGCAAAGTGTCTGATGCCAGTCCATTTCAGTTCGCTGACACCCAGCAGATCAAGTTGTACACATTCCATTTCATTCTTGAACACCTCCAACTTCCCTTGTTTCGTGCTTCGTACATTCTATGTCCCATTATGTAAGACATCCTAGCATGATCGTGTTTTATTTAATAAGTGGAGGAAGGATGGCAAGGAAATCCACAGTACTACCTTTTAACTTTCACAATGGAGACTATGATAGAAGGAGCAGTTTCAAAGGTTAAAGATTTACATCAAGCATGGATATTATTTAAAAATACTATCTAGGAAGACCAGACCAGCTATATTCCATGCTTTAAGAAAAGTGAAAGGAAGTCCAAAAAACTGCCAGCATAGTTTTATTTATACACACAAGCGGTAACAGATGTTAAAACTGAAATGATATATGCAAGATCAAATCAACTCAATCAATGTAATGAGTATAACTTCAAACTTAACCTACTCAATGTATAACTTGGTATATACGATATAATGCGTCAGTGTAACTTTAACTGAACACCTAAATGCATCAGTGTGTTAGTAAACAAAACACAAGCTTTCATTGATGAATGAAACAACTCAGTTAAAAGTAATGCATAACTGAAAAGTTAATGGCATCACTAGTCAATGGGGTGCCATTCCATCAAATCCTTCAGACGCATAGTAGGTAGTGGAGATCCATGGCATACAAGATGACACAGGGTACACATCTGTCTTTGCTGATATAAGGAAAACAAGAATTGGATTCCAAGAGAAGGGCAAAGACAGGCACAGTGACATGAGATATAAAATCAGTCTGTAAAATATCCACATCATGCGAATCAAAGTTGTAATCAGTGACATCAAGACTCTCCTGGTCAATGGCCAGTTCAACTGTGTGAAAGTCCTTATAGTTCAATAGATAGTTCAAGACTTCGATGAAGTTAATGTCATGGCCCCGAAACACATCCAGCTTCTGGATTTCAGTAGAAATAGCATCTGTATCTGAATAAAACAGAGCTACTTCACCATCAGTAACAATGGAGTGCTTAGGAACATCAATTAAGCAAACATTGTAGGGTAGAGATACTTATTAATAACATCATGTTTATTCTTGGTATCAGCAGTGGCATTGTCCATGTGTGCCCTTAACCACTGTTGTGTGTCAAGTGTGTGTGGGTCATACATGTTGAAGTGTTTCTGTAAAACATGTTGTGGATCCAGGGAGCAAAGACTTTGGGCCTAATTCTATCTTGCAGGTACAGCCCCTTTGTACGTCCGGTCTGAGCTGGACGTACAAAGGGGAGCGCAATTCTAATACCGCGGAGCACGTCTATCCCCATGGGATCAGAATCACGATCAGGCCTGTACGTGCAGGCCAGGAATGCGATTCAGTCCCAGCCTGCACATATAGGCACTGCCCGGATAGCTTAGTCGAGCATTTAAATGGAGCCGCAGCACCATGGCATCTGTTGCTATGGCACCGCGACTCCATTTAAATGTTGCAATGCTGGCCTCCAGAAACTAAAGCTTATTTCCTGAAGCCTGACCTCCGATCTGGCCTCCTAAGGCCAGGGTCAGGCTGCGGGGAAGAAACCCTGACCTCTCCAGCCCCTTCTGCACCCTGGGCCGTGAAAAAAACACAATCAGGGAAGTTATTCCACCTCCGAGATGGAATAACTTTCTGGCTATTTCGCTGGCCCTGGATGTACAGGACCGACATTAGAATCGGCCCTGTATGTCCAGGGCCAGCAACAGCCCACTGCCTGCCCACTCTCCACCCCCGGGCCGCCTCTTCCCCGCCCCGACTAACTTCCCCACACAACTGGCAGGGAAGTTAGTTGGGGTCTGCCGCTGGCACAAATAGCAGGGATGGACATCCCAATGGGACGTCCATCCCCACTATTCGTGTCTCAGAATATCCCCCTTTCTGTTTAACAGTCTGGGACTGTGTGATCAGGAATCCAGATGTATCCTGCAGCACGACACCAGAATCCGGAAGAGGACTTTCAAGGTTCGGTTCTCCATCTATAAAACAAAACAAACAGGCTATCCTGTCCTAGGTTAGTATTTATTCTCCACTGTTAGATTCTTCTGGAAGAAACCTCCTAGGATGACATGGTCATAGCTGATTGATGTGGACCCATTTAATGGAGCCTTCCCCCTCAATACCCTTTTTTATTTGAATCTGATAAGTCACAGGGGAGGCTTTATCCACAATAGAATACAGACCATTCCAGCTAGGGAGAAATTTATTTTCTTTGAACCTATTCTTCCCAAAGTTGTAATAGAATACCTTGTCACCAATCTGGTATTCTTTGGAGGTAGTTCTCAGGTCATAGTAGGCTTTCCTACCTCTGGCAGCACTTTGAGGCCAGTTAAACAGTGGGTCAGGAGGCCTTGAGGTGAGGTCTTAAACACTTGGGTGTCTCCCCTTCTTCACAGAGATTTCAAGAATCTGGGACCTTTCCAATAATCTGGAGAGTCAGCTCTACACTGGGAAATAATTTTCCAAGTGTCCCAAGGGTTCCCCTTTAGCAATGCTAACAGGTTCTGGACCAGCGTTTGGGCATCCTGCCCCTCCAAGGAAGCAGTGAGCTTGTTACAAAGATTCTCGGTAATCAGGGTAGCTTCAGCACAGCTTGGCCAAAAGCACTGTCTCATTGGGAATCCCCATCCAGACAGTAATGGGCCACGAAGGTATGGATCGAAAATCATGTTGCAACCCGACAGATTTCCTCTGCAGAAACAGAGCGGAGGTTGGCCTCAGATGTAGCCATCCTATGGACATTGTGAGCAGTGACATTACCCTCCAGGCTCAGACCGGCCAAGGAGTACACATGGACGATGCAATCTGTGAGCCAGAGGGATAGTGTATGCTTCAAAATAGCAACCCCCAGTCTATTGGGGTCAAAGGAGACGAATAGCTGGAAAGATCGACCGTGCACTTTCATGCGCTCCAAGTAGAGCACCAACACATGCTTGCAATCCATTGTGTGTGACGCTGCCTCACCGTGATTGGCGTAAGGCTGAAGAAAGAATGTCAGAAGGATAAAGGACTGGTTGAAGTAAAAAGTCAAGACCACCTTTGGCAGAAAGCGAGGGTGCATGTGGAGCAGCATCTGGTTCTGGTGAAACTTGGTATATGGAGGGTGTGTGACCAGTGCCTTGAGCTCACTAACATGCTGGGCCAACGTGATGTTCACCAGGAAGAAGACCTTCCAGGTTAACAGCTTCAGAGGGTATGATTCCAGCAGCTCAGAAAGAGCCTGCATAAGCTGGCTGAGGACCATATTTCAGTTCTCAAGACACCAGAGTGGGCTTGACCAAAGTTCAAAAAAAGCAAGACCTGCATGAAATGGCCCACCAGAGGGTGAGCCAACACGGGCTTCCCCCAGCAGCCACGATGGAATGCTCTTATCTCACTGAGGTTAATACACACTGAGTTGTACTTCAGCCCAGAATCAGAGAGGTGCAGAAGATACTCCAACAGCTGGTCCACAGAGCAGGTGAAGGGGTCCAGTGCCCAACCAGCTCACAAGATGGCAAAAAGCCGCCACTTGAACATGTAGGCCATACGCATCGACTCCTTGCAGGACACCAGGAGGATGTCGATAATGCCTTCGGGAACGGCAAGCTACACGAAGGCTACCCATTCAGCAGCTATGCTGTGAGCACCAGGGAGTGGACAGGATGCAACAAGGAGCTGCTCTCCTGAGAATCAGATCTGAGTCATAGCCCAGGCAGAGAAGCTCCCTCTGCAAGAGCTATAGCAGTAATGGGAACCACAGTTGCCAGAGCCAGTAGGAAGCAATAAGAATCATGGATCCCCCCTCGGCCTGGAGCTTCAGAAGCATCTTCATGATGAGCAGTATCAAGGGAAGGCATAGAGCAGGCTGACCCCCTACTCCTGGAAGATCCAATCCACCACTTCCTTCTTGAGGATCTACTCATGTGGCTGAAGCACCCAGCTGAGGTGATCCACTAGACCTTGCTCTTGCCAGGGAGATACATCACCCTGAGGCCCATGCTGTGAAGCAGGACAAACTTCCAGAGGTGAACAGCCTCCCAGCACAGGAATTACAAGCCCGTGCCCCCCCCCCCCTCCGCTTGTTCACATAGAACATAGCCACTTGGTTGTCCATATGGATCAGGACTACCTGATTCACCAGGTGTGCTTGGAAGGCATGGAGAACATTTGCAATGATCCGGAGCTCAAGGAAGTTAATCTGATGGAGACTGGCTCTCAGACTACAGGCCTTGGGTGCAGAAACCATCCAGGTGTGCACCCCAGCCCAGCTTGGAAGCATATAATGTAAGCAGCCTGCAGGGCACTGCTGGTTGGAATGGAAGGCCCTGACACAGGTTCTTGGGTACGAGCTATCTCTCCAGGGACTGTGCGAGAGGCGCAATGAAGACCACGCTATCCTGCAGGCAGCCTGAAGCTTGTTGCCAATGCATTTGCAAAGTCCACTGAGCTTGCTGCATGCAGAGGCAGGCCTGGGGGTAACATGCACTGTGTCTACCATGTGTCTGAGGGATTTCAGCAATACATGAGTCGTAGTGTGGCGCTGCACTGCAACACACCCATCACATTGATGAGATGCTGCAGGCAGTCTGCCAGCAAAAATGCTCTCACCCAAGTGATATCGATGAAGGCCCTGATGAACTCCAGTTGCTGCATCAGCTGGAGGTGGGAAGTTGGATAGTTTATCATGAAGTCGAGCCCTTTGAGCACCCAAATGGTGAGCTCGGTGGACTGCTGCACACTGAATGGTGTGGGACCCTTTATGAGCTAGTCATGAAGATACAGGAAGACAAAGATACCTCCCTGGGTCCAGAGAAAGGAGGCAATGACTGCCAGGCACTTTGTGAAGATCCTGGGGGATGCAGCCAGCCAAAAGGGGGTACCCAGTATTGGTAGTGCCGGCTGCCCAGCACAAACTGATGGTACTGTCTGTGATGTGGGTGGATTGGAATATGTGCATACACATCCTTCAGATCCAAGGAGCATAGCTAGTCATCGTGGAGGAGGAGCAGGAGCAGTATCCCCAACGAGACCATCTTGAACTTTTCGCGCACCAGGAACTGGTTGAGATTTCACAGATCTAGAATTTGGCAGAACCCACCAGTCCTTTTGGAGACCAGGAAGGACCTGGAGTAGAAGCCCTGCATGATTTGGTCTGGGGGATCCAGCTCAATGGCGAGGTTGGCCAGCAAGGCTACGACCTCTGTCTGCAGCAGGCTCTGGTGCATAGGGTCCATTGGGTACTCACCGGGATGGTAATGTTTATGTTTATTTTGAACTTTATATAAGGGGGCGGCAGCTAGGTGAAATTCAGCCAATAGCCACTGTGAACGATCTGAAGAACCCAGATGTCCAAAATGATCAGAGGCCACCGGTGGGCAAAGTGAACAAGCCTCCCCCCTACTTGTGGGGGGATCTCAGAATGCAATGGTCGACTGGCTATGCTCCTGAGGACCTCGTCAAAAAACTGCACCCAGCTTGGGCTGGCTGTGCCTTCAGTATTTTCTCCCTCCACTGCAAGTGGGAAGTCTGGACCTTAGGCCTTGTTTCTGTTGGGGGCGGGGGATTGAGAGTAGAGGTGGTTGCTGGTGTTTTGCTGAGGGGAATTTAGTGCCAGGGGTTGATCTTTTGTTGACAAGGGGAATTGAGGTGGGGGGGGTTATTTGATTCATCAGTCTTTGTGCTCACCCCTTCAAGCTAACACTTGCATGTGTCTCAGGGTAGGTGTTAAAGCTAACTAAAATTATTTTAATTTAGACATGGCTTCTTTGAAGGCATTGAGCATCCTGGCAACAATATCCTTATAGTTCTCATCCCGCCTGTTCCCCAAGAATTTGAGAACAACATCCTTGAAGGAATCCCAGGCTTCTTTTTCCTTCTCAGACATCGTTTCAGCGAATGCTCCATCTGAAATGAGTTTCCTTATATCAGGGCCAACAAACACTCCTTCCTTTAGCTTTGCTTCAGAAAGTCGGGGGAACTTAGAGCAAAGGTACCGAAAGCACTCACCATCTTTTGGAAGGGACTTGATGAATTGCTTAATGAGACCCACACTCTAATCATATTCTATTTATATTTATACTGTACTATAATATTCTCTGTCACTGCTACCATGTAGTTACCTAAAAATTGCCATTTCATAGTTAACCCTATTCACATTTTGTATATAGTTAACCCTATACCTTGTATACAGTTAACACTATATTTTGTAGATAGTTAACCCTGTTTACCTCCTAGTTTTTGCACCCTGTTAAATGTAAAAAAAACAATGCTGATTGTACCATTGTGTTTAACTTGTTCATTTGTAAACCGCACTGATTAAAAGAGCGCGGTATATAAGAAATAAAAATAAATAAATAAATAAATAATAAACTTAATGTGGAGAGGTGGTAATAGAATTTTATCACGAGGTACCAAGCTCTCATGAAGAACATTTTTCTCACCGGGTCTCAAATACTCCCGAATTGGCCAGTCTTTTTTCCCCCAGTGTAGGTCGCGGGCCCGGCTATCCCACAAGCAAAGGAAGCAGGGATATTTGGTGAAACCGGATTGCTGCCCTAATAGCATGGATAGAATTTTAAAGTCTCCACAAATCATCCACTTATGCTCATCATAACGAATCTTCTGAAGAATCAGGGCCAAATTCTCGTATTTTTCTTGGAGAATAACAGAGTGAGCAATAGGAACTGAAGCGAATGTGTTGCCATTATGAAGAAGAACACCTTTTATGCTGTCTTTTGACGAATCAATGAACAGCCGCCATTCAGCAGGATCATACTTGAGTTTAAACTTTTCCATCACTCCGTATATATCGTTGCAAAATACCAAATCTTCCTCTTTGCTGAAATACTTCAAAAATTGTGTCTCGCGGTTGCGGTACCAATAAAAAGTTGTTCCTGGTGACAATAGATTTTTCTGTTTAAGCCGAGAACCTAGCAGTTGGGCAGCATCTTTTGGGAGTCCTAAATCCCGGACTAAATCATTCAATTCAGCTTGAGAGAAAAGTTCAGGTTTCGGATCTGGTTCAGTTTCAAACTCGGAAGTACTGGACTCATCGGGAAAAGCCATCTGATGAGTCTCATCATGATCAGAACCGTCCACACAAATATGATCCAAAGATTTTGGTGGTTCAGGCACAGGTACTTCGTTGCTATGAGGCATAGGCCTAATTGCTGAGGGAAGGTTGGGGTCAATGTTCCCTCTAATTTTCTGTAGGCTGTGTGCGCATAAAATATCAGCTGTGTGCAGCTTTTGAAGGAAGGTTAAATTTTTGTGCGCCACAACGATACTCGGAGTTATATACTTTAAAATTTGACTACATGTCAGAATACAGTATGTACACCACACTGATTTTAATCAAATTAAATGAAAATAGACAATTACTAAATGAAGCTGGAAATTTCTAGTAATTACAATCATAACTTTTAAATTTTAAGACGTCTGTGTTGTTTTCTATCAGAATCAGAGCCGTAATTTTTGTGCGCTCTGTGGTAAAGTATGTGCGCTCGCTCGGCTAGGTGTGTGCGCGCGCACACGCGCACAGCTTAGAGGGAACAGTGGTTGGGGTAACTTATTGCGTTCTTATTTTTTAAGTTGTATCCCTTCACAATGCAAGAGCAAAAATAGCAGTCACTGCTGTGGTCTCTTTGTTCACGCCACATCATAGGTATTCCGAAACGAAATGCTTGTTTTTTACCTTTCATCCATAAGCGTAGATCTTCCTCACATGTCTTGCACACTTTGTGAGGAGCCCACGGTTTGTCTTGATCGCCTAACTTCAAACCGAAATAGGCGAAATATACTTTTTTAATAAATGCAGAAATGTTCCTCTGCCGCTTTTTCACGGTATATTCCCCACAAATAAAACAAATACTGTCCGGAGAGTTGACGCAACCTCTGGCTCTGTGAGCCATCACAAATACACAGCACTGCAAACTACAACTGTAGTGAACCACTTCGGAATAAAGCTGGATTACGACTGAGCAAACAAAAGGTAATAATGAACTTGCAAGAAACTGAAATTTGACAGGAACGTTCATGTCGCAACCACCGTGTTTGAGCGAGCGAACGAGGCGAGGCGAACAGGAAAGAACATGCGCCAGCGCGAGTACTGGATTTAGCCCCCCGCCTCCCAATTGTCCTGTTAATGTATAAAATGAATACAAAACACTCTAAAATATCATGAGGGAGTGTTTCTAGTTAGTTAACCATTACAACCTCTATTTTGGGCCAAGAAAATAAACTGCAGTCGACTAAAAAGAAATTATGTGAACATTCCTTATATGGGTAAGAAATCTAATTTTGCAAGAAAACGTGACGTGATGGAACATTTTGGCTATTTTTCCTGGATTCAGCACCCCAAAATCTATAGGAATCAGTTGCAAAACTGGAGGCAGTTTTTTGGTAGTGTACCTGTGTAATCCTATAAATCTGCAATATATATATTATAGTAAGGAGTATGTCTACTAAGCTGGACTAATGGTTAAACCGGGCTATCTGCAACTAGGTCCCGTTGAATAACATGGGACCTAGTTACAGATAGCCCGGGTTAATTGTTAGCCCAGCTTAGTAGACATACTCCTTACTATAATGAGTATAATGAGATTATTTGTAGTTTTTAATTGCTTTTGTTGTTTTATTATAGTGTACCCCTTTATATTACCTTTGGAAAGGTGTGAGCTAAATCAAATATATTTTTTTAATTTGTTGACAGGCATTTGTAACAGAGACATCAGCACTACCAGACATCAAGGATGCCATAAAGACCCTACAGTGCCAAAAGAGGATCAAAGGACATTAACATGAAGACTCCAAGCCACTGTGAGAAGGGCAAAGTGGCGTCCACTGTGAAATGATGATCCCCAAGATCCTGGGAGAGGGGCAAAGTAACATCAGCATTAGTAGGAAAACCCCAAAGCACAGGGAGTGGAGCAAAGTAGCAGCAACTTTGACAGAAAGATCCTAAGGCGTAAAGAGAGAGGCAAAGCAACAAAAATGTTGGCAGGAAAAGTCCAAACCACTGGAAGAGGGGTAAAGCAGCACCAGCCATGAAAGTGTTCTTTTCATTTTATTATCAATCAAGTTTCATTTTATTATCGATCAAGCTTCTCACTATGGAGTCTATCTGGGGCAGTTTCTCCAAAAGTGCCACAGGGCATGACTTTTTTCTTGCACAGAAATTCAATCGGTGCCTAGTCACTCTGTACCCGACTCATGTAAGTGTTCTTTGCTTTCTCTCTGACTCTAAGCTTAATAATTTTGATCCCCTTTCCTCTGAAGCACACCTCTTCCTATCACTAGCATCTCTCCCTGTGAAATCCGAGACAGAAATGGCAAAGAAACATTGCAGGTCTCAGATTCATGATGACGTCGCAGCCCTAGGATATGGAAGGGAGTCTGAGATAGGTTTCTTTAGCAAAAAATCTGAAAGTGATATGTCAAGTGACTCCTGACTTTAGTTTGTTCCCCCTAAAATGGCTTGGCTTTGTCTGGCTGTTGGGCTACTGAACCTATAGCTCTTAGAAGTAGAAACTACAAGCTTACAGCAGAAGCCACAGGATCTATATAGGTAAGACTGAAGCCAGTAAACAGTTATCCCAAAGGAGCCTATTGCACCAGCATGGGGTGTGTCTTGGATTAGGAACCAAAAACAAATCCAATGGGCTCCTCCAGGGGCTTGTCTTGCCCTCTGTTGCTCAGAGGATAGCTAATCACTGGCTTATTTGCTGGCTAATTACACAGTTCTTGTGGCTTCAGCTGCAAGTCTTCAATCTCCATGCCTTGGGGTCATGGATTTGACCCACCCTTATCAAGCAAAACTGCATACTGTTCTCCAGGTCTGATAGACTATAAAGGGAACTGAGAACAAATGGATCTTAGGTTCAGTTGGGTTTGCATTGGTTGCATTTGCCCATTGGTATGAAAATGAATGCATATCCCTAAAAACAAGCCCTCCATTTGCAAAGAAGGTCTTACCTACTATACCATAATTTGCATCGAGCTTGAAAGAGAGAGTAATTAAATCCAAAGCAACAAAATGAGTCTTACCAAAGAGTGCAGTGTGAATATCCATCAATGACCAAGCAAAGGGAAAGAAAAGAAGATAATAATGACCAAATCTACTTTTACATTTTAATTTTCTGACTTTTCCAAACTAATTTATGTTTGTCTGTCATTGTTTTGACCAATACTTACTTCCTTTGATTAATTTTTTTATAGAACAAACTTTGCTCACTAAACACCTCTTCCAAATTATAACAGGTATCCTTTCATGAACAAACCTGTATATTTTTAAAAAAATGTTTCCATTGTTCCGTCAAGGTTTTAAAAAGCAACATATCTGTCCTAAGAATGGATCTGGGCCATTCTTCCATATTCATTCTCTTGATGTCTTCTGTAGGGATGATAAATGAGGCACACTATTCAATAGCAAAACTGGAAGCTATTTTTGCAGTGAAATGCTTTTTTTTCCAAACTTATTATCTACTTCTCCAGACAGTTTAAACTGAGTTTCTCATCGGAAGTTGCAATTTCTGCTTTTACTCCATCTTTCCTTGAGTGTTCTCAAGTCTTTTGTTAGTGTATCACCTGCTTAAAGTGAAATATCACTTTACTCTCCTAGATTTTTATTAGACATCCCCTGCAAAAAACTATGGGCAGAGCAGTGTATTCCGGGGCATGGAATCAGCATGGAACTGAAAACCATATAGATCCCTAGCTAGGCTGCCTAATGCTTCTGGAGAGATGGAAAATCCAGTTGAGTCAACTTGGAGAACTATGTGTACCATAGGGCCTTTCTCACTAGAGTATGGGGTGGAAACGTTTTTCAGCCTAGGTTGGGAAGATGGATGCACAGGGGGTTATTCTGAGACATGAATATTCGTTCTGGCTGCAGCCCCCAATTAACTTCCCCGCCGGTTGTGCAGGGAAGTTAGTTGGGGGCGGGGAAGAGGTGGCCTGGGGCGGAGAGTGGGCAGGCAGTGGGCAGTAGCCGGCCCTGGACGTACAGGGCTGATTCTAATGTCGGCCCTGTACATCCAGGGCCGACAAAATAGCCAGGGAAGTTGTTCCACCTCTGAGGTGGAATAACTTCCCTGGACATTGTTTTGTTGTAAAGTCGGGGTGCTGAAGGGGCTGGAAGGGCCAGGGTTTCTAACCCACAGCCCAACCCTGGCCTTAGGAGGCCAGATTGGAGGTTGAGCTGTGGGGAAAAAACCCTAATTGTTGGCAGCTGGCATCGCGGCATCTAAATGGAGCCGTGGTGCTATGGCAACAGGACTCCATGGCGCCGTGGCTCCATTTAAATGCCTGAATGAGCTATCCAGGCAGTGCCTGTATGTGCAAGCAGGGACTGAATCGCAGTCCCAGCCTGCATGAACAGGCCTGATCGAGATTCTGATCCTCTTTGTATGTCCAGCTCAGACCAGACATACAAAGGGGATAGCCACAGAGAATATCCCTTTGGAAAGTAAAAGGAAGCCTCTATTCTAGGATACAGGGAATCAGACACTTTTTGAAATCCTCATAACTTTTCTATTACAGCAAAGAAAGGCTGATATAGGTTTGTTCAAGGAGACCCCTTTTGAATTCTTGAACCATATTTCATAGAAATTGAAAACTGTAACAACTTTGGAACTAAAATCCAATGGGCCACTGTCCAGTTAAAGTTATCCAGACAAATTTAACAAGATATTCAGTGTACTTAATTGGCTAAGTCCAACTGCTGTGTATAAACACTTAACGTTATCTGGCTTGAGATCCAAAGCCATCTGGTAAACTGAAGCCATGCCCTTGAATGTCCTAAATGCTGTCTATTCTTAACTTGATAAAATTGTCTTCCAACAAGTTGGTAAGATAACATTTCTCCTGTCAGAAGGAGAAACTGCTGAAAGTCCAAAAATTGGCCGAGTAACTATGTTTTTTTTATAGGTGACCCCAGCTCTCGGGCAGTCTTGGCAGTGATTGCAGCCTTTGTCAGCACTTCTGCCCATGTGAGAAGGGATCACCATGGGCAGACACCATCGATCTTGGCTGTGTTTGTGGCCTTCTCCAGCACTTTGCGATCTCCATGCTACTGCACAGTTGCCCTGAGCCCTAGGTGCCAGGTCTGATTTTTCTTTTAGTATTTACATTTTTATTAATTTTTAAACAACACATTCCAGTACAATCAAGAATGACAGAAAAAAAGATGATACTTCAATCTTATAAAAAACAGAAAGAAAAAAACAATACTATAGTTCTGACCATCACTTTTACATTTATATTTACAGTGATGACAAGCCCAGTGACCCGGTGTCTCAATTGAACCCCCCTGCAGGGTAAAATCAGGACTCACATGAACTAAATGATCCCTGAGATTAGAACCCCTAGTGTAAGCAAAACGTACCGATTTTTGAAAACATTCTCGTGCCTGCAGGACCCCCCAATGTTTCTTAAGCAGTCGGGACACCTCCGCTGAATGCGTCATGAAAGGCAAAACCCCAGTAATGATATCTTCAGTCTCCCCTGAGTTAGAAGAGTCCAGTGAGCCTAAAGGGCATAAGAGCCACTCCCGATGGGAGAACCGAGCCCTAACATAAGCCCTCCGAATTGCCCTACAGGGATATCCCCGCTTCAAAAAACGGTCCTTTAGAATTTGTGCCTGTATCTTAAATTCCAGTAAAGAAGAACAAATCCTTCTAAGACGGAGGAACTGGCCCACCGGGAGGTTGTTTCATAAAGGAAAAGGGTGATGACTGTGGTAACAAAGTAAACTATTCCACTGACTTGGTTTGCGAAACAGGGTTGTAAAAAATGCCGTATTCGACTAAAAGTCCTGTCGGCCCCTTTGGTGGAACACTGCATCAAGTTGGACCACAGTTTTGCTGAATTGCAATGGAGGGTGATCGATTGGGTCCCGGCGACCTCTCGGAGGGGGGGGGGGGCGATCATGAACAACGCCTCCAATGGTGGGAACAGCAATGGATCTACAAGTTGCAGACTGTGATTCCATTGGGTTTGAATATGGAGCAGGACTGGTGGAGTCTCTTCTGACTTTCAGGATTGTTAACCTGTGAAGTTTTGGGGATTTAAGCGGTCCATCCTTTCTGAACACCCTACCAAGACCCTTACCATTCTCTAATCACCTCCCGTCTAGACTACTGCAACCTGCTTCTCACTAATCTCCCACTGAATCATCTCTCACTTTCAATCTATTCAAAAGTCAGCTGCATGCCTAATCTTCCACCAGTGTTGCTATCCACACGTAATTCATTTTTTTAAGTCATTTCATTGGCTATCTATCTCTGCATTTATCTCAAACTTCTACTACTGACCTACAAAGGCATTCATTCTGAAGCTCATTACCTCTCCACATAACTCTCTCCAAATCCCTTCCTCGGGAACTCCACTCTTCAGGCAAATTGGTTTTATTTATGCCCTTCTCTTCCACTGCCTACTCCAGACTCCTTTCATTCCACCTTGCTGCACCATGTGCCTGGAACAGTCTACCTGAGTCCGTATGTCAAGCTCCATCTATGACTCTATTCAAATCCAGACTGAAAACCCACGTCTTTGAGGCTGCTTTTGGATCCTGGCCCCCTTATTCTCCTGTTTAACACCCATGTGTTTAACCATTCCCTTAATGTTTTACAGTAGTCCCCTATTTGTCCTGTTTGTCTGTCTTGTATAGATTGTAAGCTCTGTAGAAAAGGGACTGTCTCTTACACGTACATGTACAACATTGCTTATGCCTCGTAGTACTATACAAATGATAGTAGTAGTAGTTTCTTCTTAAAGTCTGTGCTCCAAGCAAATCTCTTCACTTCTCTTCCTTGGTGGGGCCTGAGGATGGGAAAACCTCTATCTCACACAAAATTCACTCTTTGCACTTCTCAAATTTTCCAGAGAAAGTTCTTCCAAGAGTAACAAATTGCCAGGAATAGATGGTATTTACTCCACAGTCCTGAAAGAGCTGAAATATGAAATTGCTAACAGGTTTAGTTTTTAGCAATTTGTAACCTGTCAATGCCCATTTTTAAAAAGGGCTTCAAGGTTGATCCGGGACACTATAAACCGTTCAGCTTGCTGTTAGTGCTGGGCAAAATGGTCAAAGTTATACTAACAAACAAAATTACTAACCATAGAGATAAGCATAATTTAATGGGAATAATTCAGCATGGGTTCAACAAAGGCAAGTCTTGCCTTAACAACTTATTAGGTCTTTTTGAAGTTGTAAATAAACAAGTGGATAATGGTGAGCTGGATGATATAGGAGGTCATTTTAAAAGCAGCTGGATGTGTTAATGGCAGAATTGACATACCTGAATTGAATGCATGTGCAAATAATTTTTGAAAGCTGCTATTTGCCTGTGTAGAACCCCTGGAATAAAGAGATTTTAAGGGGGCTTGGTGGGGGCATGGCTTGGGTGTGGTTTGGGTGTGCCTACAAAATAGACCTGAACTTCCCATTTTACAATGGGACAAGGCTATAACATGAGCCTGAAAGTCCATTTCTTGCACTCCCATGTGAACTACTTTCCCGAAAACTTGGGGGCGTACAGTGAAGAACAAGGTGAAAGGTTTCACCAGGACATCAAGGACGCAGAGAGAAGGTACCAAGGAAGATGGAACACCACTATGATGGCTGATTTCTGCTGGTTGCTGCTGCGGGAAACCCCAGATGAAAAATACGCCAAGCAGCGCACCAAGAGAAGCATTCGGGGGAAGAAGAAACGGGCCCACCAGGAGATTGATTGACCCAAGAATGACTTTAAAATCTAAACTGTGTTGACAAATATCGTGTTTTTACTAAACTTTGAAATAAAAATTTGCTAGTTATTACCACAGTGTCGGATCTCATTTATTAGAATTTTATTTTCACACCATCGGGTGTTTGTCTTCATGTATTGCAATGGTGCGGTTTGCGTTTTCTATTCTTACATACATACCTGTACAACATTTTTTGCACATTTCTTTGCTTTGCTTTGTGTCTAACCTCGCTCTTATATGCTCAATGTTTGTGCACATGTATGTGGCTGTTTTAAGTGCAGACAATTTTGCTACCATCACAGTGTGTTTTGTTGACATTACTCTATTCTTATGTGCTGCCTTGTTACAATTTTCTTTATTCTTATTTGAATAACTACTAAACAATTAGTATAAAGAATTCATCCAGGAAACTTTTATCTCGATCGCACTCAATCTGAAACGTTCACCTCAAACTGCTAACCCAATGTAGCAAAAAATCTGTACGTGATGGAGCAAATTGGTTACCAGATTTGGATTCCGTGCACCAAAAAACGTAAAAATCAATCGAAACATTAGAGGCAGTTTAAAAAAAATTTTTTTTAGTGTACCTGTGTTATTTGTAGTTTTTAATTGCTTTTGTTGTTTTATTATTGTTTTTTAACTGTTTATTCATATGTTATATTAATTTATTGTGTTTTTGTAGTACAGCTTAGAACTAGTGATCAAATGTTTTTTAAATAAATAAAATAAATTCTAGGTTTGTATCTGAAACAATAGAGCATCGATGGGATGTGAACCTTGGCCAGAGTCCATGGGTCTAACCAGTAAACTATTCTTCTACTCCAAGTTTGAGCAATTTCATTAAAAATGGATGAAAACCCCCACTGTTGTGCAAAATTGCTTGGTCCATTGATTTCAAAGGAAATGAATGAAACAATCATTTGCTATCTGAAAATGAACCGAATGGATGATAGATCTGAAAACAGACCAAATTGAAAATGCTCCCCTTCATATCTCAACTATATTTACTAACATGTAGCTAATGATTTAGAATATTAATGTGATCTAATACACACTATTTAATGCAAGCACCATTATTGTAAATTTGTTAATTGTATTATATCTTGTTTACATGTTCAATGTAAACTGTTCCATGTAATAAGTTGTTCTATTGTAAACTGTGCTGATTATGAATAGTGCGGTATAAAACCAAATAAATAAATAAATGGAGTCTATTTTCTCGAATAGCAGTTGTCGCCAAGGACTTGGCTTGAAGAAACTACTCTGCAGACCACACTGCATCCGTAAATTTATTTTGGAGCTTCTATGTCCTTGATGCCTATTAAAGTAGGTGATGAATATGCATGAGATAGATCTGCATACAATGGAAGCAGTGCATGTAGATCTATCTCATGCATATTCATTATGGATATCCTGAAAACTTGATTGGCCTGGGAGTCCTAGAGGACTGGGTTGAGAACCACTGCTCTGAAATAACCCCCTGAATGTATATCTATTACCGTTATATGTAGAAGCGGTAACACTCAATAGTGCCGGCTATCTGTACACTGAGGCGGAACGCCCTTGCTTCACTCCAGCTCTATCCAGATAGGGTTGGGGTGCTCTGTAAGAATTTTCAATGGCACAATATGCATAGTTGTGTTGAAAATTCATAGACAGAGGGTTTATATATTTAGGGGCTGATTCTATAAAGGAGCCGCCTAAAGTTATGCACCATTGAGGTGCCTACATCCCTATGTTAAAGGACTTGGGTGCCTAAATGAGCACTTAGGGGTCTGTTTACTAAACGGCGCACATGTACGGGGCGCACATGAGCGCTCTAAAAGATGTATTTAAGTGCTCTTAAGCGCCCCGTACGAGTGCGCGGCACATTAACGGGTCCCGCAAGCGTGCGCCGACAACGCGCACATTTGCGGGGCGGTAATGTGCGAAAGAGGCGTGCCAAGGCGAAATGAGGGCGGAGGAAGGCCCCCTAGGGGCGGAGAGACGGGGTCAGTGGGCGGAATGTGGGAGGGGAGAGACTCGCCGCACAGGAGCGTGCCCGAATCTGCAAAGAAATTTACCGCCAGTGAAACACTCGCGTTAGAGGTGCTGTGCAGGGAAAAGAAACCGTTTCCGTCAGCAATGTGCAGCACAATAGTGGAAGCCCAAATACCGTGAGCAGTGTGATCTATGTGCACAGATCAAACGCCGTAATGTCACAGGGCACTAACCACACGGGCGCCGCGCACCTTAGCGCATCTGTCAATCACAGCTTCTGTTCTTCACGACGGAACGCCCACTCCTTATACGGCACCCGCTCGGTACCGCGGACCGCACAACACCGGCCTTTTAGTAAACAGACCCCTTAGGCACATGCTTTAGGTGGGTGCTCATCAGTAAGCATCCCCCTAAGTGCAATTGTGCCTACTTTCAGTGTAGGCAAACATAGGAGTGGAGCTTGGGCAGAGTCTAGATTTATACACCTAAGTTATAGAATACTTTCACTAAGACTTTAGGATGGTATGCCAAGCTACAATCATGCCAGTCCTGGACTACTGCAACCTAACCTATCAAGGTCTGCCCAAGAGCACTCTCAGCCCCCTTGAGATTGCACAGAACACGGCAGCCTGCATCATAACAGGATCCGCAAGACATGACCACATCACCCTCATCTTGATGCAACTGCACTGGCTTCAAATACAAAATCATACTTACTACATTCAAAATCATCCACCATACAACAGCTGACTCACTACAATCTGTCATAATAAGATTTCCTGTAACCAGACCTAGTAGAACCAATAGCATGAATCAACTAATAGTCCCTAAAAACATGACAACATGTAAACAGTCCACCTGCGCCAGGACATTTTCTATATCTGCGCCAACTATATGGAACACTTTATTGGAAGACCTTAGATCAAATGCTGATGTGAAGGACTTCTGCAAAAATCTTAAAACCTTCCAATTCATTGACCACTATGGAAGTATCACTTAATCCATAAGCATCTCATGGACCACACTCAATGTTAACCCCAGATTATATTGAACCCTAAATTTGATACCCTTGTTAAAGTTTTCCAAGTTTGCTACTTTTGTTGTAATGTAACATTTAACTTGAATTGTAATGTAAACTGCTTTGATTTAATGATAAAGCGGTATCAATCCTATTAAATAAAAAATTTAATTAAAATAAAATAAATAAAATAAGGTACGTACTTGCACCCCTATTTAACAACAAAAAATAGGCGCACACTTTTCTTTCTAAAGTAGGCTCAGGATAGGAGCATTCCGAGTGCCTAAAATTGGGTGTCTGGTTATAACATTACCCTCTTAGAAGGTAATTCTATAAAAGTGGCCTAGTTTAATGCATGTTTTTGTGCATGTATTTAGCAAGTACATGTGTACTTTACTTTATACAAGGGGTGTAAAAAATATTTCAACCTAGTTGGCATTGGGCATTGGTGAGGGCAGAAGCAAACAGTCCCCTGGCATTGATGTTTTAAGGTCAGGCCATTGCCACCACTGCAGGTCACGGAGAGGGGCGGCAGGGGTGGCAGTGGGGGACAGGAGAATTGGAGGGGCTACAAGGAATGAGGTTTGCCAGGGCAACTCATCTCCTTGCACTGGCCCTGATTACGCTCGTCTCATGCTAACCTTCTGAGCACAGTATCCTGAAGGGTTTTAAGATTTGAGTGCTCGTGTGAATCCTGCTTTTATTGTTTGAGCCCCTCACTTTGGAACTCAGATAGGAAATTTAAAGCGAGTATTAAGACTTGGCTGTTTGAGCATGTATTCCCGATTTAGAAAAATCCCTCCTCTTAACAATATTTAAATTCTGATAATGCTCTGCTTTGTATATTGTAACTTTTGTGTTTTGATAGTGGTTTAATGTTACGATTATTAGTGTTTTGCTATGCATTCTCCACCTCAGATGGATCTGTGATGTTGTCTGTGGGTCTATTGTTATAATTATGGGTTTACTGTCCTGTTTGTTACCAGCTTGTTACCAGCTTGTTACCTGTTTACTTCCATGTTAATTTTCCTGTTACTTGTAATAGGTCTGTTATATCTGACCAATTGTTGTATTGTTTCAATGTAAACCGCACTGATGACAAATAGTGCGGTATATAAGAAAATAAAATAAAATAAAATAAATAAATAAATCACTTGTAAACTGTGACTGATGGTATATCAAATAATCTCAAATAAATAAAAAATAGATATTATAATCTCCTGTTGTTAATACATTGGTATAAGGAAATTTGTAGGAGAAAGAAAGTGAAAAAAATAACAAAACTGAATTATTCTCCTAAATCAGGCCATTTGGCAATGTTGTGCCTGTGATTCAGGGACTGAGATTTAACCTGAGTTCTATTATCTAACTAACGAATAATACAGATGTTCCATTATTACTCTCCATTCTGTTCACATACCTTCACTCAAGTATACGCACAGCTTTTATTCACTTCCAGGAGCCCTCAAACCTGAATACATTTACTTCTGCCTGAAGAACAGCCTGCCACTGGTAATCTGTAAACTATCACTCAAATCTGCCTCTGTACCTCAGAATTCAAATGTAATCAATGCAAGGGCAATTCTTTAAAAGGTACAAGGAGTGACCTAGGAAATGTCAGGCCAGAGAGACTGATTTCAGTGCCAAGGAAAATGATGGAAACTATTGCTAAGAACAGAATCAGCGGGCCATGTGCATAAGCATGCTTAATGGGGGAGACCCAGCATGTTTATGTTTATGTTTATTTAGAATTTGATATACCGCTCAGGCCAAAGGCATTAGAGCGGTTTACAATGCTATATCATTCAAGGAAATAAAAAGGAAAGGAACGCCATTTATATGATAGGACAGAATAGAGGACAGAGACAGTCAAAGAGAATAAGAGAAGGAGAGGAACATGGAATAGCGAGTTACCACACAATAGACGCTAGTCAGCCCAGTCCAAGACTTCAGATCAACTCACAGCATCAAATGCCACGGCCCTACGCCTAAGGCGCGGGCGCGCCTCGGAAGCGGCGGTTTTTGTGCCGATGTCATGGGCCGCTGATAGGCAGGCAGGGGAGGCGAGGAGGAGCTCCTGCTCACTCCCTCTGAAGATGGCTGCTGCTCCCGATCTCTCCACACGCCTCGGAATTAGCAAAAGGACGTCATGCCTTACCAAACTATTAGAACACTCTGACTGTCAACAACTCTAAGAACAGGCAGAGAGACACTGAGTAGACTTCAAAGAATGGGCACATAGATAAGCAGGAGTAAGTTGACGCAGTCTATCTGCATTTTCATAAGGGACTTGATGAAATGACGTCCCTTAAGAAGACTCCTGAAAGTCCTAGGATAGGAAATGGAAAATCATTTGTGTTATATTTCTGCTCTACTGTTCCGGTTTCACATGCTTAGGCTTGTTTCTATATTATGCTACCATCTGCAAGGTATTTAGGAAAACCACATCAACATATTGCGTTTCTTAACCACAAATATAGGGGTCAATATTCAGAAGGGCTTACCCAGAGAGCAGCATCCGCTATCCATGCTCCTGAAAATCATCCTGACCACCTCCGTGCTACCGGATAGTGCTGTCGCAGTCCATGGGCAGAGCGAGGATTGGGTGCTAGAGATATTGATTCCACTGTTCAGAGAGCTAGTCTTTCCTAACTTTATCTGGCTGGCTATGCAAATAGCAGACCGAATGTTGCCACTGTCTGTTTAGTGAAAGCTCTCGGCAGTCTATCCGGATATTCAACAGTGGCTGCAATCTGGATACCAGCGCTGGATTTCCAGATTTATATTTCACTACCTGAGCTAGTGTTTAAGAAATAAAAGCAACCACAGTGGCTGAATATCAGCTTGATTACTTTTATATTAATTGGGCAAACCACAAGGCGTGCTGGGAATGTTCTTCTGTTTGAAAGCATTCTCCATTTTGAGCCAGCTAATCACAGAGCCTGCAGATCAGTCCCCTCTGCCTGTCTCTCCAGTTTAGAATCTTCTGAAAGCGTTGATTTACACCCAGTAATGCAGCAGACATACTCCACGATGGACTCATGGAGGGGAATTTTGAAACGGGGCATTCAGGTGCAATCTGGGATGTCTTAGCTAGAATATCTCAAAAAGATGCAGGCACGCCTAGGTGCCGACATGATTTCACAAACCTGGACGTGCCTGATATGGACCTCTGCAGGGGCATCTACATAGGCATCCTCAGAAGGGCATTACAGCGCTTGGCTAAAGTATCATAATGATTAGAGTAGTGGGTTAGCAGCAGGGAAGCCCAGGGTTCAAATCCCACTGCTGCTGTAGTTGATATTAAACTGGGGATGAGTAAGTGTACTCTTCAGCTTGTTTGTCACTGTTTCTGCCTTGGAGCAGGTTTGATGTGGCAATGGATGTCTCTGTGATGAAGTGGGGACCTCCTGGGAACAGTCCACCCAACCCTCCTCTATGCTCCTGTTCAAATTTGGACATCCCAAAGACATTTCTGTGCTTTGGACATCTCTGTGCCCATTTTTGAACGTCCAAAGCACGAATAGGGCTTCTAAAATGACCCCAGTGATGAACCTAAGAAGGCCGTTCTTGATTCTGTTTCATCATCCTGTCAGCTGTGCACTTTCCAGATTCTGATGCCTGGTCAGTAAGGTTGGAAGAAGGTCTGCCTTTTCCAAAGTAGAGTTTAACATTCTGTATGGGCGTATACACTGTTATGCATTGAGGACAGTATAGTACAGTGATTCTGAAACTTGGGATCAGGACCCCAAATGGGGTCACATCATCAGCGGATGGGGTCACAGAAACATGGCCATTTCCCCAACTCTCTGGACTTTCACTGTGACCTATGCCAAGAAGTGGCAATCATCAGTCAGCATGTGGCCAGTGAGTCACTGAACATTCAAAGGCCCTTGCCCCCTCCTGGGTAGGCTTCCTGTTAGACTGGAAACGCATGCTGAATACTGGGGTCTGTAAGCACACACTCACACTGACACAAAGGAACCTGTGCTGACTGCTACTTTTGCCTTCCTGCTTTAGATGAGTGAAGGGAGTGAAAAGAGGCTCAAGACCTGCTCTTTTGATTTCATCATCTGGGGGTCATATAAATTTTCAATTGTTAAAATGGGGTCATACGAGATGAAAGTATGAAAAGCACTGGTATGGTAACAAGCATATTCTAAGTGGTGGTGGGGTCAAATACAACGACGGAATTCAAAATGGCATGGGACAGACACAGTGGATCCCTTTATAGCAAGATCCCCCACTTTGATTAGGCTAATGTAATCCTACATGGCCTACCCAAAAACACTTTAAGTCCCCTACAGCTAACTATGAATGCTGCTGCAAGATTCCTGAGTGGAGCCTCCAGAGTTGACCACATCACCCCGGTCCTCAAAGACCTACATTGACTACCAATATACTGTCGACTATCCTATAACGTAATTATCATCACATTCAAAGTCATCAACAAGTTGGCCCCCACAGCTCTAATGGACCTCACCCACCCCATGCCAGCAAACAGGGAAAGGAGTACATGCACAGCCAACACACTAGCGATTCCCAGTGAAACAACAAAATGCACCAAGACAACCACGAACAGAGCATTTAAGTTTTATGCCCCCAGCTGCTGGAACGCACTCCCTGCAACCATCAGATCCATCACAGATCTAGCCCAATTCAGAAAAGCGCTTAAACACCACCTCTTTCTCTTACACTACTCACAACCTTCTAACCTGACACCCCCTAACATGCTACCAACCATGAACACGTAAACCACTACCAATGGACGTACATACTATAAATGCAGACTGTAGATAAGTGTAAATTGATGTAGATAGTTACCACCAGTTGAATTTTCCAAGTTAATCTACCCTGTTCATTGTAAGTGCATTTACTGCACAATACTGTTGTATGTAAACCGTGCTGATTTTTAAGAGTGCGGTATATAAGAACAATAAATAAAATAAAAATAAAATAAAAATAAATAGCAAGATGATACAGCAATACAGAAAAACTGTTAAATAAATAAATAAAATAAACAACGTTTTTTTATATTCCAGCAAATACAGAGGGGTGACCTGCATAGAGCGGCAGGTACAACCCTAAACAAAGTTATAGAGGGGGATGACCTGCACGGAGCAGTGGGTGCACCTACTCTAGCCACCTTACTGGGCAGACTTAGGTGGACCATACTGGTCTTTATCTGCCCTCGTATACTATATTACTATGTAAGTGTGAGAAGAAAGTTCTTTAGCAGGGTCTTATAAAAACACTGATTCTCAATGGGTTTTGGAGACAACTCCTTTGCTGGGCATATTAAAGCACATCTTTTCAGTGGATTCGGTTATAAGTGGTCTCGGCCACAGCAGAATTACTCTCCTCCTGCCACGTCGCTACTGCAGATTCCAGAGCATGACAGCCACAGCACAGCCTCCAAATGCTGCTTGGGTTTCTACAGTCCAGAACTTCAACTTTCAGTACCATCTGTCAGTTTCATGTCTGCTACAAAGTGAATAAACCTTTGCAAGAATACAAGCCACAAGAATTTCACAATGGCTCCGTTAAATCTACCGATGGCACTGCTTTGTCCTTTAAAATTCTTTTGGATTACATCTTTTTTCGGTGGAAGCTCAAGGTCAATTTCATTTGCGAAAAGTAGGCATTTCCCTCTCTCTTGAGGGCTTCTAAGTTCATACCTGAGGTAATGGAGGTTAAAGTGATTTGCTCAAGATTACAAAGAGCTGCAGTAGGATTTGAACTTGGATCTGCTGGTTTGTAGCCGCTGCCTTAATCAATGCAAATAGTACTAAGATTAAAAGACTTATCAAACTGACCCAGGAAGTTTATGAAATAGACAGAGGTGAACCATAAGAGATTAGGCAAAGCCTGGGAGGAAAGTGAGCATGACACGTTTAATAGTAAAAGGGTTGCTCACACAAAGTGCTCGACAATCAAGAAATGGTCTATGTTACACAGAGTAATATCACTGTTGAGCCAATATATGTCAAAATTACTCCATTACTATGAGAGTTACTCGCTCATGGCTTCCAACTTTGTAAACTAAATCTCATGAGCTAAAAATTTCAAAATATTTTTATATGGGTCTCAGACTTCTAGGAGCTATGGTAATAACGTTTTCTACCAAAATGCTCCAATTCGCATCAATGACCCATAAATTTTTCAATGTTTATGATTTTGTTACTTTTTTATCTCAGTTTCAATAAAATGTTATAAACAAGTCAGGCTTATCTTTCTTGAAGCAGAAGACTCCCAACGCCAGTCATAGCGCTACTACGTTTCACGAAAATCGTTTCTTCAGGGGTAATGCACTGACTTTTCTTATCAAATGCAAACTAGGAAACAGAAATAACATTCTCCCGTTAATAACTTGTACTTCACCATGTCATACACCGAAGAGATATACATATATCATATCGAAGCTTATGTTTTACATGTCAAACAGACTCACCGCATAGAATATCTCTCAATAAATGTTCAGTCTCTGTGAAAACGCCGCGCATGCGGTTTAAAGGAACTAGTAAAGAATATTTATTCGTTAGTAGGAAAACCCCTCCCTATTGTGTCTACCAATCAGAAACAAAGATTCCAATCGATTTGAGTATTCAGACCTCCTGGATGAATGGTTTGAAGTCTAAAAATCCAGCGTTGTTCTTTATAGATTAAAGTTTTATCCAGTGATTTTCCTCCGGTAGCTTTTGAAACCCGTTCTATACAAAAACAACGGAGGTCAGTGAATGCGTGATTATGAGCTAGACGGTGTTCTACTATTGGTGCCGTCATAGTTTTACAGCGGAGTCTGCTCCGATGTTCAGCAAGTCGTGTTTTAAAAGCTCGTAAGGTCTTTCCAATATATAATAATGGGCAAGGACATTGAATGGCGTAAATGACTTTTGTAGAGGAACAATTTGTAGATTGTTGCAAATAGTAGGTTTTTCCTTGCCAACTAAATGAAACCAGCTCACAATTCACTTCACATAAAGAACAATTGCCACATTTAGTATGACCTCTAGTAGTATCTTGAGATGGCATTTGCAAAGGAGGCACAACGGTGGGACAGAGAAAGTCCTTAAAATTGCAATGGCGAGTCCATACACATCTTATACACACAAAGTGCTCAGCATGAGAGAAGCCGGCTCAAGGACCTATGTCTTTATTTATTTATTTAAAATATTTATAGCCCACGCCATCCACAGTTGTGGGCAAGGAACAGATAAAATCATGCATAAATGAATCTGATTGACAGATGAAATCAAATAAAACAACAAATGACATGATAAAAAAAAACATAGCAACAAATATACAGAGACTCATAAACCATAAAAAACATCATGGAGATTTCCTAGTAACCCAGTGCAAATGCCTGGTGGAAAGGAAGCATTTTCAATAGCTTCCTGAATGTAACTAAGGGACAGATTCAGTCATGTATTGCAGGGCTGCATGTCTCGGTGGGATGTCCAGCACCGCAAGCAATCCCGACTCTATTCCCCCTCCTGCTCTCCCAGCACAGCTAGAGCTGCAGGATGGGGAAAGCCGGCGGGGGCGGGAGGGGGTGGGGTTAGAGCAGAATGGGGGTGGGACGAGCTGGCAGGACGTACAGTCCAATTCATGTCACGGCCCTGTACGTCCTGCCGGGTCAGAGGGGAAGGTGGAATAATCAGCATTGACCCGGCGATCGGGGCAGGAGATCACCCCCCCAGGGCTGGGGCCAGATGCAGGGGGTCCTCGCCTCCTGATCCAGGCCCCAACTGGCCAGCCATGGGTCGGGCAGCAGGAAAGAGGGGAGTCTAAGCCATGGGAGTTGAGGGAGCCTGCCGTGAGGACATTCCTGCAAGCAGGCAGGGGCACGCCGGGCGTCCTCAGGCCCAATGCTGTGTGTGGCAGGAATATTTTTGTTCCCGCCTTAAAGAATCGGGTCCTAACGGGCCCATCCTGCATGGGACCATCTGGACGTACCCCTTTCGGAATCGGGCTCCATGTTTGCCAAGAATCTTAGTTCCATCAATAATTTATTCTACTCTATCCATGTAGCCACCAAAAAAATATGGATGCAGGGTTCAAATAAAGAAAATTGTCTAACTAACTGGATAAACCGCATTTAAGTACTGTTTGATCTATGAGAACAAAGTGCTACTCTGTATGTTTTCAGTACTGTATTTACATACTGAGACACCTTCCAACTTAGTTCTCAATGAATCACTGTGAGGAGGGGATTTGGGCATTCATACATGCATGTGTGTGTCATAGGGAGTGTCGGGGGCTGTGTGTATGTATGTGTATTTTGGGAAGCATGGAGGTCAGCATGCATGTGTGTGTGTCTCATGTTCACTCTTCTAGGCTTCCTTCAGTCTCTCTCTCTCTCTCGACCTCATAAGCCCTTCCCATGCCTTCCCCCAGTCTCTCTCTCTCTCTTCCTCCCTTAACCCCTTACCAGCCTTCCTCCAGTCTCTATCTTTCTCTCTCTCTCTCTCTCTCTCTCTCTCATAACCCCTTCCCACGCCTTCCCCCAGTCTCTCTCTTTCTTCCTCCCTTAAACCCTTACCAGCCTTCCTCCAGTCTCTATCTTTCTCTCTCTCTCTCATAACCCCTTCCCACGTCTTCCCCCAGTCTCTGTCTCTCTCTCTCATAACCCCTTCCCACGCCTTCCCCCAGTCTCTTTCTCTCTCTCTCATAACCCCTTCCCACGCCTTCCCCCAGTCTCTCTCTCTCTCTCTCTCATAACCCCTTCCCACACCTTCCCATAGTCTCTCTGTCTCCCTCCCCTAACCCCTTACCAGCCTTCCTCCAGTCTCTATCTTTCTCTCTCTCTCTCTCATACACTACCCCTCACCCAGTGACTCTCTCTCTCCTAAGGTGCTTCCTAGGCTTCACCTTATATCTCTCTCTGTAGCATAACCCCCCCCCCCCAAAGATTTTGCCACATCTCTCTTCTCTCATACTCCCCTCCCTTTATTTGGTTCCTCTTTCACTCACCCATTCTTGTCTCTGGCTGCAGCTCTTCAAAAATGCAGCGGTTCACACGTCCCCCACCGCGATCGACTCTCTACATGATGGAGCCGCACAGTGCAGAAAGTTGGCTGATCTCCCGGTTTCAAGTCTCGCAAGGCTTCCTGCACTTTATGGCTCCATCATTCAGAGAGCCAGTCACAGTGGGACAATTGTAAACCATGTCACTTTGACTAGGCTCACATAGGCATGCGCAAACATGCATACAGACAATTTCCCTGCAGCTGAATCCTTGACAATAGGCACTAAATCTTAGCGAAATGCACCAAGCAATAGAAATTTGAAAAGAACTTTGAAAAAAGCTCAAGGCTTGTTGATGTGGTAATCTAGTAATGTCCCCTGACTGTGCTGGGTTCAGTTTCCGTCAGACTCAGTATGCATAGCAGAACACCCAAAGAGGCGTATAGTGAGAAGCCAAAGGAACCCGCACAAGAACAAAGCAGGAGGAGGAGGAGGAGTGACCCAGAAAAAGCCAAAGCCCACTGGTTGCAGAGCCACGCAGCAAGAAGGGTGGCATAAACCACCCCAATCAGCAGGGGAGGAGCAAAGGGCAGCAACAAGGCAAGCCATCAGAGCAGTGCCAACAGAGTGACACAGGCAGCAGCGGCAGAGAGGGGAAAGGGGAAAGGGGAAAGGAAGTCTTTCTTTTTTTGAGGTATATTTTCTTGTTCTTTCTTTCTTTTTCTTTTGTTTTGTTTTGCCATGTGGGCCTAAAGGGACCCACTGGAAGCATGATAGCAGGCTGTGGAGTGGCTGTGCACGTAAGAATGGGATTGCAATCACTTTAAACAGCTGTAGTTCAGATCTCAAGAGCAGAACTGTTAGCAAAGGGGAGGCTGAGACAGAAATGGCAGCCAATGATACTACACGGCTGATTAGGTCAATTTTCAGAGGGTTGTATTCAAACTATAAGGGAAAGCCCTCCAAACTGTTTTGAAAACGTTACTATATGAAAGTTAGAGTAGAATATAATGTCTCTTGCTTATTTATAATACTTAAACCGATCTCCTTAAAATAGAGGTGGAACGTGAATGCAGGTCTCAGACTCACACTGACAATGCTTGAGAAAAATCAAAAGCAAATGCCTTCTCACACTACCACCTCTCCAGCAGATCCATGTCCCTCCCATTGGATTAAATCAGCATGCTCTGAACTAAGTGCTTACATTTACCATTTTATACAACTCTCCTTTTCCAAAGGCTTGTTTCCAGCCCCTCTAAAAACTGCAACTATCAGACCCCTATCATATGTAACGATGGCCAGAGATGGCAAGGAGTCCCACTCTTTGATGTGAAGACAAACCATATAATCTGCTACACACACCTTATCCATATTGTATGCCAACCTCCAGGAAAAAGCCGTGGACAGATGCCCCCAGATGAAAAATCCTTAACCTATATGCTTGTAAATACATGGTCCATCTGAAACAAATAGCCAGTAATCATAGACTATGTAGAATCCTATAAGTTAGACATGCTTTTCATAACCGAATCATGGTTAAACGATATGGATACATTCATCACAAACCAACTAAAAGCTCCCTAACTATGACCTCTTCAACTGCCCAAGATCAAACAAAAGAGGTGGAGGTGTCCTTATCATAGCTAAATGCAGCCTCTAACTCCAATGCCATACCATACACAATTTTAACACCCTAGACTCCATTATGATCTCGAATAAGCACCTTACAACTGCCTTGTTCTACTGAGCCCCCTCCATATGTGCTGATGACCTTTCCATCATCCTTGATATGGCATGCAATCACTCAGCTAAGAATAAGCCACTCTGGCTACTAGGAGACTTCAATCTCCCAGCTCTTTCAATGAAGCACTCCTCTGCCTTTCTAGATGCTATGTCTACTCTAGGCTATAAGCAACAAATACAGGCCCCTACTTACACTAGAGGAAATATATTGGACCTCATCTTCTCTCCTATACCTGCTCATCCTGCCAGCAACCTGCACCAAACATACTGTAAATCATACCAGTACCATGGTCAGACCATAAAGCCATTTTCTTCCATATCCCCCTATCCTCAATTGATCTGGTGCCTTCCTCAAACTCTACTGTGCCTCCTCCTCACTATTTTTCATCTTTCATCAAAGAAGCATTCCTTGAGGAAACACTACCCAACCTTAAAATTAACACCTCTGACATACTTAAACTGGTTCATACTTAGAATTCTACCGTAAGCAAGGCTGCACTTCTACCACACCACACAAGAGCCTCTAAGTGGAACCAAACTGAGATGTGGTACACAGATGACTTAAGAGAGTCCCTACTACATCTCAGGAAATTGGAGCAAAAATGGCATCACTCAAAGCTTCCACTAGACCGTACCATTTACATGAAGACCTCACAAGAGCAGCGCAATGCAGTCAATTTGAGAAGGAAGAAATATCACACCAACATCCTTATGCGTTCTATCAACAGAGTCCATGAGCTTTTCAGCATCTCTCAGTCCCTTATAAAAGACAAGACAAAGCAATGCACTGAAAAAACACCACATCTGCAGGAATTTGCTAATTACTTTGAGAACAAAGCCAATGAGATCCCCCATAAAGCTGCAATTACTCCACCAGTTGATTCTCCTTTAGTAGCCATTCATTCAAAGGATGACTCCAACATCCCTCTGTTAAGTGCCTCCATTCCTCTTAGCAAGGACTCCACCAACATTGTGCCAGGGGCCTCCGTTCCTCCTAGTGATGACTCCACCAACCCTGTATTAAGGGCCTTCCATCCTTATTCAGCGGAACAAACAGAGGATATAATAAGAGGGCTCAACACTACCACCTCTCCAGCAGATCCATGTCCCTCCCATTGGATTAAATCAGCATGCTCTGAACTAAGTGCTTACATTTACCATTTTATACAACTCTTCTTTTCCAAAGGCTTGTTTCCAGCCCCTCTAAAAACTGCAACTATCAGACCCCTACCTAAGAGTTCCAAATTGGATCCTGCAAATGTAAATTACTACAGATGCATATTGAGCCTACCCTTCCTGACCAAGATAGTATAGCAGCAAATCCAAGACCACATTGATGTCCATTCTCCACTAAACAACAACCAACATGGATTTCGTCTACAGCATGGGGTTGAAACTCTGCTTGTCACCCTGATAAACAATCTAGTCTTGGGCATGAACAAATCCAAACAAGGCTTTATCCTACTCTTTTTAGACATGGTGTCTGCCTTCAACACAGTGTCTCACAACCTCATCCTTACCCGGCTACAGTTAAAAGGCATTCAAAACTTAGCCTGGTGCAGATCATACTTGTCAGACTGACTACAAATGGTATATTTATTTATTTATTTACATTCTCTTATATACTTTGCTATTCTGCATCAGTGTGGTTTACATTGAACAAACTGAAATTATATTGAACAGGGCATTATGACTTGGAGATAACTATTTTACAGGGAACATGGGCTATGGAAGGTTAAGTGGCTTGCCCAAGACCACAAGGAGCACCTGTGGGACTAGAAACCCCAGTCCTTCTGGCCCAAGGTTGTTGTCCTCTAGTGGGATTTGAACCTGGCCTGAAGTACCTTGCCCCAACCACTAGGCCACTCCTCCACTCCTGCCATTATGTGCAAATCTCTCCCATGCATATTCATTGTGGTTATCCTGAAAACCCGACTGGCTAGGTGGGTCCCGAGGACAGGGTTGAGAACCCCTGCCTTAGACCAACATTTAACAATGGAGAAGCACATAAATAACATCACTACAGCAATATACCTAAAGCTATGGACCGTTCATCAACTGCTGACTTCCACAATGTACACCAAGCACTGATCACTCCTCATTTTGATTACGCAAATGTCATTCTTCATGGCCTGCACATGAACACTGCAGCACGAACCCTGGTTGGAGCCTCAAGATATGAACATGCAATCCCTATCTTGAAACAACTCCATTGGCTCCCCATTGCAAGCCATCTTAAGTGAAAGCTCTCATAATGACATTCAAAATGCTACACACACTCTCTACAATTGACCCTTGAAGAGTTCTTACAAGCATTCAAACTATACGCACCACCTCTCTGGAACTCCCTCCCCACCCCAATCCGTGCTTCTCTGACCTGGCCACATTCCAGAAAGTTCTAAAGATACATCTTTTTCATTTATATTATGAGCAAGTAACATAGACTGCCTGACTAGTTCCCTCTTAGATTCTTAAGCTTCCTTGAGCCAAACCCCACAGCCAGATCCATCTACTTATCCTAATAAGCAGTGTATATAGTTCTCCCAACACTCACAATGTATATAGTTCACCCAATTGCGACCCAAGTTGACTCCCCTGCCTAATCTACCAATTGTTATCTTATTAACTGCTGATGTTTGCTGTTTTATTCTCTAAACTTGTTCTATGCAATTACTGATTTTGTTCCTTGTATACCACACTGATTTCTAAATAGCGTGGTATATAAAATCAAATAAATAATAGCAAGATAAGACCTTTCTTGGCTAAAGCCTTGTTGGCTTTCTCCCATTGAACCATGACTATCTATATGTTCCATAATTTTGTTCTTTTATTTATTTATTTATTTAAACGTATTTCTATACTGCCTTATCCTGCAATCAAGGCGGTCTGAACAGCAAACAATCAATAAGATACAGTGTATGGTGTGTACATGCAGTGAGTAGTGTATGCGTGTGAGTGTGTCTGGACGTTGATTCTTGTGATGATATTTACAGCATGCGCTATATACAATGCTATGGGTATCAGTTCCTTGCTTAATTACAATTATAGTGACATGTGGGGGGAATTAAGGTGTCTGTTGCATGGTTTAAGTAATGTCACCGTAGTGTTCTATGAAGAGGGTTGTCTTCAGTAGTTTCCTGAACTCCTTAAGGTCTGTTGTTGAATGCAGTTCGTCGGGGAGGACGTTCCAGATTGTTGGTGCCGCCTTTGATAAGGCTCGTTTTTCGGTGTCTTTGCGTACCCTGTTGATATCTTTAGGTGTGTTGACACGGTTGGATGTGCCTCTTCTTCTCGGTCTTGTGCTGTTGTCTGGTTGTATGAGTGGGTGTAGGCTGAAAGCTGATGATTGATGTTTGATTTTGAAAATGTTTATGATTGTCTTGTATCTAATGCGGGCACTGATAGGCAGCCAGTGGAGCTCTTTTAGGGTGGGTGTGATGTGTTCTTGTCTTGTGGTGCCAGCAATTATGCGTGCTGCAGTGTTTTGTGCCAGTTGCAATGGACTTAGTGTCTGTTTCGTTAGACCTAGATAGATTGGGTTGCAGAAGTCTAGGATTGGGGTTATTAGTGCTTGACAAACTGTGCGGAAGTGTTCCTGAGTGAGGAAGGGCTTGAGGCATCGTACTAGTCTCATTCTGTGGTATGCATTTTTGGTGGTTCTGCTGATGTGGGACTGAAGGTTAAGTTCTTTGTCCATTGTCACTCCGAGGTATTTCACTTCTGATTGTATGGGTATTGTTGTTTTGTTGTGGTGCCTATCTTGATGTCGCGGGGGGGGGGGGGGGATGAAGTCGGAGTTTCGTGTGATGATTAGCGCCTCGGTCTTGTTGTAGTTTATGGTCATGTTGTTGTCTTGAAACCAGGTGTTCATACGTGTGAGAGTCTGTTATCTTGGTGTGGTCTGGATTGTCGAGGGTGATTGGTGTGTATATCATTATGTCATCCGCATAGATTGTGTATTTTATCCCGTGCTCTTTTATGATGTTGCATATTGGTTGGATGTAGATGTTGAATAAGAGAGCTGATAGTGCGGATCCTTGGGGTACGCCTTGCATGACTTTTATGGGTTGGGATGTGTTGGGCCCAATCTTGACCTGTATCTGTCTGTCCGTTAGGTAAGAGTGGAACCACCTCAGTGTGGCTCCGTGTAGTCCGATGTTCTGTAGTCTTGCTAGTAGTGTTCCATGGTCGACTGTGTCAAACACTGATGATAGGTCAATGAAGATCATGAGTATTCCATTCTTGCTGTTGTCTATGAGGTGTAGTATGTCATTAAAGAGGTATAGCAGGAGTGTTTCAACTCCATGGTTGGGGCGGAAACCGTGTTGGTTGTGGTCGAGTTGTGCGTGGTTGTCGATGTGGTCTTGTAGTTGATGTTGTACTACTTTCTCAATAATCTTAGCCAGTAGGGGGATGCTTGAGATGGGTCTGTAGGCAGCTGGGTTGTTTTTGTCGAGTGCTGATTTCTTTGGGATTGGTCTTATTTTGGCGAGTTTTAGCTGGTCTGGCATGATACCTTGTGTTAGAGAACTTTTCACCATGTTGTGTATGGTGTGGATGAAGTTTGACTTTGTCGTTTTGATCCATGTGACTGGGCATGGGTCTGTTGGGGCCGTGCTTGTGTTGAGGGTGGTGATGATGTGTGAGAGCTGCTCTGTGGATGGGTTGCTGAATTTGTCCCAAGTTTTTCTTGGGGTGGTGGTTGGTTTGGTGCTTGTGTTAGTATTCCTTCGTGGAGCTGAGTGGAATTTGTCTTGGATGTGGTCTGCGAATGTTTGTGGGTCTATTTGCACTTCGCTATCGGATTTGTTCTCCTTGGTGAGTGTTTTCACAATTTCGAAGAGCTCTCTCAATTTGTTGTTTGATTTGCAAAATGCAATGTGTGCTTTTGAATCAGTCCTGACTCCTGGTGACCCAAAAGCTCCTGGGTTTTCTTGGCAGTGTCACCAGAAGTAGATTGCCAAGCCTTTCTTCTGAGGCAATGGAGGGTTAAGTGACTTGCCCAAGGCCACAAGAAGTGCTAGTGAGAATCAAACCCTGGTTGCTTGGTTACCAAGCCAGTGTTCTAACCACTAGGCTACTCCTCCACTCCAAGGTTGGTGTGGTATTCGCTCTTTGTTTGGTTGATGAGATCGTTGTACTCTTTTTGTTTTGCTAAGTATAGAATCTGTTTGTTGGGAGACTTGGTGTGTCTCCATTGCCGTTCTAACTTCCTGAGTTCTCTTTTTTTGATCTGTATGGTTTTTGAGTACCAGGGTGTGTGATGTGCCCTAGTGCAAGGATCTTTCTTGGGTCTGTGTTCGGTGGCTTTGGAGGCTGCATTGATGATGCTGTTCCATTTTCTGATTTGATCGTCTAAATCCTTTTCTTCCGTATTCAGGTGCGGTATCGTGTCCTTGAGAAATTGGTCCTTGTTGAAGCTTTTAAATCTTCTTTTTGCTTTATAATAGTTTCTACTATTTTGCCCAGTATTGACATCAGGCTCACTGGTCTGTAGTTTTGTGGATTTATCCCTGGAACCCTTATTAAAAATCGGCATTACATTGGCCATTTGCCAGTTTTCAGGTATTACGGATGATTTTAATGACAGTTCACAGATTACTAATAGTAGGTCTGCAGTCTCCTTTTTCAGTTCTTTCAACACCCTCAGATGTATACCATCCAGTCCAGATGATCTACTCTTTATTAAATAGTTGTAATACATCTTCACAGTTTATCAATATTTCTTTCAATTCTTCCAATGCAACACCTTTAAATACCATTTCAGTCATAGGTAACTTCCCTACATCTTCTTCAGTAAAGATCGAAGCAAAAAATTCAGTCTCTCTGCTATGGCCTTGTCCTTACTTAGAGTCCCTTTTACCCCTCTATCATCCAATGGTCCAACTGACTCACAGGATTTTTGCTATGAATATACTTGAAAAAGATTTATTATGTATTTTTGCTTCCATGACAAGCTTTTTTTCAAATTCTCTCTTTGCCTACCTTATCAATGCCTTGCATCTAACTTGCCAGTGCTTACGTTGTTTCCAGTTTTCATCATTTGGCTCCTTTTTCCATTTCCTGAAAGATGCTTTTTTGGCTACAACAGCCCCTCTGACTTTACCTTCAAACCATGCTGGCAGTTTTTTTGGACTTCCTTCCACCTTTCTTAAAATGTAGAATACAGTTGGTCTGAGAATCCAAGATAATATTTTTAAACAATGCCCATGCTTGCTGTAAATCTTTAATCTTTGTAGCTGTTCCTTTTAGTTTCCTCATTTTATCATAGTCTCCCTTTTGAAAGTTAAAAGGTAGTACTGTGGATTTCCTTGCCATCCTTCCTCCATTTATTAAATCAAACATGATCATGATATGATCACTATTGCCAAGTGGCTCCAACACCCTTATCTCTTGCACCAGATCTTGTGTTCCACTAAGGACTAGTTCCAAAATCGTTTCCCCTCTTGTCAGTTCATGGATCAGCTGCTCCAAGAAGCAATCATTTATTTCATCTAGAAATTTTATCTCCCTAGCATGTCCTGCAGTGACATTGAAATCATCAATTATTATTACTATGTTCTAACTTTTGTTAGCTTCCCTGATTTCTGTAAGCATTTCATCATCCATTTGTTCATTCTGGCCAGGCGGTCGGTAGTACAGCCCCACTACCATCACCTTCCCCTTTTTACATGGAATTTCGAAATGGTGTCGGTCTGTCTCTCAGAGCTCTATCTTGATCTTTGGATAATTTGAGTATTTCTTAAACACTTTTTTATTTTGTCAAAGTAAATTTGTAAGATAATAATTTCCAATCACCTTCTCTCTCTGAATGGAGAAAATTATGCGTCTTTTGCTTCACTGAACTGCTGATGGCATCATTAGCCATGGGATTTGTAAAAAGAGAAGCAGGAATAGGCTTGCTTGCTTTTGAAAAAGTTTCAATATGATTGATGAAGTACCTCAAGCTTCTTCCCACTCTCCACCCAAAGCAACTCCTATTGGTCTGCTCCTCTCCACTAGCTGCATCGCTGATGAAAATGAATGTCACAAATGGTTCATTTCACTCCCTTGGCCATTTAGTTAATTTAAAGGGATATGAACAAAAATATTCCTATTTGAAAACAAATGTGCATCCTTAGTATCAAAGGAGAATCCTGTAAATGGCCCTCTGGAAGGAAATGGAGGAAATTCTGTCTCTGTGGATTTTCCAAGAGGAAAACAATTAAGTAATGAATTGGATCTGGGACAATCATTATAAAAGCTAGTCAGAATAAAAGTAAACAGTATACTTGAGGTGGAGAAAAGAGAATTTAAATAAGTTTGAGTCACATGAATTGATAAATGATATGTACAAACAAAGATGGAAATGATATACTGCTTTCTACCCTCACATTTGAGGGAAGATGTAGGGATAACTTGAATAAAGTACCGTATTTTTCGGACCATAAGACGCACTTTTTCTTCACCAAAAAGTGGGAGGAAAAGTGCCTGCGTCTTATGGTGCGAATAGAAGAATTTTTCGCTTTAAAGAGCAAGTGTAAGTGTAATACGTAGATCTTATCACGGCCTTCTTGCGGTAATCGACATTACACTCCTGGTTCATTAATAGGTTCCTTCTATTACTGCGCCCCTCTATGAACTTAATAATCGCTTATTAAGGAACCTATTAATGAACCAGGAGTGTAATGTCGATTACCGCAAGAAGGCCGTGATAAGATCTACGTATTACACACGTATGAAACTGGGGGAGGGGATAAGCTAATGAGAGATTTAAATGACGGAGAAGATCCTCAGGCCCACATGCGCGGCGTCTGGCAGTAAACTGAAACTCTGTGAGAGAGAGATTGTTTGGCTTTTTCACGCGGGCAGCATGAAACTAGGTAGGCTGTTTTGAGAGTATATAGACATTGAGAGAAATTGGAAAAAGAGTGGACCAGGTGTTTTAATACAATAGTGCTTCTTAAGGCAGGATTTTTAAGTTTGCTTCTGTTTTTTGATACAGCAGTAGCGATTTAAAGGTCTCCTGAAGAACCGCAATGAGAAACGCAGAGGCGCTTCACAAACAGCGTCGGGACACTTAGAGAACACAGCGCGATCATAACAACAGAACATAACGCCATCAGACAGCAAGCTAAGTGCAATATTGATCATAATCATGCTGTAGATGGATTTTTAACTGAAGAAAGGGGCAAAATAATAAATGGGTCGTTGATGCGAACAAGCACAAATATTGGAGACTTGATCTCCGTAGATAGTGCCGTTGTAAGTCTGAGACCCACAGATAAAGAAGCCCTTTCATGTTTTAAAATCTGGTACCTTTAAGAAACTCGTAAGACATTACGTGGTAGAGCATAGGATTTTTTGTTGCCATTCAAGTTTGATTGATTGCTCTGATACAAGACCACTTTGGACAGTAGAAACTCTAAGCGTAGGCTACCTTAACCATTTCCACTCGGTTTACTTTTCTGTCGTTCCAGATGGGAACAACTTTTAAAAAGAAACTGGGTGCTGAGTGTAGAAAGAATTTTGGTTCAGAATTTTTTTTTTCCTATTTTTCTACCCCAAAAAACCAGGTGCGTCTTATGGTCCGGTGCGTCTTATGGTCCGAAAAATACGGTAGTCCTGAATCCAAATGACGTGGAGATGTATGCAGAGAAACTGAAATAGCATTTTGGTACCATTTTTATGAAAAAATGAGGCATCCAGAGACCACTAGCTGACGAAGAAAAGGAACATAATTTAAACCTTGGGTTTGATATGAACATAGTGAAGCTAAACAAATACACATTTACCAGTGGAGAGGGAAGAAACACAACTTACTAACATCAAACACAGAAATGTCTATAAATATCATGGTGAACAGGAAATTTACCGCAAAAGGCTGAAGATGGAGGGGTATGACACTGGGATATTTATACGGCATATTCTGCATTTACTTTATGAACTGCAGAAATCTAGATATAATTAAGATCAAAAAAGTTTTTCTCATTTCTGTACTAAACAGGATATCTTTTTATTAAGACAATGGTGAGGGCTCACGTAGTTTCTACTTCTACAACAACATTTCCTCATCTTCGGGCTATACATAGCTGGGAGACAGTGTGCACAAAGAGCTGACGCATGCTGACATACTTTCTTGTTCCATAATAGAGCATCCTCTTTGGCCCAATCATTTATCATTCTGCCTTGTCAGATGGACTTTTCTTCCCGCTTGTCTGACACCGAGCTAAAGTACAGCCCTGATCGTAATGCCCTTGCAGTCTGCACAATCCCGATTATGGAAGCCACCGCAGTCATCTTTTATCTGCATCAGAATAACAAATGTGTACTTCCAAATCGAGTAGGGCAGGTAAGACATGATTCATAGAGGAATTAAGAGATCCTATCACAGGGCCACTGCAAGAAAGACAGTTAGATAGGACCAAAAGAAAAAGATCAACAACCTGATTACCAGCTGTAATCCAATTACATTATCTCAAGTGTCACAGCTATCAAATGAGGCATTAGCCAGTCTTTCTTCTCTTTTCTTATCTCTTTATTTGAAAGCATGTATCAGATCCAAAGAAAACCTAAGCAGGAGGGTTTTACTTCCCAAAACCTGGTCAAAATGCATTAAGTTAGTCCAGTAAAAAGGTATCACTTTTATTCTTTTTGGGTTTGTTTACTTTTATTTCTATACTGAAAGAATGTGGAAGGACTGTTTTTACATATTTCTGCTCTGGATGAGGCCCAAAACTAACATGTATAGTTGTGCACATATGTGATATAGATAGTACACGTAAGAACATAAAAAAGCCATACTGAGTCAGGCCAAGGTCCATCAAGCCCAACATCAAGCCGGTCGGGGGTAGGGCCGGAGCTACATTTTTTGTTGCCCTGTGCAAGTGATTACTGTGCTTCTCCCTGACTCTACCCCAGTGGATTCTAATGGAGCCCTTTACAAACCTCTCTTATGCCCCGACATGATGATACTTTTCTGAGAGCTAGCTGCGTTAGCTTGGAGTAGCCAAAATGGCAGAGGCAGGCGGCACCTTATAGACTAACCAATTTATTAAGGCACATGCCTCAATAAATTGGTGCCGCCTACCTCTGTCATTTTGTTCCCAACATTAACTTAATAAGTTGATGAGTGCCTGAATATTATTTACATGTGCAGTGGAGTTAGGAAAAAGCTACCAGATTTCTTTTATATGAGTTCCCCCCAGTGCCAGCTATGATATACATGAAGAAGTATTATAAAACCTGCAAAAAGACCAGTCAGAGTCCATAGCAAACCTGCCATAATATCATACCAGGACTCACACAGCACCAGTCCTACCTATGAAAAGGTAGTACTACAAATATTAAACCAATACATCTTGGAGAACACTAATACCTTTCTTAAGGGGAAAACAGAATAAGTGAGACGAAGAGATCTCTATACAGAAACTACATGCTAACAGAATGCTGTACCTCAGTCATACAAATTGCAGACAGACTCTCACCAAATACAAAAGAAAGTACCACAAATTATAATAGAAAGATAACAATTGAACTGGGAACCCCAGGAAATCAAACTCTGCATTTATGGCAACACTGGAGAAATAAAAATAGAAATGTATTTCCTCTTGAACTGAATAAAACACTGACATCAGCAATGCGCATTCCCAAAGCTAACATGCAATGTGTGCTAATTCCTGGCAATCTAGCAGCTCCGGAGTTTTTGTGGCAGTGTGGCCAGAAGTAGATTGCCAGGCCTTTCTTCCAAGGCAATGGAGGGTCAATGACCTGCCCAAGGCTACAAGGAGTGCTAGTGGGAATCAAACTCTGGTCTCTTGGCTATCATGCCAGTGCTCTGGCCACTAGGCTACTTCTCCACTTGAGCTAACCTATTCCAGTTAATAAATTCAAAATAAAGTACTTTTTATTCTACCTTTGTTGTCTGGGCATTTTATTTTTTTTAGTCTCAATGGCCCCAGTCTCTCTTCTGTTACTCTAGGTCTTCTCGTAATCCTCTTTCAAGTGTCTGCTTTCCATTTGCCATTTCTCCTGGTTCCTCCTGTCTTCTTCCATTCCCTTTCTATATCTCGTATATCTGACATACTGTACTGATCTTTTCCTTTTAGCTCCTTTCCTATGTCTTTCTTTACTACTGTACCTCTCTACTGTTGTTAAGTGATGTTGAGCTCATGTCAGCTCATAATGACCCTGTGGATAGTTGTCCCAACTTTATTTGGTCTCCAGTCAGGCAATTTTCCATTCAAATTTTACCATCTGTCTATCCCGCAGAGCTCAGCATTTTTCTCTCTGTCCACCTTTCAGAGTCCAGCAGCTGCCTCTCACTGTCCACCATCCCTCTGTCATCCCCTCATAGCTCAACATCTGTGCACTCTCTGTCCCCCCCCCCACCCCGCAGTTCAGTATCTTCCTATTCCCTATGACAGAAATAGTTTCCTACCACCAAAGTAGATTTCTGAAGTTTATCTTTTCTGCGCATCTTGCCTTTAAATGCTGATACTGCACTTATACACCACATGCACAGCTTCTCAAATGATATAGTCTTCCATCATCAACTAGTAGAGAAGTTATAACCAAAAGAATTTTGCAAATTCAAAGTTTATTGCATTTCTCAGTGTTTTTTTTCCCAGTAAACAGAACTAGCTAATGCTTACAGTGTTAAGACTTTACTTCCTGGTAGACTACATCTAATTCATCACCATCCCTAAGAGGAGTCCCCATGGAGGACTGCCACGGTCCCTTACACAGTGCATCCGAAGCTTGGATGCTGTCAGTGGTGATTTTCCACCAGATCAGCATCCCAGAACCTTTCGGAACTTGTTTCCTTTTCCCCACTGCAGCGTCTGTCCCCCTTCCTCTGCTCCATCTCCCCCTTACTTTACCATTCACTATCATCAGTTTGAAAAGTAACAAGTTGAAAAGTGTACAGTAGCAGTGTTACACCATGGAGCATTCCCTCATTTCCAGAGTCAGGCATGTGGGGTATTCATATGTGTGTCTCATAGGAAGTATCTGGGGATATCAGGGATTAGATAGATGCATGTGTGGGTGTGTCATGGGGAATACTAGGGGCTTTGTGGGGAGTGCATGGGGGTGTCTTGAAGAGTGCGTACGGGTGTGTGTGTGTATCATTGGGAGTGTTGAGAGGTGCATGCATCTGTCTGTGTGTCTGTCATGGGAAGTATTTGGTGGGGCATACATGCGTGTGTACATGCATATGTTAGGCTTGTTAAAGGCTTCATGCATGCATTCGTCATGGGGAGTGTTAGGGGCTTCGTGCATGTGTGTGTGTCATGGGACTGATGGGGGCTGTATGTGTGCATATGTTAGTTTGTCATGGGGCGTGTCGGGCTGGGTGCATGTGTGTGTGTATGTCTGTCATGGAGAGTGCCAGGGGCTGCATGTGTGTGCTTGTGTGTGTGATAGAGACTGTCAGAGGGTGGGTGTGTGTGTGTGTGTGATAGAGAGTGTCAGAGGCTGTGTGTGTGTGTGTGTGTGTCTTTCTCTGTCCCCTTAGTTTTCCTCCAGTCTGTTTCTCTCATAACCCTGCAGCTTTCTCCCAGCCTATCTCTCATATCCCCTCCCCTCCCCACCCCAGCCTTCCCTTGGTCTGTCTCTCTCTCCCTTAAGGCCCCATCAAACTTCACCCCGTGTCTCTCTCTACCCCAACCTCCGAAGTTTCTCTCATAACCCCTTCCCAGCTTTCCCCCAGTCTGTTTCTCTCTCTCTTATACCTCCCCTGCCCCGGTCTCTCATTCCCTCTCCCAGCACCATCAAGCTTCACCCATTGTCTCTTTCTAACCCTGGGGCCCGAGGCTTCTCTCTCTGTTTCTCTCTCATAGCCCCTCCCGGGCATCTATCTCTTACTGTTGTTCACAGAGCCACAATGCAATCAGCTCTGTGAATGGTGCAGCTGCGTGGGACAGGAAGTTTGCTTCTGATCTCTCAAGTCGCGAGATCAGAGCAAACTTCCTGTCTCGTAGTGCAGGAAGTGCCGCTAATACTTAGGTAGAGGCTGATCTCTTTACTAAAAGGCAGCATGAGGCTTTAGAAACATAGAAACATGATGGCAGAAAAAGACCACATGGCCCATCTAGTCTGTCCTTCCATACCAACAACTATAATCCTTTTTTTCCTTTAGAGATCTTCTGTGTTTGTCTCATGCTTCCTTGAATTCACATACTGTCCTCATCTCTACTACCTCCACTGGGAGACTATTTCACACATCTACCGTAAAGAAATATTTCTGCCTATTACTCCTGAGTCTATCCCCTTTCACTCTTATCCTATGCCCCCTTGTTGCAGAGCTTACTTTAAATTAAAAGAGACTCTCCTCTTTTGCATTTATGCCATGGAGGTATTTAAACATCTCTATCATATCTCCTCTATCCCGCCTTTCCTCTAAAGTATACGTATCAAGATTTTTATGTCTGTCCCCATATGGTTTATAACTAAGAGCACTGACCATTTTAGTAGCCACCCTCTACACTGACTCTGTCCTGTTTATATCCTTTAGAAAGTGTGGTCTCCAGAGACTTATATACAGAGGCACTATCACCTCCTTTTTTCTGCTGGCCATTCGTCTCCCAGTGTACCAAAGCATCCTCACCTTTCTACCTGTTTAGCCATTTTAAGATCATCAGAAACAATCCTGCCCGAGGTCCCGCTATTCTTTCATGGACAGAAGTACTTTGCCCCCTACACTGTGCTGCTCCCTTGGATTTTTGCAGCCCAAATGCATGACCCTTCATTTTTTAGCATTAAATCTCAGCTGCCAACTTTTTGACCATCCTTCAAGCTTAGCTAGATCCCTCCTCATGTTATCTATTCCTTCCTGGTTATCTCCTGGCAGATTTTGGTATCCTCCACAAAGAGGCAAACTTTTCCTGACAGCCCTCCCGCAATATCATTAATAAAGATGTTAAAAAGAATCGGACCAAGGACAGATCTCTGCGGCACACCACTAGTAACATCTTTCTCTTCCGAGTGAGCTCCATTTACCTGTAGACTTTGTCACCTCCCACTCAACCAATTTTTAACCCAGTCAGTCACTTTAGCATCCATCCCTAGGGTGCTCAATTTATTTCTAAGTCACCTGCGTGGAACGGTGTCAAATGCTTTACTGAAATCCAAGTACATCATGCTGTAAAATTGTTTCAAAGTAACTGCTACTATATATTTTGTTACATGTACACCACTTTGACCTGGAGAAAGGTGGCATATAAATCCAGCTAAATAAATAAATAAACATCAAATCTAGGGCTCTTCCTCAGTCCAACTCTCTGCTCATCCAGTCAAAGAAATCAATCGGATTGGTTTGGCAAGACCTACTTCTGCTAAACCCATGCTGCCTCGGGTCCTGCAATCCATTGGACTCCAGAAACTTCACTATCCTCTGTTTTAGCAGTGTTTCAAATAATTTACTCACCACAGAGGTCAGACTAACTTGCCTGTAGTTCTCAACCTCATCCTTATTTCCAGTTTTGTGTAAAGGGACCACATATGCCTTTCTCCAGTCCTGTGGGACCACTCCCAACCCTAAAGAAACATTGAAAAGGTCAGTCAGTGGAGCCGCTAGAACATTCCCAAGTTTCTTCAATATTCTCAGATGTATTCCACCCATCCCCATCACTTGTCTCCTTTTAGTTTAGCTAGTTCCTTACGATCACAGTCTTCTGAAAATCATTCAAGATTCCCTTCACTTCTATTCCTATTTGTGGTTTTTTTCTGAGGTCCTGTTCCTAGCCCTTCATCCATGAACACAGAAGAAAAATATTTGTTACGCAGTTCCATTTTATCCTCATCAGTTTCTATATATTCCTCCTCTTACCTCTCTGTCAAGTGTGCAGTGGTGCCCAAGAGAGCAAATAGAATGTTAGGTATCATAAGGAAAGGAATAGAGAATAAACAAAGGATATTATAATGCCTCTGTATCGTTCCATGGTACGACCTCACTATGAATATTGTGTGCAATTCCAGCCACCATATCTTAAAAAGGATATAGTGGAATTAGAAAAGATACAGAAAAGAGCCACCAAAATGGTAAAAGGGATGGAAGGATACCCCTATGAAGACAGGCTGAAAAGTTTAGGGCTCTTCAACCTGGAAAAGAGACCGTTGAGGGGAGATATGATAGAGGTCTATAAATTAATGAATGAAGTAGAACAGGTAAACATAAATCAGTTGTTTGCCATCAAAAAGTAGAAAGACTAGGGGACACACAATAAAGCTACACTATAATCCATTTAAGACTAATAAGAGAAAATATTTTTTCACGTAATGCGTAATCAAACTCTGGAATTCGTTACCCGAGGATATAGCAAAAGCTGTTATATAGCTGGGTATAAAAAAGGTTTGGACAAGTTCCTAGAGAAAACGTCCATAAACCATTAATTAAGAGGACCTGGGAAATCCACTGCTTGCTCCAGGGCAAGCATTGTTGAACCAGTCTGTCCTAGTGGGAATCTGCTAGGTAGTTGTAATCTAGATTGGCTATTGTTGCAAACAGGATACTGGGCTTGATGGACCTTGGTCTGACCCAGTATGTCATATCTTATGTTCTTGTTCGTATGTTCATATGAGTCTGACAATACCACTTTTGCACTTCCTCCTCTCGCTAACATATCTGAAAAGTGTCTTGTCCCCCCATTTTATTGCATAAGCTATCTCTTCTTTTTGTATATTTTCTTTCCTGACTACTTTCCTAGTTTCTCTAAGTTTTTTCAAATATTGATGCTTGTCTTCCTCTCTTTGTGATCTCTTGTATTTTATGAAGGCCACCCTCTTTTTCTTCATCTTTTCGGTTACATCTTTCGAGAACCATGGTGGCCTCCTTTTCCTTTTATATTTATTTACCTTTCTAACAAAAAGGTTTGCTGCCCTTAAAATATCCCCTTTCAGTTTTGCCCATTGTTTTTTTACAGTACATCCCCCAACTCTTCCCACCCTGCTAATGACTCCTTGAGGTATTGTCCCATCTCAGCAAAGTTGGTTTTCCTAAAGTCTAAGACCTCACTTTTGAATGGACTTTATCAGCCCTAATCCTAATACTGAACTACACCATCTGGTGATCACTGGATGATCTCCCACTATAACATCAGAAACACTTTCTCCATTGGTAAGCACCAAGTCCAGTGTGGCCCCCCTTCATGTGTGGATTCTGTTACCAGTTGCCAAAATAGTTCTCCCTGTAGAGAATCGAAGATCTCCTTACTTGTAGATGACATCGCAGCAGGGATGTGCCAATCAACAGCCAGCATATTGAAATCACCTATAAGTAGGACTATTCCTTTCATAGCAATACTGCATATGTCTTCTATTAAATCTCCATCCACTTCTTCTCCCTGTGAAGGAGATCTGTATATAACTCCAATGCAAATGGGTTTCTCATTCCCTCTTTCTAGTTTAACCCACAGTGCCTTCTTGCTCCCTTTTAAGCCCTGTAATTCTATAGTTTTAATATTATTTTGTACATATTTGTTTATTTAGATTTGTATACCACTTTTTCCTACAATCAGTGATGGGTTACACAAAATAAATTACAAAAATAAGGAGTGACATAACATTGGATAAGAGGTAATACAACTTACAAAGGGTTACTATAAAATTACTTATTATTATAACAATACTTTATGATTACAGTCATGCGTTGTTAATGGAGTTCACTGTATGGTTGATCATAATATTCCATGAATAGGAAGGTTTTAAGTGATTTGCGGAAGTCTTTTAAATCTTTTGTGGAACGTAAATCATCCGGGAGTGAGTTCCAAAGGGCTGGTGCTGATAATGAGAAAGCTCTGGCAGAGGTAAATTGTTTTGTTTTTTGAAATCCAATTGGTGTACGTAATTTATTGTTACTGCTATTGTTAGTGCCACTCCTCCTCCCCTTCTTCCTATCCTGTCCTTCCCGAATAAAGTATAGCCTGGTATAATAACATCCCAGTCATGGTTGTTTGTGAACCATGTCTCCATACCCACCACTAAATCCAAGTCAGCCTCTTCCATTAAGGCCTCAACATCTGGGATCTTATTTCCCATACTACAGGCATTTATGCACACAAGATGGGCAGCACATTAGATGTGCAGTGCGTGCAGTGGATTTAAAGCCCCACACTGCCTTTTACTGCCTGTCCACCTGTGGGGTCCAGCTGGCTGTTCTCCCACTTTTTCCTTGTCCTAAATCTGTGCCTGCTCACTATGCTGACCGTGCTGCCCTCCCGGGGCCTCCATCCCGTGAGAATGCACGATTTGCACAGTGGGGCACGTCAGCCCTGGTCAAGGATCACGAAAACCAGCAGATCCTAAAAGGTAGATCTATTTCTCATAGTTCATTTCCAAGGATGAGCAGTGGCAATAATTTTTTATGGAACAAGAAAAACAGGTGTTCCAAGACAGTGGTAGGTTAAGCAACTTTTAATCAAACAACCCTAAAGCATTTCGGCTGACACCTTCTTCAGGAGGATATACCTCAAATAAAATCAAAAAGCATATAGAAGATCACAACCATGCAACATATAAATGAAAACAAACAATTGGTAAACTGTACAACAATAAATAATCATAAACAGTGAAAGAATAAAAACATAAAATAAAAAGTATTAAAATCAAATATCTAATAATGAACTAGCCATGCAAAGATGTCTCACTAAGGGGTGCGAAAGGAAGGAACAAGGAGGACCACATGTGAGACCCATATTCAATCCACATAATACATAAGCTTTATGGTCTGAATCATTTATTAGTTGGTCTGTTCAAAATTGGAAAGTATAATCTTCTACTGAAGTAAAACCCATGACTACCAAACGCAGTGACATGGAGGGAAGAAAAGTGAAGTACTCTGGAACAGTCAGATCTAAAAGTATATGAACCAGGAAAACCTTATGTGAATTAATTGAAGCAGAAGACTTACTTAGCGGCTGCTAGCAGCAGTAAGCAACCAGCCAAGGCTATATGGAATAGCCACCAACTTAGAAACCTGACATGGGGAAGAGAATCACTACATTAATGTCATAAGATTGCAAGAGACCAGCTAAATAATACCCCAAAGGGGATAAATAAAGAGAAAGTAACTTGCCTTATAACAACGCTCACCGCGTCCTTAGAATCACCACAATATAGGCATTGAAAAGTGCACTGAACGGAAGGGCATTTAAAAAGCTAAAAATAGCGCCAAAATGCACACAGTGAATAAAAGACTGTTTATTTTTGTTTTGGATACTTTATTGCATATAATGTTTGAGGATTTCATCGCACACACATACTGTTGAAAAACCTTTGCCCATAAGAAGGGTTTTTTTAGACCGTTGATGTATTGAGCTTTCTCCAGTCTTACTTGATATATTCTGGTCAGCTTGCCCCCTGCTATCAGGGTCATCTTGTGGCTCTGAGGAATACTGAGGTCTTTTTCCTCTCACAGAAGGGATTATCATTGATGCGCTGTTGAAATGTTTTGTTTGCATTTTTTGTGGAGTCAGTTTAGTTTTTGTTTTTTTGTATGCTTTTTTGGGGTTGTTTTTTTGTTAAATATAAGGAGTTTTCAATTTAATTGTGATGATTAATTATATTTTCAGCACAAACTACTACCCAACCACTGCATGATAAACATTTCCCCCCTATACAGTTTAAATCATTTGTAGTGAAAGCTGCCTTGATTTTAGGATAAGGCAGGATATAAATTCTTTTAAATAAAATAAAATAAATAAAATATACTAAAATTCTTCAATTTTTTATGATATAGATTTCTCTGTGAATCTGTTTTTTAAATGTTTCCCTTCCTTTTTATGCTATATAGACTCATTTTACAAATGTTTTTACTTTACAGTCCATCTTTACTTTTTGAGGTTAATCTTGTCAGTCTCAACTAATGTTGGGAGGAGTTTCCCTCTTAGGTGGGAAACCTACTTGCTATTTTAATTCCATCCTCCGCTTAGCGTCTTTTTGACCTATTGTAGGCAGCGGCTTTTTTGGCTTTGACTACAGATATTTTGGGGGGTTTTAAACTGTCTCTCTATTTGCTATTATTTTAAGGGTATGCATTTAGGGGTATGTTTACTAAAACCCCGGTAATGTGCGGGCCGCGCTAGTGTGCGGATGCCATATAAGGAGTGGGCGTTTCTGTCTGAAAAAACAAACCCGGGATTAATAATGCGCTAATGTGCGTGGCGCTCAAGTGCGCCCCGAACATTAGCGCATGAGAAAGCTGCGCGGAAAACATAGGCAGATCGCTGATGCACAAACACAGGAACAGAGCCACAGTACAATGGTTAAGACACTGACCAATGGTGCAGGGATCATGGGTTCAACCCCCCACTGTGCCCAATGAAGAAGGCTGGCTGAGGCGTTATCTATTATGGGGAAGATTGCTTTAGGAGGCATATTATTTTTATTTTAATTATCTCTACTAGCAAATGCACTCTCAAAGCGTGTTAACATAAGGCGCCCCATAAGGCACATTTTAAAGTGCACTGTCCGCCAAGGCACCCTAGAATGTTGCTTATAGTGCACTTTAGAGGGTGCCGTATGAGTTACCACAAGGTCACAGCACTGTTTTTGATGGCAGCACTGTGCAGTTTAAGGAATGAAAATCATAAGTAGGTGCTCTGACACACAAGGAGGAGGAGCAGCAGTGGAGCACAATGGTGAAGACACTGACCAAAGATGCAGGAGTCATGGGTTCAATCCCCCACTGTGCCTAATGAAGAAGGCTGGCTGAGGTGTTACCTGTTATAGGTAATAGTGCTGGGGGGGCATTTTATTTTTATTTTAATTAGTGCTGGCAGCAAACACACCCTCAAAGTATTGTAACATAAGGTGCTGCATAAGGCGCCTCATAGGGTACCCCAGAGGGCACATTTTAAAGTGCACTCTCCGCCACGTCACCCTACAATGTTACTAAAAGGGCGGCCTATAGGGCGCCATATAGGGTGCTCTATGAGGCACAGCAAGGTCATAGCACTGTGTTTGATGGCAGCACTGTGAATTTAAACGCATGGAAATCTGAAGTAGGTGCGCTGACATGCAAGGAGGAGCAGCAGTGTAGCACAATGGTTAAGGCACTGACTGCTGATACAGGGGTCATGAGTTTGCTCCCCAGTGTGCCTAATACGTAAGGCTGGCTGAGGCATCAACTTTGCAATGTATGTATTGTTTCCTGCAGCACCTTAGTTGTATTTTATTAATTGCTGCCATCAAACACACCATCACGTGCCGTAATTGAAGGTGCCGCATAAGGCACCCTATAAGGCACTCCATAGGGCACATTATAAAGTGCACTGTCTGCCACGGCACCCTAAAATGTCCCCTATAGGAAACCCTAGAAGTTGCTCCACAGGATAACGTATAGTGCACCTTATATGGATGGTAACCATAAGGTGCCCTATAGAAATACCATATAGCACTATGGGGGTGCCTAGCCATGCTGTGGTCACTGCACAGTCAGGGTGAGAGTGATCTCCCAGCAGGACATTCTGAGGTCATCCTGTCTATGTAGGTGTTGGCCGGGCACTAATATGGCCCAGCCAGTGCCCTATGCCCTGTGCAGATGCATCCTGGCCAGGCCACCCTGTCTGGCCTATACCCATGGTACCTTGCTCCTCATTATGCACATTGGCAGGCCAATACTGGCAACAGTGCTGGCAGTGTGGCCTGTGGAAGGTGTTTGCAGCCACCACACACTGTATAGTCAGACACACACTCCCACACCTATGCCAGCATTGTGCTACTATAGAGGAGTTTAGCAGCCCTGCCCACCACACCAGTCCTGAGCACAGTACAGGCATGGATATGGTATGCAATACTGTTGGGGGTCAGTCCCCAGGGTGGTAAACACTGTCAAAGACCAGACCTGAAGCACACACCGCAGACATCAGAAAGAGTGTTATGATGGAGCTCAATCAGCAAACTGTGCTTAACGTAGGAATTTCTATCTGCCAGTACTCATAGCAAACGTTTGATAGCTGTGTATCGTATACCCAGGTGTAGGGTGGCATTGCTAAGGTATGCAAGTGCTAGTATTGGGAGATGCACGCAGGGCCCAATGTCCTGCCTCTCCATGAGGCATTGGCCAATGGGGCCTGTGGGTGTGGGTGTGGGTGTGTCTGTCCCTGTTGGCTGCTGCTTTACGGCAGAGGTTCCTACCTCCAGTCCTGGTTTGCCAAACACTGTTCGTGTTTTCATGCTGTCCCTCATGAATATGCATGAGCTACATCTGCATACCATGGGGGTGGTGCATAGATATGCAGCACAGGCATCTTTATTAGAGGCAGCATGGAACCTGAATGGTGTGGGGCCCTCCAGGATTGCATTTGGGAGGCTCTGCTCTAGGTAATGTGCCTGTTTATGGTGTCTGTGCTCGGTGGGGTAAAATATAGGCGTATTAACCATGTGTATGTTCTCAGCATTAAAGGTTTGTCCTTACTATCACGGTTTAGTCTTGGAAAAAATATGTGGACTGGATTGGCAGGAGCCCCAGCTGGGCTTTGAACCTGTGTCCTTCTGTTCTTGCACACACTGTCTGTGTGCACTGCACCACTGTGCTGTCACAGATATGCTGGATTCCCTGGGGAAACCATGACTGTACATCCGACAGGGCCTGTTTGTTGCAGTGCACGGCACCCACCTGGACGGCACCCACCAGCTGCTGCCACCTCCACCAACAGTACCGCTCCATCCTTAGATTGGAGACAGCATAAACCCTGAAGGATTTGTGGCCCTCCAGGACTGCATTTGGGGGAATCTAGGTAATGTGCATGTTTCTGGTGTCTGTGCTCTGTAGGGTAAAATAGAGGTGTTTGAGCCATGCTTATGTTCTCTGCAATAAAGGTTCGTCTTTACTATCACGATATAGTTGTCAGTAAAATATGGGGACTGGATTGACAGATGCCCCAGCTGGGTCTTGAACTTGTGACCTTCTGTCTTCAAACATGCTGGTTGTGTGCACTGCACCACCGGGTTGCCACAGAAACAGTGCATTCCCTGATGATACCATGACTGCTTGTCTGGCAGGGCCTGTTTGTTGCAGTGCATTGCACCCACCTACACAGGGCTAGGCCATGGTCTGCTCTGGGCAGCTGCCACTGCCCCCTCCACCTCCAGTACCCCTGTGCCACCATGCTGACATGCCCTTCTGCTGGTGGTGCTGATGGTACGCAGTCTCAGGCCATCCTGTGTGCGGGTAGGCGGCTGCCTATGGTGCAGGTTCTGGGGTAGGGGTGCCTGCATATCTGTCCGCACGTCCCCCTATCACCGCCTGCCAATGTTCCGTGCCCTTGGGGGTACCTGCTGGGTACTATCCCCTGTGACACTGTGCTAAACACTCTCATGCCCATGTTGGGCACTCATCAGTTGCTGACTGGCTGCTGTTCAGTTTCAGCATTCCTAGGTGCCATCTAGGCATCTGCCTAGTCCACACTGTGCCCCAGCTGCACCACAGAATGTGCCGCCTGCAGCCCTCTTTATCCCCTTTCCCAGCATCTGTCCAGTTGCCCATTCTGATCTGCCCACCCTGCTGTTGTGGATATGTGCATGCCATAGGTAACCTGTCCAATGGAGAGGGAAACCCTGATCAGTGCTATTTTACTGTGGGATCATTCACCTTGTATGGGGACGGAGCGTAGACCCTTCTAAAATTCATATTTATTTTTTGGGGCATTTCTGGGAGTGTTTTTGATGTTCCCTATTACTATCACTATTGCCCAGCTTGATTATAATTTTTTTATAATTTGTTGGGGTCATTTTTAATGTTTATTTGCCCTTTTGTTCCGTGCACATGTATCACACTGCTCACGTTTGTAGGTTTCCCTGGTTTTAGCTGTACATTGCTGACAGAAATGGTTTCTCTTCCCTTTAAATCGGCTCTACCGCGAGGTTTTCACTCGCGATATTTTTTTGCTTGATTTTCAGCCCCGCTCGTGTGCGGGGAGCCTCTCCCCTCCCACTCTCCACCCATTGACCCCGTTTCTCCGCCCCTGGGGAGCCTTCCTCCGCCCTCCGAGAGCCTTTCCACGCCTCTATCGCACAGTAGCGCGCCACGCACATGAGCGGGCACTTTAGTGCGGTGCACACGTGTGCGGGGCACAAAAGCGCATCATTAGCGTGCGCTAAGGTACCTTAGCGCACGCTATTGTGCGCCACACACTTGAGCACAGTTTAGTAAACATACCCCTTAGTGTTAATGTTATTATTTATGAGGGCTATTTGCACATAATTTGCTAGAGACAATTGTTTTAGTTTTATATTATAACACACCTTCTTACTGTAGTATATGGTTCCTTATATTCTCTTTTTTGGCAGATTTTGCTTTATACTCGTATGGTTCCCCCTCTCCTTTCCCCTCTTTTTTTCCCTTCTTCTTTCCCCTCCCCCTTTTATCCCCTTTTCCACCTTCCCCCTCCATCCCCTCCCCTCCCCCTCCCCTTCACCTTTTTTCCCTTCCATCCCTCCATTCCTTCTTTTCACTCTGTTTTCTTACTTGGTTTAATCATATTTTTGAACATCCCCATCCCCTTTTTGAACATCTGTTTTACAAGACCCAACTCAAACTAAGAATAAATCCTATTGTATATACATGTAAATACATATGTAATTAGTTTCAGTTAACTTTTTCCCCCATGTTTATCCAAGTTCTCGTGCCTGTTCTCTGTAAAACCAAACAGCTTGTTGTTCTGGTCTTTTGTTATATTGTAAACCGCGCTGATGCTAAATAGAACGGTATATAAGAGCCTGTAATAAATAATAAATAAATAAATAAATATTCTTCAGTGCTTTTAAAATTTGTCATTTGTAATTCCATGTTGAGAGTGTGCATTGCTCACAGGAGTCTGGTTTGTAGATTATGCATACTTCCTTTTTTATAGTAATTTTTTGTTCAATTAATGTATTTTATTGGTTGTATTTTTATTATTTTTTTATTTCTTATGTTTATGTTTTTAGACCCCTGAAGAAGGCTGATCTTTGCCGAAACTTTGCCGAGTCGGGTTTTTCCAATAAAGGACTCTTTTGTTCATGGTCCTTCCACTTTGCTGTTCTAGCATTTATCCTACTTCGAAAGTCTACCTTCGATTTTTGTGTTTTGTGCAGTTGTGATAGCCACATTACAGTACAAGCATGCAAACAAGTATCTATATAACACACATTAGCTCACATGATTTTAGTGTGCATGGTTCTTATGCTTGCTCAAAGACAGCGCCAACAGGTTTTTGTTTTCCGCTTTCTTAGTGAATAGTCCACTATGGGGCATGTTTGCTAAAGGTTAATGCATGTTAAGTGCAGCAATGGCCCATAGAAATGAATGGGCAGCAGCAGCACTTAATGCACGTTACTGAACTGAAAAAACAAGAGGTATAGAGCAACATTAAAGCTGAGGAGGAACATGTGTAAACCTGGGCAATGAGCATACAAATATCTTAGCACTACTGCCAGGTTGAAAGGTGTGAGAAACAACCTCGGGGAACACCATGAATCTAAGAAAGTCTCAGACCAGGGGCTGAAATTCATATCATGGCTATAAACAAATGATTTTTGAACCACTGTAACCCTGTGATATCATTCATAGGCTTTAAGTGTTTGTCAATTTTCTAAATGTATTTAAAAGAAAAGAACTGACACACAGCTCCCCGTAGGTGCAAATATCCAAACACCCAGAATGCTGGATTTATGTTGACTCGAGTTTTGCTCTGTAATTTCAAATGGGCTGCATCAGAACAAATTTGAATTTGTCATGGCAGTAGAAGACCTCCCTAAGTATGCATATCATGGACAGCTCTTGAGCGTGTCTGTACAATGCTAAGTAAGGACATGAACACAGCAGAACAGATCCCCCATAGCGAACTGTCCATACACTTCCCTTTCACTAATAAAGAGCCATCGGAATAACAGCAGTCAGCAGTGCACACACCACACAGACATGCCTAGAGGCTCCATCGACACTTTCTACAACAGTGCACATTTGGAGAGACCAGTGATGGTGCACCTGGGCAGGTCGTACTGCATTATGCACTGTTGCATGCCCTCCTTCTGAGATCCTCTTAGCAGAGACAGGGCAATGTTTGGACAGGTAAGCTATTGCAGAACTGTTCTGCTCACTCCTGCCTGTTCGTACTGGCACCTCGTGATGCTGCAGTCATTCCTACAGTCCAGGTACCTGCCAGCCATTCTTGTCCCTCCCAGATATGTGGATGAGCAATCTAGAGCCCCCCGTGTGTCCTCCAACCACATACACTCACTTGCAGTCCCACAGAAACAGACATCTGCTGAAAGGATGCCCTGCACCGAATAACTTAGATGAGGGACAGGAAACCATTGAAATCAGTACTTCCAACCCAGCATCATATCTGAGAACTACATTTCTGAATTTACACATACATACAGGATACCTATGAAAGTGGACTTCTAACAGATACAGAGCTGTATTAGGCCCAAACAGTCCTTCCAGCTGCCTCAAGGGCCAAACCTTGTATGCACATTACACATCATAGGTCCACATATCCAATCAACCACAAAAGTGATCTGTGTACACAATATTTTGCCATATAGCCTCTGGAGTAATACATCCCCAATACTGTTTCCCGATAAGGATCACATGTGACCTTATCTGCATAGCACATATTGTAATGATCCACTGTGTGGAGCGCAACACTCCAGCTGGCTGGGTGCTGCACATAGCACAAATAGCTGGGATTATATTTTCACATGGAGTCCTGGGTCTCTGTCACCAGTATCATTTCCAGAACTGGGACATTGTTAGGGAACCCTAGCTTTGCCCCTTTCACACACATAGCAAATGCCAGCATAGCCGGAAAGTGCACCAGTACTCTTCCGCATATATTTGTAGGGGTGTTTCTGTGTGTTCCTTTGACTTACATCCTTCCTCTCCTCTGATTTCTGTTCAGTAACACTGCATGCTGTGGTTTTCCAGACTGCAGTCACGCCAGTGTACAGCATAGGTTTCGCACCCATTCACCAATATGGGCTGCATTGAGGTACACGGCAATAATATTTCTAAGTCCTACCCTTATTCCACATTTCTGCAGGTATAACATGGATGTCTGTGGGGAAGACTGCAGACTACATGGGTCTCTGCAGAATACACTTTATAAATCTCTGTGCCTGGCCACGCCCCTGATCCGTCCCTCCCACACATGTTCTGAGATCCCCGCTTCAGTGCCGTGTATGTGCAGGGCCGCGAAGGTGGCTTGGAATACGGTTTTAGACATTTTTGCGAGTAAAACGTCTATCCTGTACGTCCAAGCCGCTTATTCGTGTTTCAGAATGACCCCCATAACAAATAGTGTCAGGCTGAATATGCATCTAACCACTCTGGCACTATCCGTAAAGTAAAGGGGTGGATGGAGGATGGAGCAATGGCGACAACCATAAATAAAGCAGTGATATTCAGTTGCTATATGAATAATTTCTATAGCATACCGCAAGTAACATAAAGCAGCAGTGGTGGTCAGTGTTTACTATGTATATTGAGTGCTGCTGAATATATGCATTAATTTCAATGTCAGTGCCGGTATTTCAATTGAAATGCTGACCACTGCTGCTGAATATTACCCCTAGATATCTTACATAAATTATCATGAATGTCTGTTAAAAAAAACTTAAGGGCTATTTGCCTCAGCTTTGACCTCCTTTTATACCTCAGAATGGTAAATTTACCTTAAAGTCCTTTGTAATGAAACTACATAAAAAGCACCTCAGCACTCATAAAACAATCTCTCAGGTAATTTCTTACAGAATATTGGATTTTTTTTTGTGGAAGCTTGGGAGGCCTAAAGAGTAAATTGGAGTTATTACAGAACATCTAATAATATAACACTTGAGTTTTTGATAAGCCTTTAAGGAGTACTGCCTGATTGCAAGGATGTGTATATGGCTAAAATACAGTAAATTATAGTTACAGTTACTGTCACACACCAAGGAGGTCATTCCAGAACATGAATAAGCCTTTTCGACATGTGGTGTAGAAATATTTCTAGGAAAAACATCTACAACCGCATTCTGAAACCCCGCGGTCCTGCAGGTACACGGCGCTAGCATGGGGATCTCAGAACGTGGGTGGGAGGCGGCATAACAGGGGCGTGGCCAGCATGGGAGACATATACAACGTATTCAGGAGAGGCCCATGTATATCGTCAGTGTTTCCCACAGACGTCCATGTTATTCCTGCAGAAACATGGAATAAAGGCAGGACTTAGAAAAATGTCTGCTCTGCTCAAAGCATCCTGCATTGAAGAATGGTTGTGACATGTATGCTTTGAACTGTTGTGTCTGCAGTCTGGAGGGACACAAGACACAGGTGCAAAGAAACAAAAGCAGAGGTGAGGGAAGGTTGTAAGGTAAAGAAAAAATATTAAACACCCCTACAGAAACATTGAGAGGAGCAAGCGTGTTTATTCTGGCTATGCTGACATTTGCTGTTTGTGCCAATGGATCTGTTCTAGGGTTTCCTAACATGTCCCATGCTCTGGAAAATGGGTCTGTTGATGTAGGGCTAGTATGTGACTGAACGTGGAAAAGATTCTTGTTCATGTGAGAAAAGCAAATGAGATTTGCTGTCCTGGGATGCCATGCTATTATGTAATACCAACTGTTGTCTATAGGTGCAGCGAATCATTTTGGCAGACGTATGTTTAACGTGAGTGCAAGTGAGAGTGTGTTTGTGTGAGGTTGTGTATGGGAGGATCTGTGTGCTCTGCTGCAATTCTGTGGAGACATGAATGCCTGGTCAGTAAATGGACCGTAGGGATGACCGCTGAGTCACCAGGTGCCAATGTGATGGGGTCAGAAAACTCAGTAAAGGTTCTCTCTAAAAAAATGTGAAAACATATCCCTGCCAGGAATAAGGGACCAGTAAAACAAAATGCCAACTATGGAGTTGAAACATATACTTGCCCTGGAGTAAAGTGCTCCCATTTTTTAGGCACCAGCTATGAGATATGTGGCTTATGCTTAAAAGAAGGGTGCACTTTACTCTAGAGCAAGTTGATACTCACTTTGACTCATACTCTGCCGTAAAAAGATTAGCGATGGAAGGAGCAAAAGTGTCCCCCATCACAACACCAGAAATTTGCTGATATAACACTCCTGCAAACATAAAATAGTTATTTTCTAAAGCTAACGCTGTTAACCATAGTATATACTGTATCAACTTGTCAGAAAGATCCCACCGGCACTGTAGCGCTATATTAACAACCGCCAATGCTTCAGTATGTGGTATGTTAGTACGTATATAAGGCTGCAACATCAAGTGTGACCAAAAACGTAATAGGGCAACATGCCAACTGAGATAACCCTGATAAGATCTTCAAAAAATGTGTTGCATCTCTCAAATATTATGGAATATCCTTTAATAAAGGTCTTAAAAAAGAGTCAACATACACTGATAATGGCTCAAGAAGCGTGTCCATAGTGGAGACTATAGGTCCCCCCAGAGAATTAGTCAAACAACTATGGATCTTGGGAAGCAGATAAAATTTTGATAAACTTGCAGTGGTTACATTCAAAAATAGACGTTCTTTTTGTGAAATGTAGTGATCATTAAAAGCTTGCCCAGTCAACTCCTTAATCACATGCTGCAGATTAGAAGAGGGATCTTCCTCCAAAACAAAATATGTGGTAGAATCAGACAGCTGCCGCAAGGCCTCTTTCATATAATCCTCCCTATTTAGTACAACGATTGTTCTACCTTTATCAGCTTGCTTTATTACAATGTCAGAATTTAGACGTAATTCATCCAAAGCAGCCTTCTCTGCTGGCTCAAGAACGGTTTTCCGCTTCCTACAGGAAGATTTTTCAAGAGCTTCTATATCCCGAAGAGCCAATTGTCGAAACAATCCCAATCCAAAAAGCATTCAAAAATTCACCATAAAACAGCAGCTTATTATTGGCAGTTATATAAACTCAAAACCAGGAGCCCCAGGTCTCACTCTGGGGATGGGAGGAATTCCACTTGATAAGGCGCATGCGTGGCATTTTTTGATAAGGCATGCTGTTTAAGAGTTACATATCTCCCGAGCTGATAAGTAAGGTTAAATATAGGTATGTACGGGGTTTTTATTTTGTTTTTTTACAGCTGCTTAGATGGGTATGTTTAGTAAGGGTGTTGATTATGAATACTTGTATTTGTTTTAGCCATATTATCTGATTTCCTCCTGACGAAGCTTTGGCGAAACGCTTTGGTGGATGTCCTGTTGGGTGCAGAGGGATATGGAATAAAGTGTGACAAGCATCATCATATTTATGAGCTACACCAAGATAAGTAGCAGCAATTTCTTGCATTTCAATTTGTCTTCATGCTATTTGGAATAGAAGACTGCATGTTTTTGAAATATGCCGTGGGTGTAACCTTTATAGTTAGTGGTTATCTACTTCGGATCATTTTGGGAGTCTCGGGTCGGTGATGTCATGGGGTTGTGATGGCATGAACATCTGTATTGACCTCACTGACAAAGAGTGTGCTCTTCGCATGATAATGCCCCAGCAGTGCTGAGACCCAGGGCTCTTGGTTTTGAGTTTATATAACTGCTAATAATAAGCTGGAGTTTTAATGGTGAATTTTTGAGTGCTTTTTGTTGTATAGTGGTTTCACTCTGCACTCTTGAAGTGACCTGTATTGCGATTGTAGGTCTATAAATTAAAGCATTCATAAGCTGGTAAGTTCCCTCCAGTCCAAAAAGAAATTACTTACATTCCTTTAGATCAGGCTCAAGATAATCTAAACTTCTGCTGATCCAATCAGTGGAGTGTAGTCAGACTGTCCAGTCTTCTCCCCTACAGCTGGCAAGACATATGCTTAATTGCACATCATCCCCTGCTGCCATGGAGCCAGCCTCATGATGATCCACAGGATTTCATAGCTCATCCCATGAGACTGGTCCTACACCAGCTGATGACAACATGGAATTAATCAACTCTCCTGTTGTCTACTTGGTGGAACTAGGGGGGCTAAAAGCATCTGGAAGGAGGGAAGGAAGTGAGAGGGAAGGAGGGAGGGGTAAGAAGGGGTCAGATTGGAGAGAGGGATGAATGAGAAGATGGGAAGAATAGAGAGAATAGGAAGGAAAGAGTGAGAAGGATTCAGAGTGAAATTAGGAAATTAGAAGGGGGAAAGTGTCTCTGGAGGGAATGGTGAAACAAGAGGAGGGAGGGTGGGAAAAGGGGGAAAGTCGAGAGAAAGGATAAGAAGGGCTCAGAGTGCAAGGAGAGGGGAGAGAAGTGCAAAAAGTAGGTCAAAATGTATGGAGGGAGATAAAAGGGGTCAGACGAGGGAGGGAGACAGTGAGGAGGCGAGAAAAGGCTCAGAGTGGAGAAAAAGAGGGGGCAAGAATGGGATAGAGTGGAAGTACGGAGGAGGTGAGAAGGGGGTCAGAGTGTCTGAAGGGAGAGGGTGAGAAGGGAAAAAAGTTTAAGGAGAAAGGGGTGGAGAGATGTGTGAAGGATATGGAAGTACTGGAAAAGGTCTAAGAGGCAGTGTAAAGAGACAGATGAAAGGAACAGATCTATGAAGGGGGTGAGAGGGAGGAGTCGGAAGCTAGGTAAGGGGTAAGAGATAGTAGCAAGAGGCTGGATACCCAGAAGATTTGGGCAACAGGTAAAGAGTTAGAGTAGGTTATGAATGAGACTTTGAGAAAGACAGATGAGGACTGGAGATACGGGGAGAATGATGGAAAGTTTGCACATGGGTGAGAAATTAAGAGTGAGACAGGACGAAGAGTGAGAGAAAGGGAGAATGAGAAATAAAATCTAGCTGTGAATGGAGATGCAGAGAAGAGAGAAATGGAGAAAAATAGATGAAAGGCAATGATCTATGTCAGAGATAGATGCAGAGAGTATAGGAAGCTAGGAGAACAAAGAAGAAATTAAAAAAAAATCCTGGAAAAGAATTTAGGTGAAGTCTAACAAAAGAAAAGTGGAAGGGAGAGATTGGGAACAACCTGAGTAGAAACATAAAATGCCAGACATAGGAAAATGTGATAGGGAGGTTCTGGAGGCTAAATTTAGGCTTTTAGGTAGGAAGTTGAAATCCAGAACTTTCAGGGTAGCGTTCTCCAAAATGCTTCCTGTTCCACGCGCAGGATCCAAAAGGCAGGCAGAGCTCTAGAGTCTCAATGTGTGGATGAGACAATGGTGCAAGGATGAGGATTTTGGATTTGTTAGGAACTGGGGAACATTCTGGGGAAAGGAGGGGCTCTTCCTAAGGAATGGGCTTCACCTTAACCGGGATGGAACCAGGCTGCTGGCATTAACTTTTGAAAAGGAGATAGAGCAGATTTTAAACTAGATAATAGGGGAAAGCCAACAATCACCCAAGAGCACATGGTTCAGAAGAATGTATCCTTGAAGGATACTACCAAAAGCAGAGAGGTTCCAAAAAAGAGTAAAGTCGCCCAAATGCCCTTGAGTATGGAGCAGATAGAGCTTAATGATTCCAAATTACCCATGCCTACCAATAGCCAAATTACTATGAATAAAATAGTCTCTAAAATGCTTGTATGCAAATGCTAGAAGTCTAAAAAAATAAGATGGGAGAGTTAGAATATATAGCACTAAATGAGAGGTTAGATATGATTGGAACAACCAGTGGGACACTGTGATACCTTGCTACAAACTATATCGTAATGGTAGAGCAGATCAAATGTGTGGAGGGGTTGCGCTCTATATTAGAGAGGGCATTGAGTCAGAAAGGATTAAAGTTTTGCAGGAAACAAAATTTGCTGTAGAATCTCTATGGATTGAAATTCCATGAAAAATACTATCTTGGAAGCCCTGACCGGCTGTATTCCACGCTTTAAGAAAAGTGGAAGGAAGTCCAAAAAACTGTCAGCATGGTTTAAAGGTGAGGTCAGAGAGGCTGTTGTTGCCAAAAAAGCATCTTTCAGGGAATGGAAAAAAGAGCCAAATGACGAAAACTGGAAAAAGCACAAGCACTGGCAAGTTAAATGCAAGGCATTGGTAAGGCAGGCAAGGGGAGAATTTGAGAAGAAGCTTGCTGCAGAAGCAAAAACGCGTAATAAAGACTTTTTCAAGTACATTCGTAGCAAAAAACCTGTGAGAGAGTCAGTTGGTCCATTAGATGATAGAGGGGATAAAGGGGCACTAAGAGGCGACATGGCGATAGCGGAGAGACTGAATGAATTCTTTGCTTCGGTCTTTACTGAGGAAGGTTGTACGAGATGCAGAGCTCCTCAGCAAGCCCACAGTACGGTACCTAGGGGTCACGATAGACCAACAGCTTAACATGAAAGCCCAGATAAGCAACATGGTCAAAGCAGTCTACCACAAAATAAGGACGCTCCATCACCTACGACAGCTGCTGGAGCCAGATGACTTCCAGACAGTCTATCAAGCCCTAGTAATCCCACATTTTGACTATGCTAACGTTATACTACACGGACTCCCGAAGAGCTCACTGAATCCTCTGCAGCTTGCGATGAATGCAGCCGCCAGAATGTTGCACGGAGCCTCCAGGAGAGAACACATAACCTCAATATTGAAACATCTGCACTGGCTACCGGTCCACTGCAGACTCTCCTTTAAAGTCTTATTAATGACCTTCAAGGCCATCAAGAAGTGCTCCTCCACCTCCCTCACAGACCTCATCCAGCCCACCCCCCTCAACAGAGCTAACACCCTGGTACTCCCAAAGGCGATTATGAAATGTTCCCAGTCAACTAGAAAAATAGCCGTCACGCTATATGCACCCACATGCTGGAACGCCCTACCACCGGTCATCCGTGCCATCACCGACCTCACCCAGTTTAGGAAGTCGCTAAAGCACCATCTTTTCCTCCAGCACTATACCGACCCAAATGACATCTGACAACCAGTCACTCTCAGGAACCAGGTTGTCATCCCCAGCGCAGCCACTCTGCAAAAGTGCAGCCCCACCCTATAGATCATGATACTCTTGCCAGGTGGAAAGTATACATACTCTGACCTGTCAATCTGTACGTAGTTAAACCAACCTGTAAATAGTTGTGAGCTGACCATGTCGCCTGTGACAGCCAGCTTGCCTGTACATAGTTACCCTGTCAGCCCCGTGAAGAAATCCCTGTTCTCTGTAAGTCCAATGTAGGCCCTGCCTGCGCTGCACAAATTTGTTAACTGTAAACCGCACTGATTCTAAAGAGCCCAGTATAAAAAAAGTCATTGGATAGGACGCAGTGTACTATTGTGGATCAGGAACTGGTTAAAAGATGGAAAGCAGAGGGTAGGGCTAAATGGCCAATTTTCCAAATGGAGAAAGGTGAATAGTGGTGTACCCCAGGGATCTGTGCTAGGTCCGCTGCTTTTTGACATATTCATAAATGACATGGAAAAGGGAATAACGAGTGAGGTTATCAAATTTGCAGATGACACAAAACTATTTAAAGTTGTTAAAACGCACGAGGATTGTGGAAAATTGCAAGAGGATCTTGATAAATTGGAAGACTGGGCATCCAAATGGCAGATGAAATTTAATGTGAACAAGTGCAAAATTATGCACCTAGGGAAGAACAACCCAAACTATGGTTACACGATGCAAGGTTCCACATTAGGAACCACCGCTCAGGAAAAAGATTTAAGTGTCATTGTGGATAACATGTTAAAACCCTCCGCCCAGTGTGCAGCGGCAGCCAAAAGAGCAAATAGAATGCTAGGTATCATAATGAAAGGAATGGAAAATAAAACAAAGGATATTATAATGCCTCTGTATCGTTCCATGGTTCGACCGCACCTTGAATATTATGTGCAATTCTGGTCGCTGTATTTAAAAAGGATATAGCGTTATTAGAAAAGGTTCAGAGAAGAGCCAACAAAATGGTAAAGGGGATGGAAGGATACCTCTATGAAGAAAGGCTAAAAAGGTTAGGGCTCTTTAACCTAGAAAAGAGACGGCTGAGGGGAGATATGATAGAAGCCTATAAATTAATGAACGGCATAGAACGGTTAAGCGTAGATCGATTGTTTATGTTATCAGAATATAGAAAGACTAGAGGACATGCAATGAAGCTACAGGGTAAACTATTTAAGACAAATAAGAGAAAATACTTTTTTCACTCAACGTGTAATCAAACTTTGGAATTTGATACCTGAGGATGTAGTAAAGGCTGTTAGTGTAGCTGGGTTTAAAAAAGGTTTGGACAAGTTCCTGGAGAAAAGGTCCTTAAACCATTATTAAAAAGGGACCCAAGATATCAATGCTTGACCCAATACAAGCACTGCGGAACCTGTGTCTTTTGCGGAAACTGCTAGGTACGTATGACCTAGATTGGCCACTATTGGAAACAGGATACTGGGCTTGATGGACCTTGGTCTGACCCAGTATGGCATATCTTATGTTCTTATATAAATCGCCTTATGGAGATGTATAGCTGTCTGCCCTGTGATACCCAGCATCCCCTATGAATACAACTCCAACAAAGCAGCCTAGATAAGTTCTTATACAGTTGTCCCTCCACCCCCCAAAGTTTCAGTATGCTTATGTGGCACTTACCAATAAGCCAACCTTCACTGTACTTTCCCTCTTCAAAGTTACGACCAACTGCTTATTTGGAGAAGATAAAGCCATTGTGACAGCTGCCGAGGAACTTGGAGACCACATTCAGGATCTTCATGTGCGCATCACACACCTCTTGAACATCAATTGAGTTGACGTTTTTCCTGTTTCGGAATGCTGGTTCTCTGTCGTGGGAGCTGTTAGGGCTCCATGGGTGCAGTTTATTGCTCCAATCACATTTGACAATATTTAAAAAGTCATCCTTCAACATCTGCCTTTCTGTCTCCTGCTCTGGGTACCGTATATGCTCTTGATGCGATTTTTCAAGGCCTGCAATACCTGCTTGAAATGCCTTGAAAATGATGACTGGTCCATTCCACAGGCCAGCCCAACAACATTTTGGAATGATCCAATGCCCACAAAACCTAATGTAGCAAGTAACTTCACCAGTCCTGGTATGCCGTGCCCCGAGCAGTGGCAGGATCAATGTCATCTTTAATACAAGGCAAAATGGCTTGTCTGTATAAGCAGTAATTACGCACGATATGCCTGTCTGGGAGTCCATCCAGTACCACCCTGTCTCTGAACAGGCACCGTCTGCAAGGCCTCATGACACAGGGTGCACCATGTACCTCCTCATGCTCCTCTCTTGAGTCTCCACTGTTTCTCCTTCTTTGGCTGGTTCTTGCAAGCAGCAGAAAGGCAAAGGGACAACCAGCAGAAAATATCTCCCTGACCAAAACGTCCACCGTCAAATTCTCAGAACCGAGCTGCCTTCAAAGTGCTCAGAATTGAGTTCTGGAGGATGCTCAGAATTGTCTTCTTCGGAGGCTCAGAACGGTACTGCCTTCAAAATGCTCAGTATTGTGATCTCAAGGATGCGTTAGATGTTAGCTTTACTCCTGACCAGGTGTAAAAATAATGACTCTTTTCTCCTTAACGCAGGATTGTGTAATTTCTAACGCATTTCATTGCATCAAACATCGATCTCATTACCATGTTATATGAGTTCGCCCCACTCATTTCCATTTCATTTCAATATATCTAAATAAATTTTAATATATGCCGCATTGTGCTTGTGGAAACTTTTTACGGCCTTCTACTTCGCACATCCATCTCTTTTTTTGCCTTTGGTGCACACATTGTGTGTGCGTGCTGTGTGCTTTAGTGTGCATACAAACCCGTGTTAGCTCTCTGCATCGGCCTGATAATGGCATCAGAATTTGCTAAGTGGTAAGGGAAAATTTCCTAATTCTGTTTTGCATCCACTGTGGTGGAGTTTCTCTGAATGCAGCTTGTAGTTAGAGAACAGGATTGGTAGGTTCTGTCCCATCCTGTATAGGCCCCAGACTTTATTCCTATACTGTTGTAAATGACACGCTTAATGTCTCCCAGTATGTCTGCATTGGCTGTTTGACACCTTTAGATTCATTACTTCTGTCTAAGCTAAAAATTTAAAGAAGATTATGCCTTCGGTGTGATTCAGCCTTTGCCAGATGCATTATTTGTAGCAAGGGCAGTGGAACATCTTTTTGGTTGGAGGGGCCAAACAAACCAATCTCCAGTCCTGCCCCCAGGCTCTCTAGTTGCTATGTTGAATTGGACAAAATATTGGTTGAACCCCATTCTGCTGCCTATGGTTTGAAGAAGGGCAATCTGATTTTAGAACTATGTCCCCAACTCCCACATGTTTAGCAGACTCCTGTTCCGGCAATAGAGATGTGGAGCCTGATTTAGTAAGAGGCACATCTGGGCCATCTGGACAGCCCTGAGCAGGACGGGCCCGTTAGGACTTAATTCTGTACCACAGGAGCAAGACGCTCCCACGAGTGCAGGATCGGGCCTGGAGACGGCCCGGCATGCCTCTGCAGTCAGCCGGGGAACATTCTCACCGCCTCCCAGCCAGCCCACTGCATTGCTGTCCCCCTTTACCCCACCGCCTGACTCCCAATGGGGTCAGTCAGGACTTGGATCGGGCGGCAGGAACTCACTGTGTCTGCCGCTGATGCTGCCAGGTGGCTGGCTAGCCAATCTGGGGGGGGGGGCAGTGTTTATTCCACTTTCGAGGTGGAATAATCTGGCCGTCCCCCGGTGCCCCCAGGACATACAGAGTCATGACTGGAATCAGCCCTGTATGTCAGAGTTCCGGTCCCGTCCATGCTCCTCCCACTTTCCACCCCCATACCACCCCGTACCCTCAGCACGCACAGCGGCTCTGTGTGTGCGGGGGAGATGGGAGGCAGAATACAGCGAAGGTGGATAGCAGGGCTGCACATCCTGGGGGGGGGGGGAACGTGTAGCCCCGCTATATGCCTTACAGAATGAAGGCCGGGGGGGGGGGGGTAGAAAAAAAATGTAGTTTCGATTCACTGATTTGAATGTCAGTTTTTATTATTTATAATAATCTTTATATTTTGCACAGTACGTACTGGAAGTGCATCACTGTTTCTATTTCTCTGCTCATATGTCTGCTTGGAAGTGATATTGTTTGCTGTCATGGGATGGATGGGGGGTAGGGTAATGACGTCCCTTCCCTCCTCCACACCTTGTTGCTCAAATCTGGAACTACAGTAAGGTGTTCCTCCCCCTCTCCCCTCTCCCCTCTCCCCCCTCCCCCCTCCCCCTCCCCCTCCCCTCCCTCCCACCCCCCCCCCCCCCCCCCCCCCCCCCCCCCACTTCGTAAGTATCCCAGATTTGCCTGCAAAAAAATCTGGTAACCTTGTTTTACAAAAGGATTCATATTCACTGGGATTTTGTAAATTACCTTGCTAATTTTGAATGTATTGACTTAAGACTTCCCTAACAAACTAGGACTTCAAGTGCGAGAATCAACATGTATACTTTTGCCCATGGGGAATGTAGAGAGGCTCAGAGGCAGAGTTCAGCCAGAGGAGACAAGAGCTCATGCTGTTTTGCATTTTTAGAGGTATATGTCTCTGAAACGCACTGTGCACTAGTATAGGTCTCTCAGCCTCCATATCAGACACACAGTAAGCTGAACACTCAACAGAGGAGTGCCAGAGCAGCTTCAACAAAGCCTGTGGTAAGCTCCGCCCCTGATCCAATGCTCTTCTCCCTACACCAGCTTCCTATACATTTAAAAAGCAGCATGCACCCAGGTGTGCCCACATCTGGTGAGCCCGCACTCCCTTTGACATGGTCCTTAGGCGTGGACCAAGGCAGAAAGAGGAAATATTAGATCATAGTAACATAGTAAATGACAGCAGATAAAGACCAGCACGGTCCATCCAGTCTGCCCAGCACGACAGCAAGAGAAAGTGCACCCGCCACTCCGCCACCCCTCCTCACGTCCCCGTTTAGGGGTGACCCCATCACTCTATGCAGGACACCCCTATTTGTTGAGAAATAAGATGGTTCCGTTTATTTCGATTTTAACCTGTTGCTGTAAAGGGATCCACTGTGTCTGTCCCATGCCATTTTGAATTCCGTCACTGTGTTTGCCCCCACCCCTTCCATCGGGAGGGTATTCCAAGCATCCACCACCCTTTCTGTGAAAAAGTATTTCCTGACATTGCCTTTCAATTTACCACCTCGCAGCTTCATGTTGTGCCCTCTAGTTGTACAGCTTCCCCATCGTTGGAAGAGGTTTGTTTGTTCATTAATATTCTTTAAGTATTTATTTCTCCCCATGCCTTTGTTTAGGGGTGAACCCACCGCTCCATGTAGGTCACCCCTTTTTGTTCAGATATAAGTGATAGTTATGCTTATTTTGATTTTATCCTGTTGCTGTAAAGGGATTCACTGTGTCTGTCCCATGCCATTTTGAATTCTGTCACTGTGTTTGTCCCCACCACTTCCAACGGGAGGACATTCCAAGCGTCCACCACTCTTTCAGTGAAGAAGTAGTTCCTGACATTGCCTTTCAGTTTACCTCCTTGCAGCTTCATGTTATGCCGTCTAGTTTTACAGCTTCCCTGTCTTTGGAAGAGGTTTGTTTGTCCATTAATATTCTTTAAGTATTTAAAGGTCTGAATCATATCTCCCCTGTTCCTCCTCTCCTCCAAAGTGTACATGTTTAGGTCTTCAAGTCTCTTCTCATAAGGCTTCTGACGCAGGCTCCAAATCATTTTGGTCGCCTTCCTCTGAACAGTTTCCAGTCTTTTTACATCCTTTGCAAGATACGGTCTCCAAAACTGAACACAGTATTCCAAGTGAGGCCTCACTAGTGACTTGTACAGTGGCATAAGTACCTCTTCCTTTCTGCTGGTGATTCCTCTTTGTATGCAGCCCAACATCCTCCTGGCTTTTGCCACCGCCTTGTCACACTGTTTTGCCACCTTGAGATCTACAGAAATAATCACACCAAGGTCTTTCTCCTGATCCGTGCATACTAACCTCTCGCCCCCTATCACATATATTTCCCTTGGATTTCTGCTACCCAAGTGCATGACACTGCACTTCTTTGCATTAAATCTTAATTGCCAAACATTAGACCATTCTTCCAGCTTTTGTAGATCTTTCCTCATGTTAACTACTCCCTCGGGGGAATCAACTCTGTTGCAAATTTTCGTGTCATCTGAAAAAAGACAGACTTTTCCATTCAGTCCTTCAGCAATATCACTCACAAATACATTGAACAGTGCCGGGCCCAGGACCGACCCCTGGGGCACCCCACTAATCACCTTCCCTTCATCCGAGTTCACCTTCCCTTCATCCAAGATCAGTGAGAAAACATCCAAAGAGAACCAGTACCATATTTATTTTATTTTCTTTATTCAGAACATTTGATATACCGCCAAAAAAACAAAAGCCATCATGGCAGTTTGCAAAATAAAAGGAGAGAAATAAAGAAGGAGAGAAAAACACAGAAGCAAAAGGCAGCGAGAAAAAGCAGGATTTACAGTATCATTGGAGAGGAAGGGGGAGGGTTGAGAAAAACATATGCAACTTGGTACAACAGCAGGAAAAAAAAAGGAGGGGAGGTAGGTGAGTTTGAGGAAGGGAGAGAGGTGGAGGGTGGCAAGTATTTAGGAAGAGACAGCAAGATGAATCACATCAGCTCAAGGGGGACTGAGGAAAGCTAGTCAGAAAGAGCCAAGGGTTTTTTTTTTTAATTGAATATTTATTTATTTATTTATTTAGCACTTTTTATATATCATTTTTTCTTTAATCAAAGCGGTTTACAAAGAACAGTATTGAACAAACTCAAGTGAGTTAAGGTCAAGGATTTACATAGAACTTGGGAGGAGGTACATTTAACTGGGTGTTAACAAGGGGAGAGGACTTATTCTGAGAATGTACAGTATGGCATAAGGTCTTCTTAGAGGTTTGGTATCAGGTGGTCAAATTGGTCCAATAGTGTTCTATAAAGAGGTGGGTCTTTACATACTTTCTCAGATCTGGGATGGGTCTGGTATGGTCTAGGCTGATCGAACGGGTTCTGGAAAGGAGTTCCAAACTGTAGGAGCAAAGAAGATGAAGGCTTTGTTGCGGGTATGTTGTGTACATTTCAATTATTCAATTATGTAACTTGCACAAACAGTTACATGATATGAAAGCAATATTATAATTATACATGTGGAGGCCGATTCTGAGCAGGGCACCTCTGGGCTGTCCAGACATCCAAAAATTGGATGGACCCCAATTGTACCTAATTCTGCAACTGCGGGAGCTATACGTGCCTGTGGTTGCAAAATCAGGACACTTAGACAGCCCAGCATGCCCCCTGTTCTGCCCCAAGAGACGTACAGATCGCTGCCCAGCCAGACCTCCCAACGCTTCTGCTGGTATGCTGGTGCAGCGGCATCCTGTCACCATGGTACCAGCACGTCCATCAGGAGCACCCAATGCCCAACCCCACAAACATACCTTTTCCCCACTGCCCGACCCTCGGCGGCGTCAGCCAGGCCTGGATCAGGTGGCGGGGTATCTCCTGCAATGGCACAAAGTCTTTGGGGAGGCAGCAGGGACCGATCTCCCCTGTGCCCGGCACTTATTCCATCTTCGAGGAGGAATAAGCTGGGCGTCTGTGTGGCTGCTGGCAGATATACAGGGCCTTGACCTGAATTGGCCCTGTACAACCAAGTGCTTCGGCCTACCCACACTCTGCCCCTTCTCTGCCTCCATCCCGCCCCTTCCTATCCCCGTCCAGCACTCCCCACACAAACCCTCTATACATGCGGCGAGCACTGGACTTAGAATAGCACCAAGGGCCTCTTTGCAGGTTGTACATCCATCCCGGATGTACAACCCCACTTTTTGGCCCTCTGAATCTATCCCGTATTTAGTAATCATAAAATAAGGGAAAAAAAGGACCAAAATTAAATTGTCACTTAGCCCACTTTAAAGGAAGATTTAGAACTATATTAACAATTAAATTATGAAAGAAAATATCAAAAAGACAATATGTCCTCATACATTTAAACCCATTTCTACTTACTATCACCAAATTTAGACACTGTTGGATTTAGAAAATCTTCAAGTTGTGCTGGCTCAAAAAATGTAGCATTTCCCATGAAATGTTGAAAGGCATTTACATGGAAATGTTAGAAAAAATGTTGAATCTACAGCCATCACACGAGGCTTTAGATCTAGGAACAGCTTCTGTCTCTACTGGGTAGGGCTAGAGACATTGAAGAAAATATTTATGTTCTGTCCACAGAAAAGGGTATCCTTCTTCTGAAAAAATGAACAAAGAATAGAATTCTTATCAACTTCAGACAAAAAAGTTACCAATAAGGTAGCTCTTGTGGCAATTACATCCTTAGATGACTCCAAAAAGTCAGATAAATCCAAATTATCTGGGGATACTCTTTGGTCTAGCTCTCCCTCTAAAGTCATGTCAAATTTCTTACCTTGTGGAAGATAATATATAATCACAACTTTTATATCATCAGGATTAGGAAAAAGCAAAACTTCTTTCAGATATTTTTGAGACAATAACATACGGAATAAGTAATGGGTCCTAGGAAATTTTAAACAACAAAGATTCCTTGCACTAGAGTGACTTTCTAGCAATTGAAATGGACAATGGAAGGAGAGACTATCCTTTATATAGGAAGTATAAACAGCTTGTATAGTAAAAACTTGTGATTCCATCTTAGCAAGACGTGAATCCATGCAAGTCAACCTAGAGACCTGATCAACAAACTTAGCCACAGATTCTTTAGAAAAGTCAGAAATTTGTTGCAATGTACCAGTCAAGGTTGCCTTAGTACATGAGACTTTAGTCCAAATATCCTTTAGAGGGTAGTTTTTCCTGTACTAAACCAGTAACAGGCATAGGTAGTTGTAATACTTTAGGCATAGGAGCAACAACTTTAACCTCAGAATCTGATAGCTTGCTAACCTGTGATGGTACTAACATTAGGGTGGATGGAGTCTCTTGTCCAAGAGGTCCCAGCCCCCAACCAAAAAAAAATATGGCAGGCAGAAGGGGTTGGGTGGCCTCCCCCAATGAAATAGGAGCAATAGGTGAGACAGTACTTGCAGAGATTGAGGGAGAAGAGGGTATCTTAGTCTTGTCTTTTTTCAAAAGATATTTATCCAAAGGACCCTCAACTTTAGATGATTTCACTGATGGTTTAGCAGCCGTACTGCTCTTTTTCCTCTTGACCATGCCACCAACAGGGCTCCCCTGCTCCTGCTACTAAAGTGCTCTGAAGGGGCATAACCTGCCCCTTTGGGCATGCCTTTTTTGGCACACGCCCACAACCACATCCCACAGTGAGGGCTGTGGTTTTGAAGGCCTCCACTGATGTCATCAATTCATGAACGAGCCAAGTTTTGAGTTGTTTCTTGAAGGATGAGAAGGAAGAATCCTGACAGGGACACAGGGGAAGGGAATTCCACAGGTGGGGATCCAGATAGGCAAAGTAGCAGGGTTGGGATACCTCTAGATGAAGTGCGGAGAAAGAAGGAAGAGACAACAGGGAGGCTTGGGAGGAGCATAGGGAGTGGGAGCATGGCCACTGCATATACGACATAGGGTGAAAAAGGATTTCTGAACAACAGAGGATATATATAATCCTTAAACATGAACAAGGGATGAAGGGGGACATTTAAAATATTGAGTGGCTCGCGAAAGGGATGAGGCAAGGAGGAAAGAGTGGAGGGAGAAGGTAAATGCCATAAATTAGGAGAGGAGAAACAAAGGGCTTCAGACTTAGAGACATTCAGAAAGAGACAGTGTTTGTGAAGCCAGGTGTTAACATCAAGACAGTGCTGAAGGGGGGAGGTATCATAGTCAGAGGAGACAGCAATGAACAAGATCTGAACATCATCAGTGTGTAAAGGTAGGGACTGTAACTGAGGGAATGGACTAAAAGTGGAAGAAGAGCAAGAAATATATTGAAATGTGTGGGAGCCAGAAGGGAGCCCTGAGGGCCATGAGATTCCAGCTGAAGTAAGAGATTTGAAAGGAGTGGTTGAGAAGCTAGGATGAAAACCATTTCAGGGAAGTGCCTCAGAAGCTAATATCATGAAAATGCTGTAGGAGGAGGTGAAACGAGAATAACAGAATGGCCATGGTCTAAGGCAGTCAGGATTTCATTCAGAAGTGTGGTAAGAAGAGTTACAGTGTTGTGGTTGGGACGGAACTCAGCCTGTCTGGGATGAAGAATGAGAGCCATGAAAGGGAGGGCTACCAGAGGACTATGCACTCAAGCACCTCAGAAAGAGAGGGAAGATTAGAGATAGGGTGGTAGCTGGACAGACCGGATCAAGGGAGTGTTTTTTCAAGTAGGGGAAAAATGGCAGCATGCTTCCAAGCAGGTGGGAGACAGCCAGTGGAAAGACCAGGTTGAAGAAAGGGAAGAATTGAAGGAGATAGAAAATCAGCAAGTTTCTGTATAAGCTAAGTTGGCCAAGGATCAAGAAGAGAAGAGGAAAGCCGAACAGAGCAGAGAGCATGATCCAGGAAGACAGAAATGAGAGAGGAAAGGAAGAATAATGGGAAGAAGGTATAGGAGGGAGAGGGTGAAACTGAGAGGAAGAGGGAAGGGATGGGGAAAAGAGGACGAGGAGGAAGGAAGAGAAGGGGAAGAGGGAAAGGGGGAGGGAGAAGGGGAAGAAGATGGAGAAGGTGGAGAAGAAAGGGGACATAAGACTGAAACATGAAGGGAACAAACTTAGCAGAGAGAAAAGAGGAATAGGCCCCCAGGGAAGGAGAATAGAAAGTAGAAGAGAGAGTGGTGGATGGAGCCAGCTGATCAAGGTTTCAAAAAAGACACTGAAGCTTATTAGCAGTAGTGGCAAGAATATTTTGAGTGTGGATGGCTTCAACAGAACAAAGAGCCTTCCTGTACAAGACAGACTGTTGCTTCTAAGAAGACCATGCAGACTCAGAGTGGTGTTTCCACCAATAGGCAACTGCAAGATCCAAAACTACCTGAAAATAGCCAACACAGTAGCAAAGGCCCAAGCAGTGGGAGTGAAGTGAGGCCAGCTAAACTGTGTGCCTACAAGTTAAAGTCCTGGCACTGGGAACTTTTGTCCCACTATAAGAACCTTTGCTGAAGATTCTTCCAAGCTGGGGAAAGACTTCATGGACTGTTTGAAATGAGATTCTGAAGGATTTAAATGCAGATCAAAGGATGCACTATGATGAAGGCCCCAAAAACAGTAGCAGTGGATGGAAGGAGTAACAGTAACAGCTGCAAGAGCCCAGAACACTGGAGGCAGGGCTGGAAGGCCCAAAAACACCAAAAGAGTGCCAATAAAGCAGCAAGATAAGCTGAAAGGCTTTACCACCCAAACAGGAATATCTGAAGGCACTGAGGACTAGGACCATACCAAGAAAGAAATGCACCTGTGCAACTAAGAAATCCGATGCCCCTCCTCTACACAGTCATGTTCAGTAACACACTCTTTTTGAGCTTCCTGAAAGCTCAGTGATGATATCAGTACCCCCTTCTGTGCATGCGCCCTGTGCGGCCGCACTGGCACAGCCCTTGGCATGGCCCTGCTGAGGACTTCAGTCATGAAGAAAAGTCTCTGGTTTCTCTTCATCAGTCACTTCTAAACCCACAAAGAAAATGAATGTTGTAGGATTCAGGGAAAGCTGCAGCAATGGTTGGAGGACCAACATGGCCAGGGCAAAAGGGTTAACACAGCAATAATAGTGCAATTAAGACTCCAGGTAATAGGGAGCAAGAAAGTTGCAAACAAGAAAACAAGACATTTATCTCAGAGTAAAGCAGCAAAAAGAGTGGCAGCAAATCCCATGGCATAAAAAGAGAATGAAAATGGTAGAATGGAAACTACAAAGACACCCAGAAAGGAGCAAAGCAGAAGGAGAAGGAAGACAGTCAAAAAGAGACACAGGTCACAGAGCTACAAAGAAAGAAGAGTGGCATGAACCACCCAAGTCAGCAAAAGAGAGTCAAAAGAGCACAACAGCAGTGGATGAAGGCACTGGCACAGAGAGAAGGGGAGAAGCCGCAGCAGCAGCAGGAGTTGCAACAAAGCAACACAGGCATCAGCAGTAATGAGAGACAAGCAGAAAGGAGATTGTTCTTTTTTCCCTTTTTTTTTAATTTCTTTTGAGTTTTGGTGTGTGGGGCTAAAGCCTCCCACTGGAAGCTGGATAGCAGGTTGAAGAGCTGTTGTGCATGCAGCAGAGGCACTGGTGGCAGACGGTAGCAAGAGTGGCAGTAGCTATAATAGAGAAGAGCAAGAGATCATGAGAGCAGACTCAGCAGCAATGAGACAGGCAGTGACAGAAGGTGCAGCAGAGCACAGGGACATAGGCATGAGCTGTGCGGAGTACTAGCAGACAAACAGATAAGAGATGCTCAGTTTTATCTAGGGCAAAATCTGCTATTAGTCCCTCACCCTCAGGTTCAGTGAGACCTTCTGGTAATGAGCCAGAAAAGAGGGTCAGAGTTCTGTGATAATATAGAAAGTTTTATTATGGATAGAAAAATAGAAAAATATACAGATAGTAATAGACTAATGAGGTAATAAGTTGTAGCAGCAATATGATTATGTAGCGGTAATAACACACTGATGAGCAACCAGAGGTCACAGGCATGCTCTGCACTTAGGAAAAGTACAGAAAAGACTATCTGACTAATACCCACCCCAGGTGAAGACATAAGACCAGTACCTTAGCTCTGCCAGGTAAACAATTACAGCTGGGGTCCAAGGCAGTCTCTGGAACAGCATGAAGTCCAAAAGAGGCAGCTAGGCTTAATAGCACTGGCTCCAGTCGATCAGAGGTGAGCCGCATGAGAGCAGAAACTTTAGGTATCTGTGGGAGTCGAGAAAATGTCTCACAGGGTTAGTGGAACAGCCATGGGGAAACACAAAGTATACTTGTATTTTCAAAGGCAGCAAGGAAGACAAAAGGCAAAAAATGGCATGCAAGTTCTTCAGTGCATATTATATTATTCTTTGTGATCAGATGGCATGAGATATCGCGAGCAATCTCGGTAAATCAGAAGGTAGTCATCAGGTGGTCATCCTGCAGACAAAGGGTCCATAGTGAGAAAAAATGCAGAAGATGATATGCAGTCTCATACATTGTTGCAAATGTCCAAGGGCAGTAGAACAGTCTGTGGATAAGAGAGACCTGAGAAGCAGGTTCTCTTGCACGTAGTCATGGCTGGGAACACTAATCATCTGTATGCACACAAACAAACACTTGGCAGGCAGTTGCTTGATCAGCAGGTCTGAAGCTTGGGACAAGTAGAAGTTTCTGGTAGCAGGAATCCATTTTGTTTGGTTCAGGCTTTTGGTTCAGAGCAGGCCAAAGGGTACCAGTCCTACAGAGCCAGCAGAGAGGGGAAAGGAACATCACGGACCTAACCACCTTACGAAAACACCTTATTTTAAGTTTTGGCTTTGGAGCTAAAGGAATCCTTTGGAAACAGGCAGCAGTTTGGAGAGGCTGCAGTGCGAACTAGCAAGACAGTGAAGGCAAGAGTGTTGACAACTGTGCATTATTGGAGCTCTACACTCATTCCTCTTCCCAGTTGCATGAAGGAAACCAAGCAAGAAGAGATTTATTTTTAGAAAGACTAACATTTCCACTAACTCCAGTGCTAACCATGAATTATGGGGGCCTACTATATCCCATGCCATGGAGAATATATTCATGGGCATGCTGGTTGAAGGGCAGAACAGGAATTGCTGGGCAACCTTGGCTCGTCTGGCCAGAATGCTGACTTGTGTGGGAGGTTTCTGCAATGGTTGTGTCCTAACAAGAACACCCCCCAACCCCAGGACTCTATGGACTTTTTAGTTGGTTTCAGTGAGTGAAGGAGCACTTTCCCGTTGCTCATAAAACACAGGTAAAGAAAAAGTCACATTCATTTATTGTTTTATTCCACTGATTTTATTTCTGAATTGTATTGTATTATTTAATGTTTTGTTGTAAATCGCTTATTTGTTTTAAATATAATGGTATATCAAGTTAACAAAATTGAATGGGGGAAGTGCTGACGGCTGTGTGAAGATGTGTTGAGTCCCGTGTCAGTGGGCCCGGAAGATTGCGGGGTGAGAGTGGTGCAGCAGGCAGTGGAGCGGCCATCCCCCCAGTGACAACATTGGCTGGGAGAGGTCCCCACAGAGCTTTAAGCCGCCCAAGAGGCCCTTGTGCCATGGCCCAAAGAGGTGTGCCCCAAAGCTGATTGCCACGCCCCCTTTGGAGCCTCTTTGGATCATCAACGGAGGACCGAGAATGGTGGACGCAGTGTGGCCTAATTTTCTAGGTACTGTTGCTGTTGGTTTAAGTGGTATATTTTTATTATGGGGAAAAGGAAAGGAAAGACTGTGTCCAAGACCCCTGGTCAGTGGGGAAGGTAGTGGGGCTGTTGGACAAAATATTTGCTGCCAATACTGTGCCACAGCTCTCTAAGGAGGGAGCGTCTCTTAGCCCTGCTGAAAAGACTCCTCCACCTTTCCCTCAACCACAATTGTCCTTCTACGGTGTTAGAAGTCTCTATTGGCCAATTGGTATCTCCCCAGGCCCCCAGTCTTCTTCCGAAGCCTGTTTGAGATAGTCATCAGTGGTTGTGCCTCAAGATATTTCTTTGAATGACTTGTGGGTTGCTATTACAAATATTGATTTTAAATTGTCCGGTACAGTAGCCTCTCTCTGTACTTTCTCTCAAGAGAAGGTTCAGAAGTTTACAGAATTGTATAATAGGTTGATGAATGTGGATAAAAATGTTTCTAGAATAAAGAGGCAATTAGCCTCGGTGCAACAAGCTAATATTTTGTTTATAAAGGATTCAGTTTCTTTACACTTCAAGTTGGAAATCCTTGAGAACATCACTAGGGTTAACAATTTGAGGTTTTTGAATTTTCCTTTCACACACCTGTTATCCACTGAAACCTTGTTAAGTAAATATTTCAAAGAGGTATTCTTATTGAAGGAAGATGTCCCTGTTCAGAAATGTTTTTATTTGCCTACTAAGTCTTGGCAGGTTGATGCTAGAGGGGAGGGTTTGGACATCTTGTCCAGTGTGAGTCAGGACCTGGCAAAGTTTCTAGAAGAGTCCACAGATAATATAATCCATAGGGGTACTTTATTGGTCTCTTTTCTGACCGTAGCGGAAAAAATTAAGGTGCTAAAATTGTTCTTTAAGTATAAAGAGGTTTTGTTTTGCGGCAAGAAGCTCAATTTGTTTTCTGATGCTTCTAGGAACACACAGCTTCGCCGCAAGCAGTTTCTTGCACTGAAATCTAGGGTTTGGGGGATTGGTGCAACTTTTTTACTGCATTTTCCATGCAAGTGCATCGTTAACTTGCATGGAAACATATATTATTTCTTTTCTTTTTTTTTTTATTTTATCTTTAATAAATTTTTCAATACAATCCAGAATTTTACAACTGAATAAGAATACAGTAAAGCAATTCAAGTATAGAAAATCAAAGAAAACCATGATATTTGGTTTAGACCTCAATACACAACCACAATAAGGTCCCAATACAGAAATATTCAAAAGAAATATTCAAAACCTAAATATGCATATCCTCGAGGAGAGGGAAAAGAGAGGATATGGGGATATAGTAGAGACATTCAAGCACTTCAAAAGCATAAATAATGTAGAGTACAAGGACAAAGTTGCCTGTGAAGGTGGTGGGCATTTGACCCTCCTTCTCCCTCCCCCACCCCCCAACAGGATTTTAATGACTTATTGTTTTACTAATTATTAATATGATTTTATTTGCATCTCTTTTTATCTTATGTCTCGCACCTGGAATTTTTTCTATGGACACTCAAGCTCAAGAAGAATGTAGTTTTCAGAAGAAACAAGGGGTTGTCTGTGAGCCTCTAAAAGTCTCAAACTCTTATTAGCTTTCAGAATGGTTTCCAGTGATGTGGTTGTAGTGTTTGTCTACTTTTTCTTTTTTTGCTAAGTGCCTTCAAGTCATTGCTGACTCTTGGCGACCCAGCAGCCCCTGGGTTTTCTTGGCAAGTTATGACCAGAAGTAAATTGCCAGACCTTTTCTTCCAAGGCAATGGAGAGTAAAGTGACTTGCACAGGTTACTTTAGACAAACAAAAATAAAAGTTAACATGTTGCAGTAATACCTTTGTATTCAACTGATGGAATACGACTGTGGCTAAACTAGGGTGGATGTTATCTTTGTCTTCTTAGATACAAATAAATAATAATTAAAGGGTATTAAGTTAGTTCAATGAAAAGGTATTGCGAAGAGCTGTTTCAGAAATCTATGTTTTATGAACAATAAGGTGCCATAGGGCATTGCAACATTGTCATTTTAGTTGGTTTAAGCAATTTAGCTCCTGGCCTTGTAATAAGCACACTTGAAGCATGACAATAGCCACAAAAAGGCTTTGTCTACTGTGCCTTCAAGCCTCTGAGACTCTCCTACAGCATTTCAGAATCTTTATTTTCCTTTTGAATGTAGTGTAGCATTTGAATGAAAAGATGTCAAGGCTATGATTGAGAGTGAGAAGAATAGCATGTTGCATGGGAAGAATACATTTTGAAAGGCTTGCACCATTATTTTACCAAATCAGTTTTCCTTTCCTGACATCACATTATCCTTTGCACTTCCTTGATTTGATTGTTTACTTAAGGGTAGAGGAAGATAAGCCCAAAGTTTCTGATTTATGGATTGTCATCTGCAGCTAGAGATCCTTCATTGAGTAGGATTGTGTGAGTTCCTCTCCCTCTTCCCCTGTAATTCACAAAGAATGATTTGCGATTTGTGATTCACTGATCATGGTTCTTCATTTGTACTTAACAGTGTTTGAAGTTTCTGGACAGCTCATGCCAAAGAGGGCTGAAATGCCATTTTCATTTTGACTCTAAGGAGATCATTTTATAACAGGGTGCCTAGGTTAATAGGGCAGTAAGGTGCCTATTTTTAGCCTGTTTTATAAAGACATACAAGCAGGGCCCATGCAACCATTTGGTAAACTAGGTGGCTGTCTAGAGTGCCAGTGGACCAGGGGTGGTCCATTGCTACAACTGACACCCCTCTCTGGAACCTGCAGTGGCTGCAATGGCCGCAAAGAGCTCTATGGCGCTAACCTTAAAACTTTGGTGCTGCGGGATTGTCTATGATCATTGCCACAGCTGCAGGTCCTAGAAAGTTGCAGCAGGGGGCTCCAGAGGGGGGTGCAAGGGATGAGATTCTCCTAGGGCACCTCATCTCTTTGCACTGGCCCTTCATTTAAGAGTCCACATGTCTTTACAAAATACTGGCACAAATCCTGCAGAAAATGTACCTAGACTGAAGACACAAACATGCCTGCTTGAAAGCAGACATAAATGTTAGTCCATACTTTATCCATGTACATATGTATTTTATAAAATACATAGTGGCAGGGAGGGCCTGCCTAAGTCTTTGGAGAGGGGAAATTCCCACAATTCTCAGTCCCAAGAGCTTATGAGAGCAGGGACACCTGTTCCAGGAGGAAGAAGAGCCCAGGGTAAGCCCTTGGAGAAAAAACTTTGCAGGATCTGGGCCAGAATTTAGAAAATCCCTTGCAGAGAAGCTGGGATCTAGGTCAAAGAGATGGAGCTGGTGACTGGGTGGTTTCGCGGGAGCCCGAGGAAGAGGATGGGACTGACATATCTCCCTAGGAGAATGAGTATTTGAGGCTGCTCCCAAACACCAGGAGGACTCCTGCGTGTAGTCAACCCCCTTGTGAGTTTCCCACAATCCAGGGAGTACCTAAACCCATGAGGTTATGAAAACCCGAACCCTTTAACTGGATATCTGAGGAAATGGAGCATCAGGAGTACGGACCGTGAAGCATGTGAGTGGTCTTGCTTGTCTTTTGGAACCTAGAGAGTACTGCAGCATCCAGAGACGACGCACCCCACACAGTGCGCGCAAGATCCTTGTGTGTGACGGTATACATAAATCATGTCTATGCTCATGCTCCACCCAAACTCTCCCTTTCAGGGTTCCAGGGGTAACCCAAGAAACTACAGACTGGCAGTACTGAGCAAAATGGTAGAAAGCATTATAAGAAACAAAATTACTGAACATGTAGATAGTCATGGTTTAATGGGAGAAAGCCAATATGGATTTAGCCAATCTCTTATATTTTTCTGAAGGTGTAAATAAACAGGTAGATACAGTTGTGGTCAACATTATTGGTACTCTTGTATTTTATGTATGTTGCGTACAATATCTTGAGAAATAATTGGAAATATTCCAACTGTATGTCATCATAATATTTTAATAGTATGTTCAAAGGTATACAACAACAAAAAAGATGTCTGTGCAACTTAGACATAGCAATTTCTGAGATAAAAAACAAAACATGACCTGGACAGGATTAGTGACACCCTTCACAACCCTTGGCAGTGATGATGGCCTCCAAAACATTTCTTGTAGCCATCTATAAGCTTCATACATCTGTCTGATGGTAGTTTCTCCCACTCTTCAACTGTGATTTGTTCCAGCTCATGAATGTTTCCAGGGTACCTTTTACCACTGGCAGATTTCAGCTCTTCCCAAAGGTTCTTGATTAGATTGAGATCAGGACTCACTGCTGGCCAGTTTAAAACAGTCCATATGTTCCTTTATAACCATTCTTTTGTACTTTTGAATATATGCTTTGGGTCATTGTCCTGCTGGAAGATGTATGACCTTTGACACAGACCTAGCTTTCTGGCACAAGGTAGCACATTTTACTCCAAAATACCTTGGCAGTCCTCTGATTTCACAATTCCTTTAATACATCCCAGACCTCCAGTTCCTGAGGCAGCAAAACAGCCCCACAACATTATGAAACTTCTACCATAGTTAACTGTAGGAAGCATGTTTTTTCCCTTATAAACTTCATTTCTTTATCTGTAAATGTATCGCTGGTCTGTATTGCCAGAGTTCAAGTTTGATTGCATCTGTCCATAGAACATTTTCACAAAAGGATTGTGGTTTCTCAAGATGGATTTGGGCAAAGATCAGGTGTGCCTTTTTATGTCTGTCTTTGAGCAATGGGGTCCTCCTTGGCCTTCGCCCATGCAGTCCTTCATTGTTTAGTGGGCGACATATGTTGCGGGTTGAAACCATCATTCCAGATTGCTCCAGATCAGCCTTAAGCTCTTTAGATATTGCATGTGGTATTTTTCCAACAGTTTGCACTAACCTGCGAGGACCTTTTGGACTTATTTTCCTTTTATCAGCACTTCCTGGGAGGTTCTTGACAGTTCCATGAGCAGAGAACTTCTTAATACCATTGCAAACTGTAGGCACATCTTTGGAGATGGCCTTGTACCCCTTTGAAGTTTGATGTTTGGTGATAATGGCTTTTCTAACAGTCACAGGCAGCTCTCTTATCTTCACCAATGTGGCCATTTTAAACATTAGAGCCATTATTCAGTGGTCGATTCAAGTCATGTGAGTACTAATTGATCACAGGTGCGTCTAATTTTACAGCAATGGGAATGTCGTTCTTCTGTTCAAACTGATTTGAATTGTTTATAAGGGTGCCATTAATCATTTCCAAGTTTCTATTCTATTTCCTACTATTTCCTTTTTTAATTGGTCTTGTTTTATTTGATTCTTTTATGTATCAAATATGCATGCATATATAGTCCAAAGCCATTTCAATGGCAACTTTTTTAGGAGATAATGGATATTAAGGGCTTGAACTGCAAGGGTACCAATAATGTTGGCCACAACTGTAAAGGTGAGCCAGTTCATATAGTGTATCTGGATTTTCGGAAAGCCTTTGACAAAGTCCCTCATGAGAGACTCTTGGGGAAATTAAAAAGCCATGGGATAGAAGTCAATTTACTATTGTGGATTTGGAACAGGTTGAAAGATAGAAAACAGAGTGTAGGGCTAAATGGCCAATTTTCTCAGTGGAGAAAGTGAATAGTGGAGTATTCCAGGGATCTGTGTTGGGTTGACTGTTTTTTAACATTTATAAATGATCTGGAGTGATGCGATCAAATTTTCAGGTGATACAAAATTATTCAAAGTTGTTAAAACACAAGAGGATTGTGAAAAATTACAAAAGGACTGATAGATTGGGAGACTGGGCACCAAAGGGCAGATGAAATTTAATGTGGACAAGTGCAAAGTTAGGCACTTAGGGCAGAACAATCCAAACTAGTTACAAGGTTCCACATCCGCCTTTTCACTCCAATACCTCTCCGGGTAGCTGTTATTTAATGACTTCCTGACAAGTCTACTTCTACCTTTCTCATTGACTTTGACTCGTGGCTTTCCTTCTTTCTCGATTCCTCTTCCCCCACTCTTATTTTCAGGGATTTTAACATTCATGTTGATAATCCCTCTGATATTTATGCTTTAAAACTTCTCTCCCTTACTTCCTTGTTTGACCTCCAGCTTTGCTCTACTGCCCCCCACTCACCAGCATGGCCACTGCCTTGACCTAGTATTTTTCTCTAGTTGCCTACCCTCAAACCTCTGTAACTCAGTTCTTCCCTTATCTGACCATCACCTTTTAAGCATCACTCTTCATCACCCGCTGCCTCAACCTCATCCTGTCTCCTCCAACCTATTTAGAAATATTCATGCTATTGATCCTTTGGTTCTCTCTTCCACTGTTTCTTCATCTCTTCCCTCCACTATGTCATCTACTGTAAATCTGTTGATGAGGCAGTAGCTTCCTATAACGCTGCACTCTCCTCTGCTCTCCTGTGAGGTGTTCTGCACCCCAGCCCTGGCATTCATCCCCTACCCGCTATCTACGTTCCTGTGCCCGTTCTGCTGCGCGTGCTTGGCTCAAATACTGCTCGCTTGCAGACTTTCTACACTTCAAATTCATGCTTGTCTCTTTCCAGTCAGCCATAGCAAACATTGGCTGACTATTTCCATGACAAAATCCACAAGATCACCCTCCAATTCCCCACAAAGTCAGCTACTTCCCCTCCTCCCCCTCTTCACTCCCCTCTTCACTCCCAACTTTCTCCCTCTACCTCTGCCACCCTCTCTTCCTTTCCTGTGATCTCTGAAGAGGAAACTGCACACCTTCTTTCTTCCTCCAAACTCACCACCTGCTCCCCTGATCCTATCCCGACATGCCTCCTAAGCCCCATTTCCTCCACTGTTGTCCCTTCCATCTTTCATATTCTCAACTTATCGTTCTCCACTGCAACTGTCTCTGCAGCCTTCAAGCATGCTGTAGTTACACCTCTCCTCAAGAAACCCTCACTTGATCCCACCTGTCCTTCTAATTATCGACCCATCTCCCTCCTCCCCTTCATTTCTAAACTACTCAAACATGCAGTTCACTGCCGCTGCCTTGACTTCCTCTCCTCTCATGCCCTCCTGGATTCTTTACAATCTGGCTTTCGTCCTTTACACTCTACTGAAACAGCTCTTGCCAAAGTCTCCAGTGATTTGTTCCTGCCAAAATCCAAGGGCCTTTACTCTGTCCTCATCCTTCTTGACCTCTCTGCTGCTTTTGACACAGTTGACCATAACCTTCTCCTCGATACCCTGTCCTCGCTTGGTTTTAAGGGCTCAGTACTATCCATGTTCTCCTCCTATCTCTCCCATCGCTCTTTCTGTGTTAGTTCTGGTAGCTCCTCCTCTTCTGCTATCCCGCTCTCGGTGTACCCCAAGGATCGGTCTTGGGTCCGCTCCTTTTCTCTCTCTATACCCAGTCCCTTGGTGCGCTCATCACTTCCTATGGTTTTCAGTACCATCTTTATGCCGATGACTCCCAGATCTACCTCTCTACGCCTGAAATCTCTCTGGCAATCCAGACCCGGATCTCTGCCTGCCTCTCTGACATTGCTGCTTGGATGTCTCACTGCCATTTGAAACTGAACATGGCCAAGACTGAGCTTCTTATCTTTCCCCCCCAAAACCTCCTCTCCTCTTCCTCCTTTCTCAGTCTCTCTGGATAACTCTCTACTCCTTCCTGTTTCCTCAGTTCGCAACCTTGGGGTTGTCTTTGACTTCTCTCTCTCCTTCTCCACACATATCCATCTGATAGCTAAGACCTGCCATTTCTCTATAACATCAACAAAATCCGCCCATTCCTTTCTGAACACACTACTAAGATACTTATCCATTCCTTAATCACCTCCCGTCTTGATTACTGAAATCTACTCCTTGCTGGTCTCCCTTTGAATCATTTCTCTCCCCTTCAATCTGTTCAACACTCTGCTGCGTGGCTAATCTTCCGCCAGCCTCATCATACCCATATTACCCCTCTTCTCAGGTCACTTCATTGGCTCCCTATCTGTTTACGCATCCAGTTCAAACTTCTCCTGCTGACCTATAAATGCATTCACTCTGCAGCTCCTCACTACCTTTCTTCTCTTATCTCTCATTTCCCTCCCCCCCTCGAGAACTCCGCTCTTTGGGCAAACTGCTTCTATCTGTGCCCTTCTCTTCTATTGCTAATTCCAGACTTCGCTCCTTTCACCTTGCTGCACCTTATGCCTGGAACAAACTACCTGTCTCTGAATGCCAGGCACCTTCTCTGACCCTTTTTAAATCCAGGTTGAAAACTCACCTCTTCGCTGCTGCTTGACTCACCTGATCTCCTTGTTTCTTTACCTTCCCCCTTTGTTTTATCCCTGTCTACACCTTCTGTGTTGTCTGTCTTGACTAGATTGTAAGCTCTGATGAGCAGGGACTGTCTTACATGTCTGTGCAGCATTGCGTATGACTTGTAGCGCTATACAAATGCTCAGTAGTAGTAGTAGTACATTAGGAACCACCACCCAGGAAAAGGATTTAGGTATCACCATGGATAATACATTGAAACCCAATACCCAGTGTGCAGTGGCAGCCAAGAAAGCAAATAAAATTCTGGGAATCATAAAGAAAGGAATGGAGAATAAAATGAAGAATATTATAATGCCTCTGTGTTGTTCCATGATGCGACCACACCTTGAATATTGTGTGCAATTCTGGTCACCATATCTTAAAAAAAGTTATAGCAGAATTAGAAAAGGTACAGAGAAGAGCGACAAAAATGTTAAAGGGGATGACAGGATATCCCTACAAGGAAAGGCATAAAAGGTTAGGGCTCTTTAACTTGGAAAAGAGACAGCTGAGAGGAGATTTGATAGAGGTCCATAAAATAATGAATGGAGTAGAACGGGTAAATGTAGACTGCTTGTTTACTCCTTCACAAAGCAGAAAGACATGCAGTGAAGCTACAATGTAGCACATTTAAGACTAATCAGAGAAAATATTTTTTCACTCAACATGTAATCAAACTCTGGAATTCGTTACCAGAGGCTATAATAAAAGTTGTTAGTGCTGTGGATTTAAAAGAGGTTTGGACAAGTTCCTGGAGGAAAAGTCCATAAACCATTATTAAAGAGAACCGGGGAAATCCACTGCCTACCCATTAGACAAGCTGCATGGAATCTGTATACCTTTTGAGAACCTGAGAGGTACTTGTTGAAAGCATGTTCGTTTATACAGGGTAGTGTACACTATTAGACTGACTAAATCTGAGAAAGAGTTAATTCTGTTCAGAACCTTGCTTAGAAATAAACTTCATATAAATGCTTACTAAGTAGGTGAAGAGGTACATGTCCTGTAAACAAGAAAGGGCAGGTTGTACTCTAGCCTTGCAGTTTCAGGGTTAGTAGATACCAAGCAGTCAGCAGTAAACAGTTATGTCTTGGAATATGTGTATGTCTCCTCATACAGACCTATGTAGCGGTAAACAATTATGTCTTGGAATCCATGTATGTCTCCTCATACTGACCTACACTGATTAAAAGTTGACCTATGATGTGATAGAGACGTAATAATTGACGTGTCATAATAAAGTGAAATTATGCTATATCATCCAAAAAAGCCTTATAAATAAAGTGAACCATGGCTAGTAGTTAGAGTAAACAAAGAGAACTTTGTTTCTGTTTGTTTCTCTCCACTAAAGCTTTGGTGTATGTATATAGATGTGTGTATTTTATTGCTGTCTTTTAGATTACCTTCCCATTGTTTTGAATGTAGTCTTCTGTAGCTCCAAGAGCCCTGCAAGGTTGCTGGTGAGGGGGGGCTAAGGAAGCCCACACTTGTGACCTGGATTGGCCAGTCTTGGAAACGGGATACTAGGCTCAATGGACTCTTGATCCACCCCAGGATGGCATATCTTATTTTCTTATGTACAAGTACATGTTGGCTTATACCATATGTAATTTTAGGTGTGGCCTAACCTTATAGCAGTCAATTTAATCATGTAAATCAGTCTTTTTTGCATGAAAATGGTTTATACGATTATTTATCTGCATTCTTCTACCGTCTCTATAAAAGCTACTCGAGGCAAGCAACAGATCCACAGTATATAACCCTAAATACATCAATATAAAACAAATAGAGCTATTAAATCAAAATAAATAATATAAAACATAATAGTGAAAAAAAATATACAAAACCTCCAAAAAACTCATAAAAACCCCATAACTAAATTTTAACCAAATGTTTTCTAAAACTTGAGCCCCACTCAACTTCTAATTACCTACAAGAGTAAAAACAATCTATGGACTCCTTTTACGAAAGTCCCACCATGGTATAAGACCATAAGATGTCCCTTATTGGGTCAGACCAAGGATCCATCAAGCCCAGTATCATGTTTCCAACATTGTACCTGTGGGGTTCCCAAAGGTATACACATTCTATGCTGCTTGTCCCAGAGCTAAGCAGTGTATTTCCCCAGTTCTTTTTAATAATGGTTTATGGACTGTTCCTCCAGGAACTCATTCAAATCTGTTTTGAACCCTACTACACTAACAGCTTTTACTACATCCTCTGGTAACCAATTCCAGAGTTTGATTACGTGCTGAATAAAAAAAATATTTTCTTTGATTAGACTTAAATGTGCCACATTGTAGCTTCATTGCGTGAATACTAGTCTTTCTACTTTTTGAAGGAGTAAACAACCAATCTGTTTACCCATACCACCCCATTATTTTATAGAGGTTTATCTTATCTCCCCTCAGCCTTATCTTTTCCAAGTTGAAGAGCCCTAATCTTTTAAGCCTTTCCTCATAGGGATATCCTTCCATCCCCTTTACCATTTTGGTGGCTGTTATCTGTACCTTTTCCAATTCTGCTATAATTCTAGTCAACAGCTTCCAAACATTTCTTGTATCCATCTATAAGTTTTGTATATCTGTCTGCTGGTAGTTTCTCCCACTCTTCAAATACGATTTGTTCCAGCTCATGAATGTCTCCAGGATTCCTTTTATCATTGGCAGATTTCAGCTCTTTCCAAAGGTTCTTGATTAGATTGAGATCAGGACTCATTACTGGCTGCACGCTCAAGGGGCTTATTCCTATTCCGGAATGACCCCCTAAGTGCATAACTTTGCACTTATCCACATTAAATTTCTCTTTCAATTTATCAAGGTTCTCTTGCAATTTTTCACAATCCTCTTGTGTTTTAATAACTTTGAATAATTTTGTGCCATCTGCAAATTTGATCACCTCACTTGTTATTCCCATTTCCAGGTCATTTCTGAATATGTTAAAAAACAGCAGGCCTAGCACCAATCCCTGGGGTACTCTACTATTCACCTTTCTCCACTGAGAAAATTGGCCATTTAGCCCTGCTCTCTGCTTTCTATCTTTTTACCAGTTCCTGATCCACAATAATACACTGCTTCCTATCCCTTAACTTTTTAATTTCACCAAGAGTCTCTCATGAGTGACCTTGTCAAAGGCTTTCTGAAAATCCAGATGCACTATATTGACTGGCTTACCTTTATCTACCTGTTTATTCACAGCTTCAAAAAGAAATAACAGATTAGTAACACAAGACTCTCCTTGGCTAACTCCATGTTGGCTTTCTCCCATTAAACCATAACTATTGTGATAAGGAAGCTTATCCTAGTTCAGGAAGGAGCTATAATAGAGGTGAAGTGACTCTGAACAAACAACCTGTCTGTTCTGGTAGAAATAATAAAACAGAATGTTTCCATAAAAGACTACCAGTCCCAGAATGCACCAGGTTTCCAACAGCCATTAGAAGAGCTGAAGTGGGGAAACATGTGTTCAATCAGGAGGGCTATGAGGTAATCCCCAAGCACTCATCTCCAAGGGCAGGGCTTGATTCAGCACAGCTGCGCTGTGCTAGGGTAGAGCATTCATCTAAGCAGGATGAAAGAAAAGCTTATTCTACAGAGAATCATCATCTTGATCAGAAGCACCTTGATCATCCTGATCATCATCAGCAGAAGCCAGAGCTGACAGACAGAGAGAGCAAGAAACACTTTGGAAGAAAGAAGAGAAAAGCATTTGGAAGGTCTAAAGGAGTCCATAGCAGTACGTATACTGGGAGGCATTCCAGAGGCAAGCATACACCATTGGACTGGGGAAAGCCAGAGGAGTGGGGTTGCAGAGCCAGGAATCCCCGGACGGCACCTGTGAGGGAGACGGCTGCACTTGGAAGGGACCCTAAGACCAGTGCCAGAAGGTATGTGAAGAGAGATCCAGTGTCCAGGGATCTTGATTGGAAGGCTGGACATAAGAACTGGACTACATACTGGCCAGGATATTTAGAGAGGAACTCTAACAGCAATGGAAGCTCAGGTATGAACACTGATCTATGCCCTAGCTCTTCACTGGGAAGACAGCAGGGAAACAAGTATTGTCCTGAGAGTGTTCCATTGAGAAATTCCTCTGTGCCAATCCATGATAGTGAACCTATGATAATTGAAGAAGGGGAAGATGTGGTAAATGAGGGCTTTGAATACATGGATTGCTCTCTGTCTAAACTTCTGTGGTAATATGCTGTTACAAAATACAACAACCATCACAAAGAAATATAAACTTGTTCTTTAATCTACTCAGAAAGGCTTCTGAGTAGGATTTGAGCCACATAATAGAAAGTAAACCAGCCAAGAGGTTTTCAGCTGGTAATTGTTAGCAATTGAGCCTTGCCTAATTGCCTGTGAAGCTCTGAAGGGACTCTTCTGAGTGTGTGTGAAGATACAAGAAGTTATCCCTGAAAAAGAACAGGGTTTTTTTCTACTTTGTGGGTTGTGTTTGTTCTTTGAAGCACTGCTAAGGAGATATTAGCAGGAGTCTACAGAAAAGACCTTTCTGTTCCCATCAAGGTCTTTATGCTTTGATTTGATTGCTTAACAAGTTCAGCTGTTGTTTTTCCTTATTTGTTTTTCTAAGTATAATACTGAAAGCAAGTATTCCTTTTTATGTGCTACCAAGTATATCTGTGTTGGGAGAAATAACCCCATAAATAAAATATCTTCTTTGCTTTACTTTCGAGCAAGCACAACTAATTTATTGTGAATGGCTGAGTCTGGTATGAATGGACTACATTTCCCACAATCCTTTGCAAGTCATATTAATATTTGCCTTTGCCAAGACTGTGGACATTCTCACCCAGTGCCCCCGTTTACTGATGGCGTAGTTTTTCGGATTGCTTTTGGGCAAAGGATTTACATGCTAAGGATTACAACTAAAGTCTGAAGAAAAAAAGAAAGTTCAAGTTTAAAAGCTGGAAAAAAAAGATTTCCCTTAACTACACTTTGGAGGAAGAGGTGGCTGATCCAGGTAGCTGTTCCAGGAGGAAAAGACCCTGTGTAGAGCTGGATTCATCACTGGCATAAGGTAATAAGTACCTGGGCATGTCTAGTGGTGGATGGGAGTAAGGCACAGGGGTAATTGGAAAAAAAAAATTAGGAGAAAACACCTGTTTGGAAGGTAGTGCACTGTGGGTTTTTTTTCTCTTTGTTTTCTTGCAGGGATCAAGATGGATCCAAGGGAAATGGCTAGCTGGATGGCAGCCCAGTTTAGCAGGCAACAGGAGCTAGCGCAGCAGGCTCAGGACACTGCTATGAAAGCCTTAATGGACCAGCAAAAGCCAGTGCTTGATCTGGTGAAAGCCTTAGTTAATCTGCAGAACCAAAGTGGACCGGATGCAAGACCAGCAGTAAATACTGGTACACCACATGTGGACAGTGTGGGACTCAATCAGGGAATTGGGGCATTTAGTTTTGGGAAGCTAACTCCAGATGATAATGTTGATGATTTTCTAGAGTCATTTGAGAGAGTGGCACAAGCATTAGCATGGCTAGAGACCCAGTGGGCAGTAAGGCTGGCAGCCTCATTAACTGGAGAGGCGCTTGCAGCTTATAGAGCAATGCCAGCAGCTCAGGCTTTGAATTATAAAGATGTAAAGGCTGCTATTAGAGATCGCCTAGGGTTGTCTATTTCAGAGTATAGGTGAATGTTTAGAGCTACTGCATTAAGAGTGGGTGAAACACCCAGGGCTCTGAGTCAGAGAATCAGAGGATTGGCTGTAAAATGGTTGGAGCCTGAGGGAAAGACGGTAGAAATGTTATTAGACATTATTATGCTTGAACAATTTATGTCTGCTGTGCCTAAAGATTTGCACACTTTCCTTGCCAAAATTGCCAAAATTGCCAAAATCTTGGAGAGGCAACCATGCTAGCAGAGAGATTCTTGGAAGCCACGCAGGCTTGCCATAGAATGGGTGGCCCTCTGAAGATTGGTGCTGAGGCAAGCTGTGCTGTATCAGAAAAGAAAATGGTTAAAACTGTTTCTGAAAATAAGTGTACTGTGCCAGCCCAGATGACACAGTGGAGTAAAAAGAAATGTGGAAAATGTGGAAAATGGGGACATTTAGAAAGGGGATGCCAGCTATATCTTTGGACAGGGGGATGATCAACAGGCCCATATGGTGCATGTGGGCCAGCATGTCAACCTCTGCATATTTATGTCTACCTCATGTGGTATGGACAGTGCCCCATTCCCCCACACCAGGCATGCATGCACATCCATAGGTAACTGTGCAGGGGCTATCATTTTTCGTGCACGGTGCATGGACATATGCCTGCCAGTGCAGTCAAATAGGATCATTTGGCCATCATCATTGCATCACACATGCTGTTGTACCATACACATGTTACATTACTCACCATGTGCAGATGCCCTCTGTTCCTCCTGCAGCCGCTCAAGATACTCTGGCCGCCTACAGCGCAACTCCCAACCCTTTTCCCGCAGATCCTCCACTTGTGGAAATAGGGATAGATGCCATCTATGCCATTCCAAATATAACACTGGCAACACAACAGCAGGCCGGTAATGGCTATGTGGTATATCACAGTAATTTGTTTCCATGGAGCAGCTAGCTAGGCCCTGTGAGATTGCACATGACCTCCCCCCTCACAGCAACATAGCATTCAACGCTAGGCATAACCCCCATGGCAGCACACAGGCATGTTGTGGAGACACACATGTTGCCACATTTGCAAACCTACCTTGGGTCCTACCTATGTACTGCTTGCTGTGTTGTTACAGATCACTGTGAGGATGTCACATGGCACTAGCTGTGTCCCATGTGGCCAGTATGAGAGGTTATGTGGCATAGTTGCTTCACACCACTGCTCTCACACCCCGGCCGTGTCCCACAGCATTTTTCCAACACATCGTGTGCACATGTGTGTGCTGATGAGACTGATTGCCTTGACATGTTCTGTGACAAATGTCCATGGCTGCTAACTGTTTAAACCCCCTGTTTATGGTCTGGCAAGTGATGTATGGGTGGTGGTTAGCTTGTCAATACATGTTCTGAATCTGGCCTAACCCCTTTCGACCTCCACCTATCAGGTGGTGATAATTCCTAGCTCGCAACACAAAGGGGGGAGAGCAACTCAGCACCCATGATCTCAATATCTTGTCATAGTGAGATTAGGCCATGGACTAGCTCAATCATATCATGGGTCCAGTAAACTGACGTCAGGCATGTCACATATCTATTGATGACAATAAGTCTGCCCTTAGACTCTTCACCTACAAAGAGGATTTCTTACATAGTTCAGACATTACACACACACCTCATGGCTCATTCTGGAGTGGAGGAGTGGCCTAGTGGTTGGGGGAAGGTACTTCAGGCCAGAGGGTCAGGGGTTCAAATCCCACTAGAGAACAGCAACCTTGGGCTGGAAGGACTGGGGTTTCTAGTCCCACAGGTGCTCCTTGTGGTCTTGGGCAAGCCACTTAACCCTCCATAGCCCATGTTCCCCGTAAAATAGTTATCTCCAAGTTATAATGCCCTGTTCAATGTAATTTCAGTTTGTTCAATGTAAACCACCTTGATATCATGAAAGGCAGTATATAAGAAATGTAAAATAAATAATTACATATCTTTCACACATGAGGTGTGTGTGTAATGTCTGAACTATGTAAGAAATCCTCTTTGTATGAGAAGAGCCTAAGGGCATCATACGTATCGCAATGGTTGGGGCCTGAATCTCCTTAGGCATGACATATTATGATGTTGTATAGGCATCTGGACGACAGTTTTATGGTGAGGGATGGTCTCTCCAAACCCATGATGCAGTTTGATTGTGGGCTGACTGACTGTGCTGCTAATAGTCTGTTTTCTTTGATGTGGAATTGTTCCATACATGGAGCTTTTTGATGTTCTGCTTAGGAGGGAGGAACATGAATGGATAACTAATTTGTTTGGAGGGCAATCACATAGGCATAAACCAGCATTTCTCTAGTCTCCTCCCTTTACGTTTGAGAGGTGTGGTTACCCTACTCACAGTTTCTTAGATGTCATTAGCATTGTTCTGTGTGTAGCAACCTTCGACAGCAGGCATGGTCCCTTAGGGCAACAGCTCATGCCAAACAGATACCTTCCCTCAGTTGTTCAACAAGCATATCCGAGGACCAAGTATGATGACCAGGACAGATATGTCTGTGTTCAGACTGGGGAATAGAGGCATTGTGATAAGACCAGAGATGTTCATTTCATCATTGAGATTCATTTCATTGAGATTATGAAACGTCTGATGTGTCAGTACTCAAATCTTCTAATGTTCAGAGGGTTGGAATGTCAGCATGTCGGATTGGTCTGGTCAAGTGGGCGTCCTCTGATGGACATCATGTGGCCAGTCCATGTGAGATGTGGGAAGAGACACGTGAGGGAGGAGAGAAGCTTTTTACCTTGTGTGGAATATTCACTGTGTGGTGATTTAACTCTGACATAAAGTGTTTCATGTTTGGGTACAGAGTATGTTTTGAAGCATTCTACCACGTGTGTCTCAACATATGTAGTTATATAATTTGCTGTCTATGGTCATTGGTGTATATGGATAAAAGGACATGTTCAGTTAGAGCACATATGGGTGAACATAGGAGTGGGCAAGGGGGAGAATTCCGAACGCTGACAATAATTCACAGTTGTATGGAATAAGACCATGAGTTGGCAGATCTGCAATATATGTGTGTTGCTGCGGTAAATGACCAATTGGATGATAGTGATCAACTACTAGCTAGGTTAGAAAAACATTTGCTTGTTTGGATACAGACTGTGAGGCCAAGTGGACAGCATGCTCATGGTGAATGGTATCCATGTTTGTTGGGTGGGGGAGTTGGAAATATCTGATGCTTCAATGATTATCTGCTAACATGAGAGGTACTGTTTTTTTGTAATCCAGGGGTTTGACATTGGTTTTGGGAAGAGCAGTGGGTCTATGATATACAGTCCATGGGTATGGAAGGACTGACATCAGCTGGGGGTGGCTGTGGCAGCAATGCTGGCTGTGATTGGTGGGCCAGTAGGCTTTAAGGAGATATGCTCTGATTGGATGCTTTGGTGGATATCAGCTGTTACTGATGGGCATACTAGCAGGCATGCCAGTGAGTGTGCGCTCCTATGTGGCGTGATATGCGGCTGACATTGAGGGTACGTTGGAATATTTGATTGGCTATGGTGGCGGTATATTTGAGATTTGTGGTGTGTTTCCCTGGGTCTGGTAGCCCACTGTTAATTGCCAGCCAGGACCCTCCTTTAAGGATGGGGAGAGCCCCTGGTGAACTGCCAGGCGATGCTTTCCCTGAGGGAGCAGAGGGGAAACACTATGTTGGTCTTCTGTTGCAGCATCGTGATCAGTTGATGATATTATCAGTGTTCACATATGTGGTATGCAGTTACACCCTGTCGTCAGGTGCCCCCAGTGGCCAGTGGCTGTAAGGGCATCCTGCACATTTTTATTATTTTTAAGGAGCGAGGGCTCTTTAAGGCCCAAGTGCAGTTTGGTCCTTGGAGTTTTAGCTCCTTGTGAGAACAAAATTATATAAGCCAAGAGTGGAGGGTAATAAGGCTTTATTTCCCCTTTACCGCAAGGGTTCACTAAGACATAGGAAAATAAAGACAGTCCTTCTTTATAAAGGGTTCCACCAAATATAAGCATACAAACAATTGTTATAAGTTTCACAATTGATTGCAGGGTTTAACTGAGGATTCTTTCATTCCAAAGTATATTAAACAAACGGGCAAACCGACTGTTATGAGCCTCAGAATTGATTGCAAGAATTCTTTTATATTTACAGTTCTACTAAGGACTCATGGCTAATAGCAACACAAAAGCTACATTCCATAGATTCATCTTGAGGGATGGGAATAGTCTTTTCAAACTCTATTTCCATGGACTCTGCGTCACTGGCTTCTCCCTCTGAATAAGTGCTTTCCCTTGTGGCTACAACTTTACAGGGTCTGTCTCTGTTTCTTTGCTTCCAGTAAGACTGTCCTGTTAAGCCCTTAGGTATTGTTTTGAAAAGCTCTGCTTTGTTCCCTCTTCTCATATACTGAGCATTTGCTTTATCAAAGCTTCTAGGAGCAAGGCTTTCTTTTAAAAGTAAAGAGCCACCATACCTTGGCTTCCTGCAGCTGCTACACCTGAAGCTCTCTCTCTGACGTACTTCTCTCTGGAGACAGGTTTCCTTGTGCAGTGCTTTGCCTTCCTGAAGCTCAGGAAAACCTGGTGAGGATTCCCCACCTCTGTGCTTCTGTGTAAAGGTAGCTTTGCTATAGGAACCTCTCCTTCTGGTACCTTGTAATCCTGATCCAGGGAACTCCGGTGAATGTAGGTTTCTCTCAAAACATGGCTCCTTGGCTTTCTGTGCTCCTCTTTCAGCTGTTATTATTCTTGTCGTGTTGCTTGATCCAGCTACGTTACTTGGGCTGGGAGTGTCACTCCTTCCAGCCAAACTGCCTCTCCTGGCAGTCTCTCTCTGGACTCCGTCTCTCGGTGCTCTGCCCCTCTGGACTCTATCCGTCTGGATTCTGTCCCTCTGGGCTTGCTCCGTGTGGACTCTCTCTTTCTCCACACTCCTTCTCCTTCCTTCTGGCTGAACTGCTGCCGGCTGAGTTCCCTCCGAATGGATTCCTCCTGACTGGATTCCTCCTCCACTCCTTGCACACCTTCTGGCTGTCTTTCCTTTATAAAGGCATTTTACCTTTGAAACTCCCGGGCTTGCCTTCAGGTGCAGCTGGTTAACACTCCTACAATCAGTGGCTGGGCACGTTGACTCAGCCTCTGTAAGATTACTCTTGCCCCTTCTAGCTGTGCTGCGAGGTAATTGCATCTTCTGCATCTCCAAAGCTCTATGAAAAACAGGGTTTTTTCCTAAACCTGCACCTTCCGTGGCTCCAGCTTCATGACAACCCTTGAGAAAGCCTTTTCCAGCCTAAGGGTTATGTACAGATATTATGAGTGCTGAGGCTTTCGGGGGGGGGGGGGTGTAATATATACATTTTTACAGAGTCTGTCTTTGTTATTTATGTGCACAATGTGGATTTTTTGGTGGGTTCAAGGGATTAAGGCCAGAGGGCTGTATACAATATATGTAATGGTTTGAGGCATAAGGGTTGTGTATCCTATAGGTCATATGTGTGCTACCTTTTCTCATGCCCTTTTGTTTGTGATGAGTTTACAGGCATAGTGATTGCACAAAGTATATATGTATCACGTCTGAGGGTAGTATTTTAAAACCCATGATGTGACAGAGCTGATCAATGGAAATGTCTTCCTAGGCCTGGACATTGGGCTCATGGGTGCTGTGTTCGTTTGTCTCCATTGTTGATGTGAGTTAGCACTGATCCCCATTTGTTGATATTTGGTAGATGGATGTATGTTGGTAATTTGGAATTCTGAGGGTCATTCTGGCAGAATGAACTAATAAATATGGCTACATGTTGGCAATGTCAGCATATGCATGGGGCCACAGATTGGCATTCCAGACATGATGTGTCAGATAGCTACATCTGATAGATGTTGCTGCTTTTGGGGACAAGGCTAATGGTGATAGGTGATGAGTTCCAGCTTGTGGCTACACATGGACAGAGGTGTCGTACTGTGTTGTAGGTCACTATCTGCACATGCAGTATGTTATCTGGTCATGTTCCTGTTTTGTCTGGGTTTCACAGAGTTGCCAGTACAGTGCCTTCTGAGGTTATTCATTCTCTCAGGATTTGACCTTTTCTATTTGCGTACATACAACCTGCGGTGTGATTGCAGGATCATTTTGATGTTTCTGATTGACCCTAGTAAATATTGCCCACATTGGTGGAGTAGAAGGGCTTAAAGACACCTTGTATGTCACATTGGCAAATTGCAATATGGAAAGCTTGCAAGGACACAAGTAGTCATCCTTTTAGCTATTACACTCCTATGCACAATCTGGTCCATACAATTGTCCACAAAAGGTTCATTTTTCTGGAATTAGGCTCCCCCAAGGTGTAGTCTGTGTCACCTGCTCAGTCACTTGTTACCTATCTGTGGATACCTCTTCTGACATGCCCCTGACTCTGCACCAACAGTATGCATGCAACATGCTGATCACTGTGCACACCACACAGGTCACAGACAAGGTTGTGCAGACATATGATTTCAGGGCTGAATTGAGAAACCATCTACCAATCTCCTATGATCCCATGCTCCAAAAGTAATTCTATGCTAATGCACTGGGAATTATGTGGCACCGCACAAAAGTGGACCACAGGGACCACACATCAGAACCCACAGACCAGGCAGGGAGGTCATTGATGCACAATGCTACAAAGACACCAACATTGACAGAGAACGGGCTGCATGGATCCAGAGTAGAGATGGGGACATCAGTTTGTAAGAGCACTTTAGCCCATTGACTCCAAAGACTGGTGCTTTCTGTAGGCTCTCATATATATCTCAGCCATTGCACAGTGGGAACTGTAGAACTGGTGGGAAAACACTTTTTGGGTTTACACAACAACATGTGGTGGACCTCCACACACATGGGAAAGGGGTCTCTGTTCAGATGTGAAACAGAGAGGGAACAGTTGACCTCCAGCTTCATCATGCATATCACCCATGTGCAACAATAACCCCACACATCCCATCACCCCACAAACAACATTGTGCAGTGCAACATGGTGGTGTCGATAGCATGTTGTGTGGATATTTCTCATCTGCGTGGACAGGCAAACTGGTTAGGTTTGTTGAAACACAGGCTACTACAGAAGGGGCCCTATTTGTGACTACGTGTTTTACTCTGCCTGAGCGCTGTGAGTGGGACAGAGATTCAACCTCCTTCACAACACTTATCCTACACATAGGGGTATGTTTACTAAACCGCGGTAATGGTACCCGCATTAGGTTCCACAGTAATGGTACGGATGCCCATATAAAGGAATGGGCGGTGCATCATTAAAGCAAGTCATGTCAGGTAATGCACGTTACAAGACACTAACGTGTGGTACACTGCACGATACAGTGCGCCATGGACCCACCATGCGTGAACACCACAGCAGATGGGAAGCAGCAGCACATCCGAAAGGGTTGCAATCTAAGGCACGCTGACAGTAGAAGACGCACTGAGGGATGTGCAGACATGGTGCCATATGAGAAAAGAACACTTAGAAAATTACTATCGTTCACTTTCACCACTGTGAAGGATCAGAAACGACAATCAAGAGGTCTCAGTAAGAAAAGAGCACTGCTACTAAGGCTAGCGCCAAACCGCAGCAAAAGTGCTTTATCACATCAATGACCTCAAAAAAATCACAATAAAACAGGTTACTAGTCTGCGTTATTCTTTCTCATTAAAAAATGAATATAATGGATAGCCCAATGAACTCAACTTTCAAGACTAGAATCTCTGCGTTAGTAGCAGTGCTCTTTTCTTACTGAGACCTCTTGATTGTTGTTTCTGATCCTTCACAGTGGTGAAAGTGAACGATAGTAATTTTCTAAGTGTCATTTGTGATCGTTCTAAAATAAGAGGCCAATAAAAGGAGCCATAGGTGTAAGGCCATAGACCACAGGCAGCTGATAGCGCAGTCTGGAATGGGGACGTGAGCCACAAGTAGCACAGGCACACACACCATGAAATGGTGTGCAGTGAAACAGCATGCAGAAGAGTAAACAAATATAACAGAAAGGGCATCAGGGGTCGGTCTGAACGGCCAGCTGTGTGGATGGTGTGCGTATAAGGGCAAAATGGGCAGGGGATCCAAAAAGGAGTAAGAGGGAATTGAACCGGTAGACTGAAGAGCCCAAACACAGCTCACTAACACCAATGCCAAACCACTAAACCACCTGCCCACCCAGACATCCCAAAGAAAGGGAGCATTTGTAACAGCTAGCATGTGACGGATAGGCTGCTTGGAGGGGACACCACAGTGTACAGTAAAGAGAGGGAAGGGTGTGTGGAGAAGGGACAAAGCTGGAGCCAATGTATGGTAAGGAGAGCAGAACAAATGAAAAGGAACCTGTGGGACCCAAACCCACAACCTATGTTGGCTCCACACATGTCTGCAACCACTATCCCAAACAACCACAACAAGCACAATGCAAATATGTTCCACCAAGTGGCCATCGTGTCTGCTATATTATCACGCAGTTGTGCGTCCTACACGTTCTGCGTCCGTCGCACGTTGTGGAGAACGCGCATAGCAGGATGTCCGGCGTGCAGCGTGCACAATAATATGTGTGATGTTACAGAGCTTTCTACGTGCCTTAAAAGATATGACTAGGTGCCTTTTAGCATATGTGGTCAGATTATAGCGCGTAACAACGTACGTCCCAAACAGACAACACACGTGTGCACTATAAAATGCAACACGCTATGTTACAATACTGCACACTACAGTAGACCACCTGTCCATTGCCCTCCCCTGTGCCCCCACCAGTTCTAGAACTACAGCTGTACTCCAGCCTCCAACCATGGTCTGACAGTCATCAGCAGCAGGCACAGGCAGCCTGTACCTACTGCACCATGCCAGGTGTCCCGGCCATGCACAAACTAACCGCAGGCACTCCACTAGCCAGTCTATCCTGCATGTTCACAGTGGAACTGTGCGCACCCAGACCTGTGATGTATGGCAAACGCACCTGGAAAGTACCCCAGTGATAAGCCCTCCAGAAAAAGGGGCACACATATATCCCTTGAGACAGATACCATGTAGCACTATGTGGGAACATAGCCGTGCCATGGTCACTATTTGGTCAGTGTGAGAGTGTCCTAACAGCATGATGTGATGTGGCCACCTGTCCATGCAGGTGGTGGTTGGGCACTACAATGTCCCAGCCATTGCCCTACGCCCTCTGCAGATGCATCCTGCCCAGTCCTCCCTGCCTGGGCCATACCTACAACACCTTGCTCCTCATTATGCACATTTGCAGGCTAACACTGGTAATAGTGGGACATTGTAGGCCCAGATAGGTGTAGGCAGCCACAAAACAATGGATAGATACACACACACCTACTGCAGCATTGTGCACAGATAGGGGTGGTTGGCAACCCTGCCCGCCACACTGGTCAGGATCACAGTGCCGACATTGCCAAACTGTGCAGGAGGTAGTAATAGTGCTCTGGTGATAACTGCAGCTCTGTGCTTGGGCCAACGGCCTAACTCTCCATGGAGCTTTGGATAGTGGAGCCTGTGTGAGTGGGTGTTTGCACCCTTGTTGGCCGCTGCTTTCAGGAGTGCACATGTTAATGTTGTATCTGCACTGTGGGGAAAAATATAGTGATGTGCTTTACAGGAGCCACAACTGGGACCTGACCCTGTGACTCTTTGCTCGAGGACATGCTGGCTGTGTGTACTACACCACACTGTTGCCACAGATGCACAGCAGTCCCTGGGGCTACCTTTACGTCTCCTCAGCCAGACCTTTTCTGTTGTACTGCACACCACATACTGGTACAGGGCATTGCCTGGGTGCACTGCAGGCAGGTACCACTGACTCCTCCAGAACCAGCACACGCCCCCCTGCCATGCCGCCTGGGCATATGCTGTTGGAGCTGGTAGTGCGTAGTCCCAGTCCATCCATTGTGCAGGTAGGCGGTCGCCTAGGGAGCGCGGTCTGGATTGGGGAGGCATACATGGACATCCTCACATCCCCCCATCACCGCCTACCAATATTATGTCCCTTCCACATGGGGGTGGATGGCTGGGGGATGACAGGTCAGTGCCCAAGCAATTATTGGCTAGGGTGGACCAGGTGGCTGTAGGTGGATTGTGTTTGGCCTTGGTCAGCTGCTGTCTTGCTGTTCTCCGGTTCCTACATTCCTATGTGCCACCTAGGCGACAGCCTAGTCTGCCCTGTGCCCCACCTTCCCCCACTACATGTCCCGCCTGCAGCCCCCTATGCTCCATTTGCACCATCGCTATAGTGGCAGTTCATACTTGGGCACTATGCTGTTGCTGCATATGGAGCACTACTATCACAGTTCTTGGGCTCCCTGCCTGTGTTGTACATTGCTGACGCTTAAATGGTTTCACCCTCCTGCATATCTGCAGCTAACGACAGGTTTTCATTCCCGGTAATGTTCAGCCCTTCAGTACCCCACGTTAGTGCTGCGGGAGCTTCTCCCCTTCCACTCCCCGCCCATTCACCCTCTGTGGGATTTACTGCGGATGGAGACGTTAACGCACGTTAGGTACCCTTAACGCGCGTTGTTACCTAACGCGCTTTAATGTAGCCGCTGCTATGTTAACGCGGTTTAGTAAACATATCCCATACATTTCATACTGCTTCAATGGGAAATACTGTATGTACATAACTTCTGTTGGGCTAGGCCAGGCTCCAACCTTACTCCACTTACAACACACTGCCATGGGCTGCAGACAGCGGACTGCTGTACCCCAATGAAAGGCAGTTAACTTTCAGGAGTTGCAACAATTTTTCCCCAAGGACTGCCAGAGAATCCCAGAGGCTGGATGTGGTGGCCTTATGGAGACATTATCTATTCATTTATAAATATATCCAGTTTTATAGGCCCCCTTATTCTTCAACATGGTTTAAAGTGAACTAGATTATGTACATTTAGGAAAGTCAGGACGGGACGAAAAGTGATGGAAGGGGATTATGTGCATCTAGAAACTAATTCCAGTTGAGTCACTAGAGTCGATTGCATACTGTGTGAGATCAGGCCCATAGCCAGGTCTATAAGCATATACCCCAATAGACTTACAGCTAGCGGGGCATCAGGAGCTACCTCAACATCTTCATGACTCTAGATGGTATATACACATCCACACACTTCTTTTGTTTTCTTATTTAACAGTCACATACTTGCAATTATGGTATTGGCAAAAGTAGGGATAGTTTGCCCCTTCTAAGTCATGGCAATGTTGTGTACTACACATGCTACTATTCCCCAAACATGCCAATATCAATGATTTCAAGTTAAAAAACAGGATAAACAGCAATGTGATGTATACTTTTACAGGGCACTGTGCATGTCACCATTAACCCTCACCTATAGTCAAGCAACAATGTCCTGTACAGCTGACCATCTCAAAGATCTGAGACTAGACTCCTTTTGTCTATGGTGTGCCCAGTAGATGATGTGTGTTGTCTACAATCTGCTATGTATATTTAAAATGGGTATGGTACCTGTTCCCATGTACTTGCTTCTCTTGGGTATTCAGCTTCTATACTGAAGTGTTTAGTCAGTGGCCTCCAGGTGTGCTTCACCCTAAACAGGTTTTGCTGAACCCTGGAAGAGGGAAACAGCCTTCCCTGCCTGAAGCAGATAAGCCTGCCCAGAAGGTCCAGATTGCTTTTGCTGAAGTGAGGCTTTGGAAACAGGAAGCCATTTTTCCTTGTGATGTTATTGGACTGCATCATGACATCAGAGGTTTGTGGTATCTCCATAGTGTGCTCTATGTCAGTTTCCATCAAGGTGCCTTATGGTATAGTGTATGTGCCTAAACTCTCATCATTGTACCTTACATGACTTGGATGGCAAACATGTGTGTAATGCACTTTACAATAGTATGTGGACACTGACATCTATTCCTGATCCTGTGAGGTATTTGCTTTCCTGTCTTATGTACATTTTTCATGTTGGACTGTGTTTTTTAGTGCAGTCTCCTGGCAAGTCAGATAATTCTATATTTCCCTGGCCTATCAAGGAACAATATCACTATAATGCAGATTACTATGCTTTTTCTTGGCTGACAATGGAGGCCAATGTGATGTGCCCAGAGTCATGTGGAATGCCAGTGAGGATTGAGCCCTTGATCTGCTGTGCACGGGGTAGTTGCACAAACAGGGTTGTGGCTCCACCTCCGCCCTTTCTGTATATGTCTACAGATTATATAAATGTCTGTACATGTCTACATCTCTCTCATTCTCTCTCTCAAAATATATCTATATCTACATCTATATCTATATCTCTAGCTATATCTCTATATCTATCTATGTATATATGTGGGCTATGCATATATATATGTTTTTATGGCCTATGTACATGTCTCTCTCTCTCTCTCTCTCTATTTATATATATATATATATATATATATATATATATATATATATATATATATATATATATATATATATATATATATATATATATATATATATATATATAAAAACAGGTCTACACACACACACATGCTTGTGTGTGTCTGTGTGTGTAATATGGCTGCATGTTCATGTGATAGGGGCAGAGCGGCACATGCTCCATATATATACTTTTTTTAAATTTGTATGTATGTCTTCATATGTGTATAACTCCACATATCCATATGTGCCAGATAGTACATCTGTACCTAACCATAACAGTCTTAAGTGTTTGCCCTGTGAGATTGTCTCTTACACACAGTTTCCGCGGGACCATTCCAATACTTTTATACTCTCCATCAGGTGATATAGGTGGAGGTCTGTGTGTTTTGTGGGTCCACAGGGTATGCATTTGTTGTTTGCCTGCCCAGATGTCCTGTCTATTGGTTATAGGTGTCAATGTGAGAACATGCAGGTGCCCGGGCCACAGGCGTAATATGGCTGCATGGTCCTTGGACATGGAATTGGGGCAGAGCTGCACATTCTCCATGCTTGAGTGTGGTACCATCCTGGAATATGCCTTGTGTCCTACATCTGCTGTGCTTGCATGTACACACTCTGGCCATAGCATATAGCAGAGGCCAGGCACACATCATGTCAGATGTGCCTGAACACACTGGGTCAACAGTGCACAGTGGAAACATGTACACATGATGTCAGCTCCAGAATCAGTTCAGAGCCCAGCCTGATCCAAAGATAATCCTCAGTGCATATTAACCTTGCATACTGGCAAAAACAGAGGATTTGTGGTCCACAGTCAGAATGTACTGGGGAGGGATTCAAACCTAGGCTTTATGTTAACATTGCACGTGACCCAATCATTAGGCTACATCTGCAATCATGTATTGTGCATTTGAGCCATGGACAGGTCTCATTCCTTGCAATGCCCTGAGCAAAGCAAATAGGGTCAGGCTCTCAGCAGGACATGTTCACATATAGCACCTGGGGCTCCACAACATGCACTTGGTTGACCAAGCAGCATACTGTTGTGTGTCCATCCATCACTGCAGACAGTCAACATTTCACAGCCATCACCCAACATGGGTAGTCATCAGCTATTGAACATGCCATGGAGCCCAAACAGTTTCTCCATAGCCTTATATAGTCAGGTCTCTGACCCTTTGACTACAGCTCAACACAGTCAGGCACAGTGCTGGCAATCATTGGAGATGATGCAGGTCCATGCAAAGACTGTGCTACACCTATGACACGATTCAGCTTTACATAGACATTTCAAGCCCATAGTGCATCACACCTCAGGCCCAGCTGCAGCAATGCACATACATTACATGATGCACAAAACACATAATACTGCAGCTGCTCATGCCACACTGGTGCAGGAGATATGTCATGTACAATTGTGGTGGCTGTCCTTTCACTTTCCTTCAAAGGTCATACTGACCACACACTCATATGTGTCTGGGGTTGTGGTGTGCAATAATGAAAAGCTTCACAGCACATGTGCAGGATGTGCTATCCCCTGTGACCTGATACACAATGTGGTCACAGCAATGTGGTCACAGCTGCACACATACTGAATATAGGCAACCTTTACACAGCATGTGGTCCATCGCAGACTACCCTGGACCTCCATGGGATACCATGCACACATATCCAACCATCCTAGCTGACAGACCTGTTTTGGGGACACGTCCCATGTCCCATCCATCCACTCTGCCTTTGGTGCTGCTCTGTATACTACAACAACCCCCAGGATGCATTGCACATTCAGACCTGCCATATTCATGCTCTCAAACACGTCCAGGGGCTATGATCCTTCACATGACACCATGAATTAACAGGGCATTTTGGCCTTCATGAAGAAAACTGCAACAGAGGTCATTACATATCATTTGCAGAGGTCACCGTGAATGTGAAGTGAGTCACACAGCACCTGGTCCATAGGGTCAGTACTGCACTACCTTAACTCTTCCTGTTCATCCACAGATCTATATTACAGCTAGTATACGGCATGTGTACAAGTGGGGGGAGGCATGTTGGGATATCTGGTCCTTTCTTGTCCTTGGACCATCTTCCTCATGGCCCTGGGGTGAATTCAGGAATCCCATTATAGACAGCTGTGTTACAGCAGCAGGTTCACATATGGTATGGCTAGCCCTAGAGGATAGTGGGGGAAGGTGTAGAAGCCCCAGAATAGATGCATGAGGTGGTACACACACCCCCAAAGCAGCAATGGCTCTCCCCCCATCACTGAAGGAGAGAGGTGGTACATGGCCAGCTCATACCCATCACTGCAGCTGTGACATTGTCACCTTGATGGGCCAATCTGACATAGCAGACACTGTCACTCTGCATGTCACCAACCCAGGGACATTTGGTATATGCATACCCTAGCTGTCCCACATGGAACAAATGTGCACAGTGTTCTCATGTGAAGCCTACTTGTCTGAAAATCCACACCAACCTCAGCCAGCAGAAGCAGGACTTGGACTACCAGGGAGAAAACTGTAGTCACAGAACTACAGCTTTAACCTATACACATCACAAAGTGTCTACATAGCCAAGGCATGGTCACAGCACAGTCAGGATGATGGTGGCCTGTCAGCAAATTATGCTGTGTGCACCCTAGTCATGGCAATGGCTATCACATGTTGGCCCATCTATTCCATATACTTTCCCCTCTCAGACATGAACATCCTGTGGTAATGGTGCTCCTTCATTGATTTCCCAGTATCGTCTCCCCTTCATTTGCATCATATTTTACTGTGGATCTGTGCTGTGGGACTGCAGTACAGAGTGCAATGGCTGATGAGCTTGATTCATGCTGCTGGTGCATACTGCGTCACAGCAATTTACATCATTCCCAGATGCTGTGTGCCCCTGCACTGCATGTGGCAGTGAGTAGGACACATACTACCAGGCCTTTGTTCATCCATCATGTTTCCTCAGTGGTACTAGACCATGCTAACATGGCATGAGAGGCATATGCAGTCACTCACACTGCAGGCAGAGTGGGCATCCCTTACAGGTAGCCACATGCCCATGGGTTGTGCACAGTCTGCACATTTGGTTGGTGGATTGGTGGGTAGAGCAGGAGCAGCAGCAGCATATTGCACATACCTATAACCATAATGTATTTATTTATTTAGCTATTTTCTTTGTCTTTATATACCGCAATATTTTAACACAGCGTGGTTTACAGCAAGCAACTCATGACATAGAACTGGTATTCATAGAGCAGGTCTTAAAGGGAATTACAGTGAACAGATGCCTTTTATAATACAATGAATATTAAACCTTTAATATTACAACAGGGGAGTCAACTTGGATAGAACTTGGGCAAACTATTTACAAGATGATTGGAGGAATATGAAATGTAGGTGGGACATGACAATGGCATGGAGTTGGGTCAAGTGTAGGCTATGCTACACATTCATAGTATAGTTGGAAGAGATGGGGGTGGGTTGGGTGTGAGGAGGGAAACGTGGGGGCGTGGCAGAGCTCACAGTGACTGAGGTGGGCCTTGTGAATGTAGTGAGCTATGCGTGCCATGGGGGGGGGGGGTGAAATGAGACCCACTGCTCTTGACCTTGGATGGTATGTTGATGTAAAAGGAATTGAATCTAGCTATGGTGATCCACAGACGGGTCTTAAACCTGCCACCTTACACTCACGTACACAGTAACGTTATGTTTTGTGCCACAGAGCTGGCAGATGCATTGGGTCATGCAGATATACTTAGGTGGTCAGTACAAGGTGCCTGTGGGCATGAGTTGGTATATTCCTATGTGCCCTTCACTGACTGCAGGTTATGTGACAAGATGGCAGGCTGCATGGACATTTGCTTGGTGGGGCTATAGTTTGGAAATGTGTGGCTTGTCATGGACAACAGTGCAGGTGCTGGGACCTAGGTGAGGTGTGGAAATAGGATGTAAGGACCAAGTGGTGGGTTAGCTGCCTGGAGGGCTGTGTGTGCCTTCTTCCTCAACAATCTTGGCAAAGGGTGAGAGGGTAACAGCGGAGGGGAGTTGGTTGAACATGCGGAGGGTGGAATGGGGAGGTGGCAGACCTCATAGGGACTCTCGTGGATTTCATGAGGAATACTGACAGCCAGGGCCAGCCCCTCATGACCAGAGTGGGTTGGGTTCAGTGTCTGTTCCACCTTGCAGCAAGAAGGGATAGATGTGAATGGACATGACATCCCACTGTTAGTGAGAACTGCAAGTTGGCACCTGTCACACACCTCCATCGTCCAACTGTCTCTGACTGTAGGCTACACACTACAGCACACCCACACAGTCACATGGCACTAACATTGGCAGCATGGTATCAGTGACGCAGGAGGCATTCACATCCACCTGCAGCTGCATGTCTGTGTGTTCACACATTTTTAGTAGTGTCATATCACTGGGCAGCTGCCCTGTCAGCCTCCTGCACCCACATCCCCCATGGGGCTGTGCACCTGACACCTTCTTTCTCACACAGCAGCACCCATTTGTCACCCCCTTTGCCACATTAGCAACATCAGCGTTGTGCCCTATCATAGTTGATCAATATGCTGTTGTTGCTAATGGAGCACTACTATCACTAACCTGGGCTCCCCTAACTGTTTGCCACATTGCACACATTAAATGGTCTCTCTCACCTTCGAAAGGTGCCTTTTCCGCAAGGTTTTGATGTGTGTTACGGTTCCCTGCATTAAGGCATCTTTGGGCAGGTTGTGCAATTGGCGTTAAGGGAGTGTGCCTTGTTCACGCCCATTCCCCACCCACTGACCTCCACTCTCCGCCCCATGCATGCCTTCTCTCCGCCCACAGGGCGCTTTACGCTGCTGGTTCCATTAGCACGAGGTAAGAGGGCTTTTTGGACGCGCTAAGGGCACAGGTGCGTCAATAGCGTGCGCTAACGGCACACTTGCTTCTTTATCGCAGTTTAGTAAGCATACCCCTTGGACAAATTATTGTTCCGCCTAGAACAAAGATTTATTTTTACTCTGAACACCGTCCATCCCTTTGGCCTGAACCTAGCATATGATCTTTCTGTTTTCTTATATCTTTTTAATGGATCTTCTTATACCATCATTCATTTTAATTTTTACTTGCTATTTATTACATATTTATACAATTTTATTATTTTTACTTTCCTTCCTTCCTTCCTTTCTTTCCTCCCCCTCCCATCCCCTTCTCTCCCCCCCCTCCCCGGCACTTTTTACTAGTTTAGTCATATTTTAATATTTTAATGTCTTTACTCTTTTATTATCATTTTGTAATTTTTATTTTTAATTTTTATTACAACCTTTTTTATTATGACCTCTTTTATCATCACCACTGTCATTTGCCACTTTGACAGAGCCTATTCCATTGCAACCTCCCCTTTTTTAGCTCTTCTTTTATTATGTATTTTTGTTTTTTTTATTTTTGTTTCATCCTTGGAGGCTGGCTCATTAAAACGTGAATGATGGATGTGTTGGGTTCCCGGTGGGTTAGTTAGGGTTTATGGTATCTTTATTCCACACATATGTTTTGGTACTACCTGCGCACCCAGTACAGTCCTTTCATACAATTTGTTTTAGATTCCCCTTTTCTATTTTTACTCTTTTTACTCCTTCCTTTGGGAGAAGTGTTTTAATTACACTATTCTACTACAATATAATTGCAGTCAATATTATTTTTAGTTACCTCCTTAGACAGCTGGTTTTATGTATCCATTCTATTTATTCGTTTATTATCTGTATTTTTGGAGCTGGGGGTTTTAGTTGCCGCTTGGCGCAATCACTCTACTAAGTTAGGACTTGAAACATGGCAATTGGACTTTTTCTTTAGTTTTTTACCACATTGTTCTCCTAGAGGTTAGAGCAACTGCCTAGTACCCGGAAGATCAAGGGTTTGATTCCCACTGGTACTCCTTGAGCAAATCACTTTACCCTCCATTGCTTCAGAAGAAAAGACCTGACAATCTACTTCCGGTGATACCTTGCCAAGAAAACCCAGAGGCAGCTGGGTCGCCAGGAGTCAGCACTGACTCGATGGCACTATTTATTTATTTATTTATTTTTATTTATTTATTTAACATTTCTTCTATACCGCGCTATTATGATCAGTGCGGTGTACATCGAACACAACATACTGCAATGCGTACATGCAACATTGAGTTTACAATGAACAGGGAAAATAACACATGGGATAACAGGGGGAACTATGTAAAAAACACTAAAAAAAAACCTCTATTTACATGCTCATTTTTGCACACTCGGGTGCCCCTGTTTTGTCCATAGTTCCACAGTTCTCTATGTTATTCACATTCTCTTGTTCCTCTCTATTTTAGTGGCACTCCAATATAGCGATTAAATTGAGACTGGTAAGGATTAAAAAGTCATCTTGTGCTACACCTTTTATTTCGCATTTTGGTGCAAACTTTACCTTTTTTAATACAACTATGGTATCTTTTATTCCTCACTCTTTGGGCTGTGTGTTCAAGCTGGACCACGATAAAGTGCAGCACAGGCTTCGATATATCTGTGGCTGGCGCCGGTTCTTTCAGTGAACAAAAGAATATCAGATTTACTTTTTTGGCATTTCCACTGCCCTTTTACTGGGCTCGGGCAATTCCTTTGAAAATACCAATTTGACATGAAGCCCGATAGAGCATTTGAGAATCTCACTGCATTGAGTCAGGACCTGAAACATGTCGATTTGACTTTTTTCTTGTTTTTTTTGTTACGTACCCCATTTACATGCTCATATTTGCATATTTGGGTGCCCCTGTTTTTTCTAGAGTTTTACTGTTCTCCATGATATTCACATTCTTTAGTCCCTTTTTAAACTAATGGCACTCAAATACAGTGATTAAATTGAAATCAATAAGGATTTTAAAGTATTTTTGTGCTACACCTCTGACCCCGCATTTTGGCGCCATTTGGAGCTCTTTAAAAATGCCCTTCAATTTAGTCCGCTCTTCTATGCCGGTATCGTGGTGATTTTAAAGATGCTGTGTAGCGTTTTCACAAGTGATTTCCTCTATGTTCTCTCCTACATAACATGACTAGATGTTCTCCTATTATTCTGACATTAATGTAGCAATTCTCTTCCCCTTGTTAGATTTTTATGTCAGTGGTTTATTCCCTATGGTCTTGGCTGGTTGCAGACTTGTGCTGGCAGCCGCTAAGTAAATTTTTGCTAGCATTAATACACATTACATTTTCCCGTTTCTTACATTGTTAGATTTCATCATTCTAAGGTATTTTAATTTGTTCCTTCATGACATTATGCTTGTTAACCATGAGATTATTTTAGTATATGGTTTAAATATTTTTTCCATCTTGAACAGACCATTAGACAAATGATTTAGACCATATAGTTCATGTATCATATGGATTAAATATGGGTCTCACATGTGGTCCTCCTTGTACCTTCTTTTCGCACCTCCTGGTGAGACACATTTTTTGCATAGCTAGTTCATCTTTACATTTAGTTGTGCATGCTTTTTTAAAATGTTAGTTTTTAACATTTTATCATATTTTTTTAAATATTTATGATTATTTATTGTTGTACAGTCCATTCAGTGTTTGTTAGTCTTTTACTTATACATTGTTTGTACATTTTTTATTTTATTTGAGGTGTATCCCCCCTGAAGCCGAAACATGTTGGGCTTGTTGGGGTTGTTGAATAAAATTTGCTTAATCCACCATTGTCTTGGCACACCTGATTTTGTTGTTCCAGAGAGGGCATTTGACCATTCACCCAGCCATTCAGATGCCATCTGGAGTATTCGGCTTTGTCTCACAATCCAGATTTCAAAGCCATGGCGCCACATGAATTTCACCTCTTATCCGGGGATCTTAGAAGTCGCAGCACTGCTTGCCATTTTATGCAGATAGTCTGGGATATTCACACAATCTAGTTAGCATAGAGTGGTATGTAAGCAGCAGTGTGGCTGATGACCTATCAGGTCATATTCGGCCACTATCCAGGTATATGTTCCCTCTTTGAAAATTCAGGCTCCTTTTTGTCCAGGTGTAGTTACCAGTTTTCAGGTCACTCAATGGCTTGCTGAATATTGACCCTGAATATTGACCCTCAAATATGTACAATGTGTGTATAAATTTTAAAAAATAGAACAAGCCCATATTACCTAAAAATCTAAGCAGTTTGCAGCATACATACAAAATCATATGAAAATCAAATTAATGAAACAAAATCATAAAACATTAAGGGGCAATTTTCAAAAAGATGCTAAACAGTTAGGGGTATGTTTACTAAACGTGAATAACGCGCGTAGTATGACGTTAACGACCGTAAGTGCAGTGTAACGCGCGTAAACACGTGCCAACAACCGTTAACATCGTACTACGCGCGGTAACCGCGCTTAACGATCGTAAAGCCCCGCGGCGCGTTAAAACAGCGCAGAAGGTGGAGAGTGGGCGGAGAGAAGGGGTCAATGGGCGGAGAGTGGGCGGGGAGAGGCTCCCCTCACACTAACGCGCTGAATTTCTGAGCTCAATTCCAACGCGAATGAAAACCTGCCGTTAAAGGCATTTAAAGGGAAGAGAAACCATTTCCGTCAGCAATGTATAGAAAAACCGGGAAACCCACAAAACGTGAGCAGTGTGATACATGTGCACTGAACAAAATAACACATAAAACGTTAAAAATGACCACAGGAAACATTTTAAAAAGCATAATACAGCTTGGCAACAGTGATAGCAATGGGCAACAAGGAACAACACTGCCTGGAAAGCACCAAATAAAAATGAAATGATGTGTGGAAGGGTCTACGCTTCACAGACCCTTTTAAATATCATTTCATTGTAATGGATTGTCCTGGGAGTGTTGTGTAATGTTTCCCAATGATATCATTGTTGCCCAGCTTGGTTATGGGTGTGTGCCCCTTTTGTGAGGTATTCTCTGAGGTTTATGTGCACCGTTGTCTGCATACAAGGTAAATGAGGTCACAATAAACCTGTTGCAGAGCAGGGTTTCTGACTCGTCAGGCCGGTTTAACTAACTCCAGGGACTGCAATGTCTCTGTGGCTACAGTGTGGTGCAACAGACACAGCCAGTGCCTGTAAGACCAGCGGGTCACAGGTTCAAATCCCAGCTGGGGCTCTTGGCAACCCAGACTCCATAGCTTTACCCACTACTAAACATTGATAGTAAAGACACACCTTTATTGCAGAGAACATACGCATGGCCTATATTTTACCACACCAGAAACAGGCACATTACCGTAAAGCAGAGTTTCGCAAATGTAGTCCTGGAGGGCCCCACAACATTCCGGTTTCATGCTGCCTCCAATAAAGATGCCTGTGCTGCATAGCTATGCACCACCCCCATGTTATGCAGATGTAGCTCATGCATATTTATGAGGGACAGCATGAAAACCAGAACAGTGTTTGGAACACCAGGACTGGAGTTGGGGAACTCTGCCGTAAAGCAGCAGCCAACAGGGCCACACACCCACCCACAGGCCCCATTGGCCAATGCCACCTGGAGAGGCAAGAAATTGGGTCCTGCCTGTATCTCCCAATACTAGCAGTTGCATACCTTAGCAATGCCACCCTACACCTGGGTATATGGTACACAGCTATCAAACGTTTGCTATGAGAACTGGCAGATATCAATTCCTCTGTTAAGCACATTTTGCTCATTGAGCTCCACCATAACAATCATTCTGATGTCTGCGGTGTGTGCTGCAGGTCTGGTCTCTGACAGTGTTCACCACCCTGGGGAGTGACCCCCCAACAGTCTTGTGTACCATATCCATGCCTGTACCATGCCCAGGACTGGTGTGGTGTGTATGGCTGCTGACCACCTCTATAGTAGCACAATGGTGACATCGGTGTGGGGGTGGTTGTCTGTCTATCCAGTGTGTGGTGGCTGCAAACACCTTCCACAGGCCACACTGCCAGCAATGTTGCCAGTATTGGGCTGCCAATGTGCATAATGAGGAGCAAGGTACCATGGGTAGAGGCCGGACAGGGTGGCCTGGCCAGGGCGCATCTGCACAGGGCATAGGGCAATGACAGGCACATTGTAGTGGCCGGCCACCACCTACACAGACAGGGTGACCTCAGTATGTGCTGCTGAGAGATCACTCTCACCCTGACTGTGCAGTGACCACAGCATGGCTAGGCACCCCCATAGTGCTATCTAGTATTTCTCTCATGTGATATATATGGGTTGCCTTATGGGGCCCTGTCACTGATTTAACTGTGTATGCTGACATCCCAGTTCTGGGTGCAGGCATCTCCACTGGGCACTAGCAGACTGTTTGCAGCTGGTATGTGTTGTGATGGAGTGGCTTGCAGGGTGCAGTGGCTGATGGCTTGCACCAGGGGAATATCAGATAGTGGTGGGGTGCAGCATGCCATATCTAGGCCTAATGTCTGTCTGCTATTGTGTTCTGGATGTGTACAGAGCTGCATTGACTGCTCTGTGGGGTGTGTGTCCCTCAGCAGGACTGGGGTTGATGTTCCCCTCTATGTCCACCTTGCAGGGAGGTAGATGTATCTTTTGATAGGAGACCCTGTTTGCCGCCCTGGGGGAGAGAGTGGTGGTGCATGGGCCCTCCTGGGGGGTCCATGGGGGCTACACCTGACTGATACAGACAGAGATGTCCAAGGTGTTACATGCAGAAACTACCTGTCTCACACTATAACACTGCTGTGGACCTGCACCATGGCCTCTTTCAGCCATGGACGTTGCTGTGGACCTGGTGCTTGGCGCCTCACTGCACCCTCAGGGTGAGCACAGTACCCGCACGCTGTGACGGTGTGTGGCCACCCTGTGCCGGTACAACACACGGTCAGTACCCCCTTACAGGCCGAGGTGCTGTGGGGGTGCACATGGTCGCTTCCCCCCTACCAGGCCGAGGTGCTGTGGGTGTGCATTCCCCATCTTGTGTTTATCTGTGGACAGCTGATTTGCATGTGCAGTGCATCATGGGTGTGACTGGCGCAACCCAACCCTGGGGGAATCCAGCGCCTGCTCACAGGCTTTGATAACCCATAGGCCATCCCACATACATCTGTTAGCATTGTGCATAGGTGCAGGACACCCTACCGAGTCTGTCATATATGATACCCACGCACGATTGTACGCGTGACGCTACGCGCGACGCTACGCACACCCCAACGTACATTGTTACACACACTGCGAGGCTTTCTTTCTGTATGGAGTACTCGACGTAAAGGAAAACATGCCCTCTCACAGCACACTGGGGACTCGAACCCATGCTGCCTGTAACAGTGGTCAGTACACTAACCATTGTGCTATAGCTCTGTGTTAGTGCTCTGTCTCTGTACATCTTCCTACGATGTACGTCCGCAGCAACGCACGCATGTACGCCCCCAGCAACGCACGTGGCCACGCCCCCAGCAACGCACGTGGCAACGCACCGAGCAACGCACGTGGCTGAGCAGCAAAGGCATTTGGAAGAAATGGCATCTATGTCGAGGAAGCCTCCCTTCAGCCAGCGTGACATATACCTGCTGACAGAGCTGTTCTGCCTCCGCCAGCAGAGGCTCTTCCCTGGCTCATCCAGGAGGCAGAACCTGGCAAGGGTCAGGAGGGCCTGGGAGCGCCTGGCCCATAGGTTCAACAGGAGCTCAGACTACCCACGTGAGGTAAGTGCATGGGGACAAGTCCCCCAAATGATGAGACAAAACAAAACACACCCAGTAACGTCAGCACAAATACACAATGCACTGACAGGGAATAGCAGGTGCTGACACATCCTGCGGCTAGCAAAGTCTGCCACACACCCCTGAAAAAGGCACCCCTGCCCCAAGGGGGTAGCTGCAACCATGGCAGAGCAGCACCACAGATCACAGAGGTATGGTATAGGGTGCCTTTGCAGGCCAGGGATGTCCCCCATCCACAAGACACCCCAGTCCCACCTCTCAGGCCAACAGGAAAGGAAGGGGGTCTGCACCATGTCTCCTTTAACCAACACATTTGCAAAATGCATCCTCTGATGCTGCAAGCCCCAAATGAGGGCATCTCTCCCCCACCCTGCCCACTGTCTGCTGGTGCCTTCTGTGATCACAAAACACAAACCCCAGCTCCAAGCAGATATAAGCCCCACATGAGGGCAACTCCCCTCCACCCTGCCCACTGTCTGCTGGTGCACTGTGTGATTAAACAATACAAACCCCAGCTCCAAGCAGATGTAGGCCCCAAATGAGGGAATCCCCCCTCCACCCTGCCCACTGTCTGCTGGTGCCTTCTGTGAGCACAAAACACAAACCCCAGCTCCAAGCAGATGTAGGCCCCTAAAGGGGTCCCCAGCACCGACCCTGTTCCCTGGGAAACAGGCCCTGTATGGGATCACAAAGGAAAAACCACAGCCTAAGGGCATCCTAGTGAGGACTGTAGGTGACAACCTCCCACCCAAAATGTGGCTGATTGGCACATGAAGATGTGTGTAGGTGGCACACACAGCTGTGATGTGTTATGTACGTGGGCCGCACATACAGTGCACATGGTGCACCGACCAGGGTGATGTGTGTGTGGCCCACACATGGGGCTGTCACACGTTAACGCAAGGGGGCATGAGCGCCCACCCAATAGGGGCAGGCGCTTGTTGTATGCAATGAGAGTGGTAGATGCAGAGGCAGGGACCCACCACGTGTCCCCACGGTAGCTAAGGGCAATGTTCGTTGTCACCCCTACAGGTGGAGGACCTTCGAAAGAAGGCTCGCAAGCTGAGGGCCCGGTACCCCCGCTTCATTGCCAGGGTGCAGCGCGAGAGGATGGCACAGCAGAATGGTGAGTACCGCGACATGGACATGTAGGGGAACGAGTGGTGGAACCACAGGTCCACAGTGACAGGGGAAGAGGATGTTTCCCCAGGGGATGACATGTGTTATCTCTCCCACAGCTGATGCACATGCAGCCAACGTGGACGAGGGGCCGGAGGAGCCCCCAGACGTTGCGGCCCGGGAGGGAGACCAGGAGCAGCACGAGGATGAGGATGGCGGACCAGAGCGGGGAGCCGAGGATGGGAATGAGCGCGCATCCCCACGCCATGATGAGGGGGAGGAGGGGGGTGATGATGGGGGCCAGATGGGAGGGAATGTGGGGGATGCTAGGGACATGGGGACTGATGGTGTGGAGCCTGGGGAGCAGGAGGAGGAGGGGGGGGATGTGAGTGGAAGGGAAGAGGAATGGGGGGAGGTGGGTGGCAGAGAGAGGGAGGGGGAGGGAGGGGGAGGCAGGGGGGAGGGGGATGGGGTTGTGGGGAGGGTGTTGGAGGCAGGGGGGAGGGAGGGGATGTCCAGCGGAGGGGGTGGGGCGAGGGCAGTTCCCCAATGGCACGCTCCGCCACAGGGCACTGGGGGCACCAGGTTAGGACTGGCAATGAGGGAGGGAGGGAGGGGGGTTAAGACAGGCAATGGGCTGGGGGGGGTTAAGACTGGCAGTGGGCTGATGGGGGGGTAGGACTGATAATGGGTTATAGGGGGGCTAGGACAGAAAATGGGCTGATGGGGAGGGGTTGGGACCTGAGGTGGGCTGATGTGGTCAGGACTGGTAATGGGTTATAGGGGGGGCTTCAACTGAAAATGGGGTGATGGGGGTTAAGACTGGGAGGTGATTGACGGGGGGCTAGGACTGGTAATGGGTTGGGGGGTTGCTAGGACTGGAAATGGGCTGATGGAACAGCTAGGATAGGACTGGTAATGGGCTGAGTGGAGGGGAGCTATGCCTTGACATGGGCTGATGGTGGGGCTAGGAAATGACTAGAAATGGGCTGATGGGGGGGGGGGGCTAGGATTGACAATGAGCTGTGGCACCAGTAGTCATGGGTTCAGACCCACAATGGACTCCTTTTATAGGGGTGTCTGCCGCATTATATCTTTTACATACGCAGGACTACTACCAGCGACAGCCTCTCAAGCGTGATATTACCGTAATGAGCGTCATAGGGTGCGCCATGTGTCACCTTATCTGGCTCCCTTTATGTTCCCTTATGGACTGCTCTATGGGGGACATTTTGATGTGCCTCTGTGGACACTCCACTTTATAGTGTGGCCTATGTTGTGCGTTATGGAGTGCCTTCTGCAGCAACTTTGTGGACACCACTGTGTGGGTGTGTTTGCTAGCAACCTTGCAGCACATACATGAAAAATAATATAGGGCCCCTCACTCACTATCTGATGTGTGGGTGTGTTTGCTTGCACCCCTCCAAAAGGAAACAAATAAATGCCCCTTCCCTCACTGTATCATATACAGGTTACTATATCAGCCAGCCTTCTGCATCTGGCACCCTGGGGACTCGAACCCATGCTGCCCGTATCAGCAGTCACTGCAGTAACCATTATGCTACAGCTCTGTATGGGTCAGGTATGTCTACGAGGCTTCTTATGCTTAACGCGCGGTGACTCCTCTAACGCACCACGTAGCGCTCGTTAGTTCTGTACCGCGCGTTAGATCTTCTGTTGTCCCGCCCATCTCCTTATTTGGGGGTTTGTCTTATTAACGCGAATACTAATGCGAACTGCACTAACGCGATTTAGTAAACATCCCCCTTAGTGTGGGATTTAGTTTGCACTAACCATTAGTGCGGACCCGTAGCAACAGCTACTGTGCGTTATAAACAGCCAGCATGGTAAAATTCCCTACTAATGGCTTAGCATGTTGTAGGGCATAAACAGGGCAGGTTAAGAGTGGAGAATGGGCAGTTCTACACAGTCAGTGCGCCATACTTTACTGTATGCTAACTGTTATGGCTGCTGATAGTGTGGATGCACTACTCAAGAGGAGGCATTAAGTACATCTGTGCTATTGGTAGGCACTTAGCATAGCTCTGATTTCTCCCCCTCCCTTATAGGCACCTGATGCCCATGCAGCATCCCTGCCCACCCCATAAGCATACCCTCCTACAACAGCATCCGTCCCATCAGCAATCCCCTCCCAATAATCCCACATCAGAATACCCTCCCACATCAACATCCCTACTCGCCCACTGATCTCTCTAGCACTTATCAGAATTGAACCTGTTTGCCGCTAACCCACCACGGACAGCCCTGCTGAGTGCCATGCAGATTGGAGGAATGGAGGTGGGTAGGAATGTTGATATGCAAGGGTATGCTGATGGGAGAGATACTAATATGAGGGAAGTATGCCGATGAGAAAGATGCTGGTGTGGAGGATGTATGCTGAATGGGGTAAGTAGGAGATGGTGATCAAGGGAGCAAGAATGGTGATCAGGGAAAGAAACACAGAAACATAGAAACATGATGGCAGAGAGAGACCACATGGCCTATCTAATCTTCCCTTCCATATCAACTACAATAGTGCCTTTTTTTTCCTTTAGAGATCCAGTGTTTTCCCAATGCTTTTCTGAATTCAGATACTGTCCTTGCCTCTACCACCTCCACTGGGAGACTATTCCACGTGTCTACCACCCTTCCTGTAAAGAAATATTTTTGCATATTACTCCTGAGTCTATCCCCTTTCATCCTTATCCTATCTCCCCTTGTAGAACAGCTCGCCTTCAATTGAAAGAGACTCTCCTGTGCATTAATGCCACAGAGGTATTTAAATCTCTCTATCATATCTCCCCTATCCCGCCTTTCCTCTAAAGTATACATATTAAGATTTTTAAGTCTGTCCTCATATGCTTCATAGCGAAGACCACTAACCATTTTAGTAGCAACCCTCTGCACCAACTCCAACCTGCTTATATCCTTTTGAAGGTGTAGTCTCCAGAATTGCACACAATACTCCAAATGAGGTCGCATCAAGGACTTACACAGAGGCATTATCACCTCCTTTTTTCTGCTGGCCATTCCTCTCCCTATACATTCAAGCTTCCTTTTGGCTTTTGCAGTTACCTTTTCTACCAGTTTAGCTAATTTAAGATCATTAGACACAGATCCCACTCTTCTTTCATGGACAGTAGTACCTCACCCCCTACACTGTACTGCTCCTTTGGATTTTTGCAGCCCAAATGCATGGCCCTGCATTTTTTAGCATTATATTTCCACTGTCAAATTCTAGACCATTCATCAGGCTTAGCTAGATCCCTCCTCATGTTATCTACTCCTTCCTGGGTGTCTACTCTATTGCAGATTTTGGTAGCATCCACAAACAAGCAAACCTTACCAGACAGGCTTCCACAATATCACTAACAAAGATATTAAAAATAATTGGACCAAGGACAGATCCCTGTGGCACACCACTGGTAACCTCCTCAGAGTAAGCTCCGTTTACCTGTACTCTTTGTCACCTCCCGCACAACCAATGTCTAACCCAATCAGTAACCTTAGGGTCCACCCCTAAGGTGCTCGGTTTGTTTATAAGTCGCCTGTACGTAATGGTGTCAAAGGCTTTACTGAAATCTAAGTATACCACATTTAGGGCTCTCCCTCAGTCCAACTCCCTGGTCACCCAGTCAAAGAAATCAGAGTTATCTAACAAGACCTGCCTCTGGTGAATCCATGCTGCCTCAGATCCTGCAATCCATTGTTCATCAAAAGGTTGGGAATGTTTGTTGGAGTTTGAAAACCTCCCAAATCTCTTTAGCACAATGGACTGTCATAAATACAGGGCTGTTTTCACGGGGTACTTGGTGGTATTGAGTACTGGCACCTTTTTTATTGCTTGCTAAATATTGTCCCATAGTCCTCAAGCATTAATGAAAGAGCCCTGCATATGAGTACAGCTACCTTTTTCGCTAGGAAAAATGTACTGGATAAATGTATCAGCGGATAGTACAGGAGCTCTTACCGTGCTATCTGCTGATGCCTGTTCTGTGTGATAACTGCAGGGCAGATGCTGGGCACACCCCCAAAGGTTACTGCACAGGCTTGCAACTACTGCTCACTAAAGTTTGCTTCTAATGTGCAGTAAGGGCAAAAACTAACTACACTTTATTAAACAGACCCCTAAATACAATAATACATACTAAAGCAAAACAACTACAATCTCATTAAAAGACAGTAAGAACAATAAAACAACGTTTCTCAAAACATTAGTCATGATCTATGATAATTTGAAGGATCAGAGGGAGAGAGGAAGGTGAGGATGCTTTGATGTCATGGGACCATTTTCTTCCTGGCTCTTCAAATTTAAGGAGGGGAAAAAAGAATTAAGCTGCATCGGGCCTTTTTTTTTAATTAAGTGAACTGAGAAGGCAGGTGGTTAAACACAGCTGAATAAGCACAAGTGAATAACAACAAAAGTGGTAAATATAATGAAAATATCAATCACTGCGATAAAATGATAAAGCATGAAGGATGTGAAACAGTAGAAGGAATATCAAGGTGTGAAGTGAATTCAGATTTAGAAATCACCAACTGGACAACATACTGGGCAATTCAGCAAAAAGCATCAGCAAAAAAGGATGAATATCAACAAAAAATAGAGCGAGTGGGAGTAGGAAAGAAATACTTCCATTCTGTCTTGACTTTGAGATCCAAAAATCAAGCACAAGCAATCAGAAAAGGAAAACAGAAAGGAGCCCAGAACTGAATTTTTGCATGCAGAAATAGGAAGAAAGTAATAGGAAAAAGAGAGCTGAACCAAAATACCTAAAATCAATCAAACTGAAAAATTGGATGAGGATGAGGAGAATATATCATAAGGCTCATAAGGCTTTGTTTCATTTTCTACATCAATCAGATTCTTCCTAGTCCTTATTCTTTTTAATTTCGGTCTGCTTCTCTATCTTCCTCACTGTTCCAGAATCTGCCAGATTGCCTCCTCTAAGATGTTGTGATTGTGCCAGATGAATGCTTCTGAAGAGTGCACATAAAGTAAAGGAGTTTGTTTCTTGTCCAGCAAGCTTGCCTGAAGCCTTTGGAATACAAATGTCTATGCTGTAAGCTGGTCTGTTTTTTGATCCTACCAACCCAAGATCAATGGATTACAGCCTTGTGGCTGTAGACTGGTCTGGGTTTTGATTCTGCTTGTCTGAGGCCTCTTCTGTACTTCCTTATCTACTGGTCTAATGAGGGGAGAGAGGAGGTGGGGGGTGAGGAGGAAGGCACATCTGCATTCTAGTTTTCAGCAATATGGCGTGGAGGAGCGAAGAAGAGTCATTACCCTATCTTCCTCTACCCCTCACATCCATCCTATGACAGCAACCATATCACTTCAAGCAGACAAATTGACAGAGAAATAGAAACTGTGATCCATTTCCCTCATACTGCACAAAATATAAAGATTATGGATGTCAATTCTGACAGATTCAATTCACTAAATTGAAAGTAATTTTTCTTCTATCCCCTCTGTCCTCATTGCTCAAATTGGTAACAGGAAGCCACCAAACAGATGGGAATCCTGGACACAGTTCTAAAATCAAGGACAATCTCTGAAAATCGGGGACATTTGGTAACCTTGGGTCTAATTGTCTTCCTGGTGCTTAGACTATACTTGTTTTCGTTTACAGTTCTGATCGATATTGATTCATTGTCATGATTTGCATAAGAACATAGGAGATGCCATACTGGGTCAGAGCTAGGTCCATTAAGCCCAATATTCTGTTTCCAACAGTGATCAATCCAGGTCACAAGTACCCGTCAGATGGTCTGCTTCTAAAAGTCAGGAAATCTGTTAGCATAGAGACTGATTCAGTAACAGCCACGTCTGGCCTGTGGCTGCATACAAAATGGAAATGGGGCAGATAACACCCTGATTCCGAAACCATGGGAGTGAACACACCCACTGTTTCGGGATCAGGGTTATATACGGACCCGTGCACAATACATGCAGAGAAAGTAGACGTTGCAAAGGATCCCAGTCTCCCTGCAGCTGCACCTCTGTTCCCAGTACGTGCAGCTGCTGGGCCGATGGCCCAACAACAGATGTCAGCATAGCCGGCATAGTGTCCCTGGCACAGCGTTATGTGCAATTGGGGGTTGTCCTACAGGTTCGGTGATGGACACACGTCCCGCACCTCTGGACACCATTGTACAAAACGGCATCTTGTGCTGTCCATAGCAGCATGCACACCACCTCGCAACAGCCCTGACATATCCCATTCTCCTTATGGCACTGTAGGGCAGAGCAGATTGTGCTGTAGTCTTTCTCTTAGTCTAGGGTCCAGCAGGAATAAGCTGTATGTCAACAGGGACATTGGGGGACATTCAGGGGCTCTTCCTGAAGACCTGTTATGCATCTTGGTGGCTAACCGTGCCCCTGCTCCGCCCATTCCTGCCCACCATCTATGATCCCTGTACTTGCGCTGTGCACATGCAGGGCTGCAGGGCCACAGAATATGGTAGAGCACATTTGGGAGGAGTGGACGTCTATCCTGCACATTTAATTGCCCTATTCACCTTTCAGAATAACTCCCTAAGTGAATGTATCTACTTAGTTTCAATATCTTTATTGAGTTTCATCTTTTTTCTATTGTCTAGTGCTGAACTAGGCTAACTCAAATCTTGCTATCTATAAAAGGTCTAAGTCCTGATATTTAGTGCCAGCAACAGGCGTTGCTAAAGTGGCTAGCTGCTGGCATTAAACTTAAACACAGGTATTCAATGCTGGGGCTATATCCGAGCTGCTGAGATTGCTGCAAAGCTAACCAGGCTAGCAAGCTGGTTAGGCTGGTTACATAGTGGAGGCTCGGGCTTTTGTGTCCCCGTGGCAGCACTCCTCAGTCTTGGTGGAGAACCACACAGCACTCCATGGCCTGCCCAGACTCTGGCTTCACATCATCAGAGTCTGAGAAATTCCATCTCTGATTATATGACATGGAGTCCCAGATTAGGGGTCAGGCAGATAGAGTTAGGTGAAGGAGGAGGGGCAATGTGCATGGATCTGCCTATAGTTGAGATATCTGTTGTTACTGGCACTCCTTAGCAATTACTGCCTTTGCCCCACACCCTGAGTGGCTTTACTCCTCAGTATTACAAATCCTTGCATAACCCTAGAGACCTATAGAGGGAGAGGGACAATGAAAGAGACAAACCCAATCTAGCCCTTACCCATGAGTGACTATGATTGGGAGGATAGTAGTAACTCAACAATTGGATGAAGGTTATGAGTGTAGGGTTTCAGAAAGGGTTGATATGTCAGATAGGTATGAAGGAAGGAAGGGGCTAAAGGGTGAGGGATGGAGTCCAGAGTAATACAACTATTTGATAAACTGAAAAGTAGCAAATCACCTGGACCAGATGATATAGATCTGAGGGTGTTGAAAGAATTGAAATATGAGATTGCAGAAAATTATTAGTAATCTGTGAACTATCATTAAAATCATCTGTAGTACCTGAAGATTGGAGAAAGACCAAGGGTTCCAGGAGTGATCCAGGAAACTACAGACCAGTGAGCCTGACGTCAGTACAGAGAAAATTGGTAGAAACTATTATAAAGAATAAAATTACTGAACATGTAGAGATAATCATGGTTTAATGGAAGAAAGCCAATATGGATTTAGTCAAGGAAAGGCTTGATTTACTAGTCTGTTATATTTTTTGAAGTTCTGAATAAACAGGTAAACAGAGCTGAGCTAGTCGATATATCTGGATTTTCAGAAAGCTTTTGACAAGGTCCCTCATGAGTGACTCTTTCCAAAATTAAAAAGTCATGGGATAGGAGGCAGTGTACCATGGTGGATCAGGAACTGGTTAAAAGATAGAAAGCAGAGAGTAGGGCTAAATTGTCAATTTTCTCAATGGAGAAAGATGAATAGTGGAGTACCCCAGGGATTTGAGCTGTGCCTGCTGCTTTTTTACAACTTCATAAATGACCTTGAAATGGGAATAATGAGTAAGGTGATCAAATTTGCAGATGATACAAAATTATTCAGTTATTAAAACCCAATAGGATTGTGAAAAATTGCAAGAGGACCTTGATAAATTGAAAGACAGGACATCAAAATGGCAGACAAAATTGAATGTGGACAAGTGCAAAGTTATGCACTTAAAGAAGCAGAACTTAAACTATGGTTACATGATGCAAGATTTCACATTAGGAACCACAACTTAGGAAAAGGATTTAGGCGTCATCGTGGATAATACGTTGAAACCCTCTGTCCAGTGTGCAGTGGCAGCCAAGAAAGCAAATAGAATGCTAGGAATCTTAAGGAAAGGAATGGAAGACAAAACCAAGGATATATTAATGCTTCTGTATCATTCCATGGTGCGACCACACCTTAAATACTGTGTGAAATTCTGGTCTCCATATCTTAAGAAAGACAGCAGAATTAGAAAACGTACAGAGAAGAGCCACCAAAATGGTAAAGGGGTTGGAAGAATACTCCTATGACGAGATGCTTAGGTTAGAGCTCTTCAATTTGAAAAAGAGATGACTGAGGAAAGATATGATAGAGATTTATAAATTAATGAATGGAGTGGAACAGGTAGCATAGTAACATAGTATATGACAGCAGATAAAGACCAGTATGGTCCATCTAGTCTGCCCAGCAAGGTGGCAAGAGTAAGTGCACCTGCCTCCCTGTGCAGGTCATCTCTCCCCATGCCTTTGTTTAGGGGTGTACTCACCGCTCCATGTAGGTCACCCCTTTTTGTTCAGATATAAGCGATAGTTATGCTTATTTTGATTTTATCCTGTTTCTATAAAGGGATCAACTGTGTCTGTCCCATGCCATTTTGAATTCTGTCACTGTGTTTGTCCCCACCACTTCCAACGGGAGGGCATTCCAAACATCCACCACTCTTTCAGTGAAGAAGTATTTCCTGACATTGCCTTTCAGTTTACTCCCTTGCAGCTTCATGTTATGCCGTCTAGTTTTACAGCTTCCCCATCTTTGGAAGAGGTTTGTTTGTCCATTAATATTCTTTAAGTATTTAAAGGTCTGAATCATATCTCCCCTGTCCCTTCTCTCCTCCAGAGTGTGCATATTTAGGTCTTCAAGTCTCTTCTCATAAGTCTTCTGATGCAGACTCCAAATCATTTTGGTCAACTTCCTCTGAACTGCTTCCAGCCTTTTTATATCTTTGCGAGATAGGGTCTCCAAAACTGAACACAATATTCCAAGTGAGGCCTCACCAGTGACTTGTACAGTGGCATTAGTACCTCTTAATTTCTTCTGGTAAACGTAGATTGGTTGTTTACTCCTTCAAAAAGTAGAAAGACTAGGGGACACTCAATGAAGCTACTATGTAGACCATTTAGCTCTAATAAGAGAAAATATTTTTTCACTCAACAAGAAATCAAACTCTGGAATTCATTACTGGAGGATGTAGTAAAAGCTGTTAGTGTATGTGGGTTTAAAAATGGTTTGGACAAGTTCCTGGTGGAAAAGTCCATAAACCATTGTTAAAGAGGACCAGGGAAATCCACTGCTTACCCCAGGATAAGCATTGTGGAATCTGTGTACCTTTTTAGGAACCTGACATGTAGTTGTGGCCTAGATTGGCTACTGTTGGAAACAGGATAGTGGGCTTGATGGACTTTGGTCTAACCCAGTATGGCATTCTCTTAGATTCTTATGATCTTATTTCCCTTTTCTCCAGGCTCACAGCAAGAAACAGAGACTTAAAGAGTCAGTCTCTGTGGTGGGGCTTCTGACTTTGCACAGTGTTTGTTTGTGTCTAACAGCAGGAGTGAAAAGTGCCTCATGTTGTGGGGAGGAGTAGCTTAATGGTTAAAGCAGTGGGCTAAGAGCTAGAAGATCCCAGTTTAAATCCCACTGCTGCACCTTGTGAACTTAGGCAGGTCACTTATTTACCTTAATTACCTCAGGTACAAACTCACGGGCTGATGCTGTAAGACTAGCACGCCATTTGTATGCAGATAATGCAACTTATATACACAAATTCCACCACACTAAATGCAGAAAAGAGATTGATGTGTGCATAAACGGCAAAAGAAAAGTATGCACACACAGCGACGACAAGCATATTTAAATAATATGCAAATGAGATGTGTGTATTAAAATGGTATGCAAATAAGGTCCACGCTCAAAGTAGAGAAATATGTAGAGGATTACATAACCAGCAGGAGCACCAATATCTCTATGCATGGTCTGGGGTGACTTAAACATCTTGCACGTGTAAGGAAAGACTGTCAGGGAATGTGAAGAAAGGGACCCAAAGGGGGGCTAGGCTTTCACAGGGAAAATTAGAGTGTGAGAACAGCTCTGAATATGCTGTCTGTATTACAAGGGATATTTATGAATGAGTGAGACAGCCAAGGTTATGTATTGCAAGACAGGGAGCTTCTGTTTGCAGGAAGCTTGTCCTGATTAAGTGTGAGCAATATGTTTGTGCTTGACATGACCTGTAACATGTAGATATAGATAAACAAAAAGAATAGGGCAAAAAGCATGATGCAAAATGATAAGCCAAGAATGTATTTGGCAGTTTTGTTCCTAATAAAAGAAACTGCTGCAACCTAGCAAATCAAGAGAGTTACGGGAGACTGCTCAGGTTTGCGGGTCCATGACAGCCTTCCTAAAGCTTTAGCAGAACTTTGTTATTGTTATTGAATAATTGTGTGGTTCTTATTTTCTTCTCACTTGCTTCTGGGACCAGAGATAGGAAACCAAAGGCCGAGGAAGGATTCCAGTGGTAGTTGCCGACCAGCCAGGCAGTCAGAAACAGAGGACCCAAACCGTATGTATAGGTGAACAGTTACCTTTGACATGAAGATTTTCTGTGTGTATCTTTTAGCATATAAGCAAAGGTTCAGCATTCAAGAACAAATGTCTTTTGCTTTTCATCCTTGTGTGGTTTTTGGACTCATTTATATCATTCTCCATTTACCATTAAGGGGCTTGTTTACAAAGCCGCGGTAGTGGTTCGCGATCGCGATCGCAGCCGCGGCCCCATTGAAATCAATGGGGCCGCGGCTCCGATTACGATCGCAAACCGCTACCGCGGCTTTGTAAACAAGCCCCTAAGTCTCTTTGTTGTGACTTCATAAAAAAATGTTTTTGAGCGAAATAGTATTAATTATTATGGGCTGAGCACCAAAAGAACCTGCACAGTTCTGTGTGCATAATGTGATCATTTGACATTTAGGCGCATGCACACATGACTGCTTGTAGCATGCCTGTTGTTTGCAAATGCTTTGGCTCCCCTCCTTTCAACTTTATGCTGAAGTTTTGCGCACAGCTTATTTGCATATATGCCCTTTGCTGCATACTGGCACTGAGGTCTCGTGCTATTGGTGTTTTACAAAAATGTGTACACAGGGGGGCGGAGTCTGATGTCCAGCGGGTTAGACGCTTCGCGCTGAAGCTCCCGAGAGGCCTACTCAGAATCCTGACTTAATACCTACATAAACTTAATATTTTGCTCCGAACTTACCGGGGTACCTCGGGGGGGATGGCGGCCCACAAACCAGCGCGCTTAGACTTCGGGTCTCCCTCTTCTTCACACGGAAAACGCTCCAAAACAGAGTTGTCTTCCCCACAAAAGATGGTTCCACTCCGGGAAAACCCCGAAATGCAACAGGAGATCTTGGAGGAAATACGCGGTGTGAAGGAACTGGTACAGTCCAACGGAGAGGCGCTCCGAGCCATGCGAGAAGACTTCGGTATGCTTCAGGACCGGCTTGAAGGTCTTTCACTACGGCAGGACGACATGGCGGGGGTCCTCGACTCGCACACGGTGCGCTTGGTGAAACTGGACAAGGCTGAGCGTCAGATACAGAATCTTCAAAAGGAGTTAGAGGATAGCAATAATCGAGCCCGTCGCAACAATGTAAGGCTCATTGGAGTACCGGAGGGGGCGGAAGCAGGAGATATAAGAGAATTCCTGGTCAAAACTCTTCCCTCCTTGCTGAAGATCACTTTTCACAGAGATCTGGAAATTGACCGAGCACATCGTGTTCCTACCAACATGGCGCTCAATCGGACGACCCCCCGGCCTATCATCTTTCGATTACTGAGATATCAGCAAGTTGAGCAAATTCTAAATGCTGCCCGGGCGAATCATCATCTGGAGTTTGAAAGTCATAAAGTCTCCTTCTTCCCTGACTTGGCAAAGCCCACAGTTGACCGTCGGAAGAGACTCCTTGCTTTTCGCCCTAGACTTCAACAGCTACAGGCTCGCTTTGGCCTATTGTATCCAGCGAAGCTCAGAGTAACTCTCCATAACCAAACTAGAACATTCGAAGATCCTGATCTACTAGCAACATTTTTAGATTCCAAAGAAGCAGACCAGATGCGCTAATCCAACAACTTGGATCTGTAATCCGCCGGACCTGCCCGCCATTTTGAATGGCCCGACGCGGTGATCACAGCCTGGAACAGAGACTGCCTGGACTTTTCTTTCTTTCTATATATAACTTTCTTGGTCTCCTATCCCTCCATGATGTGCACCTCGGTTGGATTCGGAACACGCACAGCTATACAGGTTATATGTTTCAATTTAGGCCTTCTCTGGGGTTTCTCCCCGCAGACATATGGTCGCCAGTAATTTCTGGGGTTCTGCTTCTTCTCTAACGCACTTCGGTGCTTATTTTTTTATATGGGGCGCTTCATTGTTTTTCATTAGCTTATTTTATATTATGTCATGTGTACAGCCATATACAGTTAATATGAGGGACATTGTGACATTATGTGCGTTATCATGTTCTTTTTCAGAATTTTTAACCCTTCTGAATGGCCTTATGTAAGATCTTATCACTGAATGTAAAAGGCATCAATAGTCCAATCAAAAGAAAGAAAATCCTTAGCTATCTTAATCATGAGCATGCTGATTTAGTGTTTCTTCAGGAAACGCATTTAAACTCTGCTGAAACACTGAAACTTAATGCTAAGCCTTACATGGTGGCTGCCTACTCTCCCGCCGTTTCTAAACGGTGTGGGGTAGCCATCTTGGTTAAGAAGTGTTTGCAAGCTACTGTACTGGATACTAGCTCTGATAAGGAGGGTAGATGGGCCCGTGCACACCTTAAGGTTGGAGATAGTGAATTCACGTGTATTTGTATTTATGCTCCGAATGTGGATAACCCTGCTTACTATGCCAGTATTGCGCAGTTGGCACAGGCCTCTGCCAATACTCCATTAATACTTGGCGGCGATTTTAACCAAGTACTTGATCCTTTGATAGATAGACTGCCGCCTAGAACGAGTGGTCCACCCAAGAGTCTTGATACCCTTGCAGCTCTGATGAAAGATCTTGCGTTAGTAGATATATGGAGGCTGCTTCACCCCTCCGACTTAGAGTTCACCTTTTTCTCAGCCCCCCATCACTCACAATCTAGAATAGATTTTTTTCTTATCTCCAAAGCACTGATCTCCCAAGTGGACATGGCTAGGATTCATCCTCTCCATATTTCAGATCATGCTGCCATATCTTTCTCATTACATGTCACTACGCAAGGTGAACATCCCCGTGCTTGGTTTTTTGATAGATCCCTACTAGACCAAAAAGATTTTCAGGTTGACATAAAGGCCGCTATCCAAGACTACTTTCATTTTAATTCACCCCATGACACTGCGAGCTGGGCTTGGTGGGAGGGTTTCAAGGCGTCTATCCGTGCAACTATAACTAGCTATCAAATTCGACAGGGGAAACAAAGAAAGCAACATTTACTGATCCTAGAACAACAGATACAAGCTGGAGAGCGTCTCCTCACGTCCCGTACTGACCCATGTATTTTACTTCGCTTACAACGCCTTCGTTTTCAATACAATCAGCTTTTATATACCACTGCTGCTAAAAATATTGAATCACAACAAGGGATGTACTATCGGGAAAATAACCGAGCTGGCAAATTGTTAGCCAATGCCCTGAAAGGTCAAAAAGAAGCCAAGCGTGTTACCGCTCTCCGCAATCCGTCGGGGGGGAGCTTGGTCACTAAAGATACAGAAATATTAGAACTCTTTCGTGATTTTTATACTCGGCTTTATCAATCTGAATGTGACTTCGAGCCAGAAGCATTTGAACGATTACTATCAGGGGTACAACGGCCGACCCTATCTGACGAAGATAGAGAGGCCATGGACAAACCATTCACTTTATCAGAAATTCAATCTGCACTCAAGAGATGTGCCACAGGTCGAGCCGCAGGCCCGGACGGTCTCCCAGCTGAATTCTACAAAACTTTTAACGCTGACTTAGCTCCGTTTTTGAAACTTTATTTTTCTGCTCTGGCCGAGGAGGGATCTCCTTCTGGATCCTTCTCAATGGCAAATGTAGTAGTTTTTGAGAAAGAGGGGAGAGATCCGCAACTAACAGCTAATTATCGTCCAATTTCCCTACTAAACGCAGACTATAAAATATTTGCCACCATTCTCTCCACCCGGCTCTCTGACAAGATGTCTACTTTAATACACCCAGATCAATGCGGTTTCATTCCCGGTAGATCAACTGCTGATAATGCTAGGACCCTATGTCATGTACTGACTGCCGCAGTTAATCTTGATCGACCATTTGTTGGCCTCTCACTTGATGCTGAGAAGGCCTTCGACCGCTTAGAATGGCCCTTCTTGTTTGCAACTCTCCGCTGGTACGGATTCGGAGAAGGCTTTCTCCATTGTAACCGATGGCGTGGAGCCCCTGGTACACTAGGGGCATTTGGACCCCTAACCAGCTGTTCTATGATGGACGCTGGAAAACTTTTAGCGAATTACAAATTGAATTTGGTCTCCCAGCGAAACACTACTTTCAGTTGGTGCAACTTCAGCATTGCCTTCGGAGTGCTAAGGTGCTCCCGCCATCGGAAACCCATACCCAAGGATTGTCGGAGATTATCCGATCTATCGGGAGCTTATCGGGTGTGGCATCTAACTTTTACAAAACTTTATGTAATGCTGTAAATAGAGGCACTCCTACAGCACAGAAATCCTGGGAGCGGGAAATGCATGTAACTTTGACCCCGGAGCAATGGAGCCTAGTCTGGAGCAAGGTGACACGGGTCTCTCGATCCGCCTCACTCACTCAGACACTTTTCTTTCTAGCCCACCGATGTTTCTATACTCCTGACAGGTTAGCCAAATGGAACGCCACCCAGAGCAATAGATGCTGGACATGCCATGCGGCCATTGGTTCACTAATTCATGTTATGTATGAATGCCCCGCATTACAGTATTACTGGAGTTGGGTCTGGGGTCGTATTCAATCTATTTTGCACTTTCAAGAGCCCCTCTCTTGGAAGATAGTGGGACTCCGCTCAGCTGCGGGGATCCCCTCTCTTCCCAAATCGGCTTACTTCCTTTTAGACTTTATGCTGGGCATAGCTATTTCCCTAATCACGAAATACTGGAAAAATAGCTCCCTTCTGAGCCCCAATGAATGGTGGAATCATGTCTGTCTCTACAGTAAATATGAGCAAATACCTCGTATGTTAGCTTCTTCCGCTCAGACCCCCCACCACCTGTCTAAATGGAAGATGCTCAACGACTATGTTCAAACTGCTAAATGCTCTCATCTGACTGTTTAAATCTGTGTAAATCTCTGTCACATGATCATTCTGTATCGCAGATACTATTTCTGTTTGTTTTGATGTACAATTACTGTTGTTTGTAAGCGCTTATATGATGATACTTATCAGCTTAGAGAAGAAGCATAGGGGTGGGGGGTAGTAGGGGTTGCTTTTCCTTATTGTATGCTTGTATTTGTTTCCTTTGGTTTGTTGTTTCCTTTTGCTTGTTGTAAAATGAAAATAAAAGTTTAAAAAAAAAAAAAATGTGTACACAGCTAATAGCGTGCAACTTCAGCACCGGCTTCCTACATTGGCCTTCTGTTCCATGAATGTCACTTGCCATGAGCTAATTCCATTCTTTCTGGGTGTTTAAAGGTCAGCGGCTAACTAATCTCAAGATTATTGGGCACTTTAGAAGAACCTTTAGCCTTGCACTTCCTTCCCTTCAAAAAACTGTTAAGCCCTTAAGCCTTCCCCCTCCCCTTGATATTTTGATAATTAAACTCGGTTATGGTCAGCCAAGCATCATCCTTCACATAACAACCCACTAAAAATGTATAACTGAGGACTGCTTCCAAAAGCTATTTACTGGACTAGATGGGCTATTTGAAAGCTGTCCACCCTCCACACACAGATGATTCTTTGCGTTAGTGTGATGATCAGCTTTGATGGCAGTTCCTTTTGCTGCCTTCCAGAATCTGTTCACATAGGCAGCTGCCTTGTCTGCCTAATACTGAAGGTGGCCCTGATGCAGTTGTATCATCAAGTGTCATCCAGATACCAAACTGCATGGAAAGGAATCAAATGAGAAAGCAGAAAGGAAAGGAAATTCAAGCATTTGGAGAAAAAAGCACAGTAGAGGGTTCTTTGAGAGTCAGAAACCCAACCTCAGTCCAAAGAAACCTTAAATCCCAGGAGGGAAATGAGGGGATCCTAGGAAGGGGTCCAGACACAGATCAGAAACCCCTGCGGTTATCTGAATTTTTTTTCACTTGCAGTCTACTTTATGTTTGAAGTCTTCAATAAATATTTTTAGAGCACTATGAACTGTGTAAGAGTCTTTATTACATTACACCGTTCATGCCTTAAGCCTTGAAGATCACTTTCCTCTGTTGGGGAATCCATGGCAGGGTTTACAAGAAGGAGTAAAGACTATGCCCTGGTATTAAATGGTGTTCCCTGTCAAAAAGTATACCTAGGGGAGGGAGGGATACATCTCTTCTTAAGTCACATGAAGATGAGAGGGCTGCCATCGCTAGTGACACAAGTGTTGTGGTAGCACCTAAGCTGGGACAGTAGAGGGGCTGCAGACCAGGCTCAGAGTCTTCTAGATCCAACAAAAGACTTGGTTTGTGTGCTAATGGCATCCCATGTGGTCTTTGGGTTCCCTGGCCTTTGTCTTTATTGCTCTTCCCCCTCCCCCCACCACACACATACACAACTCAAGAGCAGCCCTGCCTGAGACGGTGGGGAGATAGATTATCCCTTTGGCTTCCCTTCTATCACTTGCAACTTTCAATCTGTGTAGACTCAGCCTTCCTTAGAAGACCACATGTGGTGAAGTGAAAACAAATGCTGGCGGGGTCCCAATTAATATGTGCCCCAGTTGGATGCTTATGCAGGGACGGCTTAACCATCAGGCAAACTAAGCAGTAGCCTAGGGCAGCAGCCAATGAAGAGCAGAAAGGAGCAGCTGCAGTCAAGGCAAAACAATAGGTCCCTAAGAGCCAAAGAAATACAAAGAATAATCAGTGTGTACTTTTACCTGCATGAAGGGTGAGCAGTTTTCAGCTAGGCCATTTGCCTGGTTAAATGGATTTTGAAAATTGTCCTTATGATATGATATATTCAAAACAAAGTGTGATAGCCATTTTACACAAGATTGTTCAGAGAAAGGTGATGGTGAGGTAATCTCTGACTTGAGTTTACTGCTATAGTTGTCAGAGGAGGGGTGGGGGCTAGGGACTTATTTATTTATTTATTACAATCTCTTATATACCGCGCTATTTGGCATCAGCGCGGTTTACATTATAACACAACGACCATAACAACAAGCTGTTTGGTTTTACATCGAACAGGGGACCAAACTTGGATAACAGGGTTAACTATATACATGAGATATTTACATGGTAAGGAGTAACTTGGATAACAGGGGTCAATTATATACATGAGATATTTACATGGTAATGAGTAAAAATATCATAGTGAACGTGAGGGTTGTTTCTAAAGTGGGTCATCTCTTCAGAGGGGATGTCTAGGTGCCATTGGTGGTTGGGTAGCATTGGAGGAAAAGATGGTATTTGAGTGCCTTCCTGAACTGCGATAGGTCGGCAATAGCCCTAATGTCAGGGGGTAGAGCATTCCAGCATTTAGGTACATAGTAACTGAACGCCCTGTTTGTGGTTGATATGTTGCACTTTGACGATTCCTTTGGTGTTACTAGTTGGTTTATGGCTATTGCTCTTCTGGATCTGTTGAGGGGCAACATGTGAATAAGATCTGTGAGTGAATGGGATGAAATACCTTTGATTGCCTTGAATGCTAGGAGTAGGGTTTTAAAGATGATTCTCCCATGGATAGGTAACCAGTGAAGTTGTTTGAGAATGGGGGTCACGTGGTCGGTTCTGGCGGCTCCGTGTAGGACCCTTGCTGCAGCATTCATGGCCAGCTGTAATGGGGCTAGTGTGGATTGAGGGAGCCCTTGTAAGATAGCGTTTGCAAAATCGAAGTGAGGCAGGATTAGCGCTTGGTATATGGTCCGGAAGTCATCTGGGTCCAGCAGGGAGCGCAGATGCCTGAGTGTGCGGATTTTGAAGTATACAGCTTTGACAATGTTGTTTATGTGGTGTTTCATATCCAGGCATTGGTCCAACGTAACTCCAAGGTATCTTATTGTTTCTTTGGTTAGTAAGTCCGCTTCCTTAACACTGACATGGGATGGAGGCGTAAAGTTGGGGTCTCTGGAGATGAAAAGAACCTCCGTCTTTTTATGTTGAATGCGTAGATTCTGTGATTGGAGCCACGCTGAGACAGCATTGAAACAGTCTATTAGTGGTGCTAGGTCCATTTGGGCTGTGGAGAACGGCATGTATAAAAGAATGTCATCTGCATATATCAAACAGCTCACAGTTAATTAGAGGGGGGAGGCTGAAGGCTTGCCTATGGTACCTAATATCCTTGCACCAGCCCTTATACTTGACCAACTTGGCAATACTTTTTCCATGCTTGTCACCCTCACTGAATAATCGCTGTAGCTTAGAGTAATTTAGAAAGCACGTATGTAACCACCTGGCTAAATTGGTTACACAAAAGGCATATTTTTGCACATGATTCTTTTTCATGCCAGGCAGAATGCATCTGTTATGCCCCCACTGAGGTGAGACAACATGCACACAAATCTCTAATGGTCCTTTTCTTCCAACACACAACTATGATTGTGGCTCTCAAATTAAACTAGTCTTTTTACCTTGGAAAATTACAGAAGAGAAAATAGTTTCAGATGCCAGTTCAGTTATTTTCCTCTGCTCCAGCTGGTACAGAGCAGGATGATATTACAGTTGACAGACAAAACTTATTCAGTTCCTCGTATCACTTGAACACAGAAAAATTGTAAGTGTTCACAGAGCAGGTAAGTCTTTTAACCACTGCAAGGGGCAATGCTTGCTGCAAATGCCGCAGATCTCTTTCTCCTAGCTTAATGGCTGCTTTAGAAATCAGTTTTCTTTCTTAAGAGACAATCTTTAACCCACATTTTTTGGAATTTTCTGGACTAGGCCTACCTCCCTAATCATCAGATCCCAGGACTCCCTTCTTTACAGAATTCTGAGCTCCTTGCTGGTACATCAAGCAACCTCCACATTCCTCTTCCTCTTTCAAGTCTAAATGCAAACTCTCCATGACTCCAGACTCAAGTCCCTAAAGAGCTTCTACTCTTCAATAGCACAACAGAATGTACTCGTAAACGTTTTTGACCTAAGAAAGAGAAAGACTACATGCTCCAACTTCTCCTCACTAACACTCTGCTCTGCCATCTAAGGACAGAACCTGATCACAACACCTTCCTCTTCTAAAATATTCGCTGTGCTAGAGAATGCATTTATTTATTTTGCTTACTTATTTGACTAGATTTCATATACTGACATTCAATCTGGAACAACCGTCACAGGCATTTACAATAATCCATAAAGTCAAGATCAGAGGGTCATAGATCAGCTTAAGGGAGTGAATAGCATAAGTAGACCTCGGGGGAGACACCACAGAATGCCCTATACATTCCCATGGAGACAGGCAACCCAGAACCCCAGCACACCAGCTCTCTGGGAAAACAAGGCCCACATAATCTCCCAGGTCTGTGGAATGCCTCACCCCCTAAATCTTTTTCCTGAGTGGTGGTTCCTAATATGGAACCTTGCACCGTGTAACCATAGTTTGGGTTGTTCTTTCCTAGGTGCATAACTTTGCACTTGTCCACATTAAATGTCATCTGCCATTTGAACATCCATTCTTCCAATTTATCAAGGTCCTCTTGCAATTTTTGACAATCCTCTTGAGTTTTAACAACTTTGAATAATTTTGTATCATCTACAAATTTGATTACCTCACTCGTTATTCCCATTTCCAGGTCATTTATAAATATGTTAAAAAGCAGCGGGTACTCCATTATTCACCTTTCTCCACTGGGAAAATTGGAAATTTAGCCCTACCCTCTGTTTTCTATCTTTTAACCAGTTCCTGATCCACAATAGTACACTGCCTCCTATCCCATGACTTTTTAATTTCGCCAAGAGTCTCTCATGAGGGATCTTGTCAAAGGTTTTCTGAAAATCCAGATACACTATATCAACCAGCTCACCTTTGTCTACCTGTTTATTCATACCTTCAAAAATACATAACAGATTAATAAGACAAGATCTTCCTTGGCTAAAACTATGTTGGCTGTCTCCCATTAAGCCATGACTATCTCTACATGTTCAGTAATTTTGTTCTTTATAATGGTTTCTACCATTTTTCCTGGTACTGATGTCAGAGTCACCAGTTTATAGTTTCCTGGATCACCCCTTGAACCCTTTTTAAAAATTGGCATTACATTGGCCATCTTTCAATCTTTAGGTGATTTTAATGATAGTTCACAAATTACTAATAGTAGGTCTGCAACTCATATTTCACTTCTTTCAACACCCTTGGATGCATACATAGTAACATAGTATATGAAGGCAGAGAAAGACCAGTATGGTCCATCTAGTCTGCCCAGCAAGGCGCTAAGAGTAGGTGCACCTGCAGCTCCATGCAGGTCACTCTTGCCCATGCCTTTGTTTAGCAGTGTACTCACTGCTCCGTGTAGGTCACCCCAATTTGTTGAGACATAAGATATAGTTATATTAATTTTGATGTTATCCTGTTGCTATAAAGGGATCCACTGTGTCTGTCCCATGCCATTTTGAATTCTGTCACAGTATTTGTCCCACAACTTCCATCTGGAGGGCATTCCAAGCATCCATCACCCTTTCAATGAAAAAATATTTCCTGACATTGCCTTTCAGTTTACTCCCTTGCAACTTCATGTTATGCCCTCTAGTTTTGCAGCTTCCCCATCTTTGGAAGAGGTTTGTTTGTTCATTAATATTCCACTGGTCAACATTGAAATCGTTACTGACTTTAAAAGGCCCTAATCTGTAGTATCTTGGTGAGCTGAACACGAATATAACATTAAAAAAATTTTATTGGCTCTCGTTTTGAAGATATTGCATGTAATTTCATTTTTGACGTTTCACCATGTAAATTTATCCAGTAGGACATCAACAACATCCCAAATAAGCCTTGAATGATGTAATATTGCATCACATTACATAATACCAGCATGCATACATCATCCAGAGTTGATTGCATCATTTTCTGATGCAATGAAATACTACTGCCAGACGGCTGCTGAAGCCATCTGACGTCAGCAGTGTACTATACGCAGTCGGAAAGGTTGAGCATTTAAAATATTTCAGACTGTGTGTGAGACAGTTTAAGCTACTGTTACATGTAACTTTTATTAATCATATAATTTTAGCCATTTAGATACAATACAGAACAGTAATGCTGCGAAAGTGTGTTAATACCGTTGACAATTTCTGCTACATTTGTGGGGAAGTGACATTTGCCAACCAGAAGAAAAGTATCACTTCTCAACTGAAGAAGGCATATCATCTTTACTTTGGATGCAAGATTGGTGACCAAGACAAGCCTTGGTCCCTGCATATATGCTGCGCTACATGTACAACACAGCTTTCACAGTGGTTGAATTGCAAAAGACCATCAATGCCATTTGCAGTCCCCATGGTGTGGAGAGAGCCAAGCAACCACATAAATGACTGTTACTTCTGCTTGGTTCCTCCTCTTTCCAGCGGAATAAAGAAGCAAAAGAAGTCGAGCATAGTCTACCCAAACATTGCATCTGCATTGAGACCAGTTCCACATGGTGAGGGACTTCCTATTCCAGAACCTCCATCAGAATATTCTCTTGATTCATCTGATGAGGACAAGGGTGAGCCGACATGTTCTTCTCCTGGTCCGTCCGCATGCAGTGACCCAGATTTTCACTGGGATGCATATCAACTCCACACAGAATACACAGGAAGAACTAAATGACCTGGTTCATGATTTGGACTTATCCAAGAACAAGGCAGAATTGCTAGGATCAAGACTCCAACAATGGAGTCTTCTAGAAGAAGATGTCAACATTACTTCATATTGAAAGCACCACCAGCAGTTGGAACCTTTCTTCAGAAAGGAAAGTAATCTGGTATTCTGTTCCGATATTGAAAGCCTCATGAATACCTTAAAAATCACTCATGACCCACAAGACTGGAGACTATTTATAGACTCTTCGAAATGGAGCCTGAAGGCTGTGCTTTTCAACAATGGAAACTGTCTTCCATCTATTCCAGTAGCGCATGCCGTCCACATGAAAGAGACATATGATAACTTAAAACATCTACTGACTTCCATTAACTATAACAAGTACAGCTGGCACCTCTGTGGTGACTTGAAGGTATTTGCCCTTTTAATGGGACTGCAGCAGGGATATAAAATACATGTGTTTCTTATGTGAGTGGGATAGCCGAGCAAGGGATTGGCACTACTTGCGGAAGGAATGGAATCGCAGACAAAATGTAACAGTTGGAGAGAAGAATATCCAGCATCCAGCTCTGGTTGAGGCTCACAAAATCCTGCTACCACCCCTTCACACCAAACTAGGTTTGATGAAAAACTTTGTGAAAGCCATGGACCGCACTTCGCCAGCTTTCCGATACCTGCATGAAAAATTCCTTTGACTCAGCGAAGCAAAGATTAAAGAGGGAGTTTTTGTGGGTCCTCAGATTCGAGAGCTCTTCAAAGGTGACCGGTTCAACAACTTGCTGCAGGGTGATGCAAAACAAGCATGGAATGCTTTTCGCCTAGTGTCAACAAACTTTCTCTGGAATGTTAGGGCAGAAAACTACAAGGAACTAGTAGAAGACATGCTGATGCAGTATCGGAAACTTGGTTGCAATATGTCTCTAAAGATCCATTTCCTTGATTCCCATCTCGATTTCTTTCCTGACAACTGTGGTATGGTTAGTAATGAACAGGGCAAAGGTTTTCACCAGGATATCACAACGATGGAGCAAAGATACCAGGGAAAATGGTCCACTACAATGCTGGCTGACTACTGCTGGACACTTCCCAGAGAAGCTCCCGAACAGCTGTACAAGAGACAGGCGAAAAAAATCTAAGAAGTAGTCTATGACTTGGTTTTATACAGGTATTAACCGAAGGCCTATTATATTTACTATTGATATGCATTTCGTGATGTAAACATTAATTCTTCTGGATTACAAAAAAACTAGAGCCAACTTTGCAATTTCACTGTCATATTCGTGATCAGCATATAAAAACTGATAAGAAATTACTATTTTTATTTCAGTAACATGACTTTTGTAAAAATTTGTTGACCAGTGTTCTTTAAGTATTTAAAGGTCTGAATCATATCTCCCCTGTCCCTCCTGTCCTCCAGAGTGTACATATTGAGGTCTTCAAGTCTCTTCTCATAAGTCTTCTGATGCAGGCTCCATTTTGGTCGCCTTCCTCTGAACCTTTTCCAGTCTTTTTATATCCTTTGTGAGATATGGTCTCCAAAACTGAACACAATATTCCAAGTGAGGCCTCACCAGCGACTTGTATAGGTACATTAGTTCCTCTTTCATTTTGCTGGTAATTCCTCTCTGTAAGCAGCCCAGAATCCTTCTGGCTTTTGCCACCGCCTTGTCGCATTGTTTTGCCACATTGATATCCTCAGAAACAATCACTTTGACCATCTGGTCCAGGTGATTTGCTACTCTTCAGTTTATCAAATAGTTGTAATAGATCTTCCCGGTGTATCAATATTTCTTTCAATTCTTCTGCGGCTTTACCTTTAAATACCATTTCAGCCATGGATAACATCCCTACATCTTCCTCAGTAAAGATCAAGCAAAGAATTCATTCAGTCTCTCCGCTCTGGCCTTGTCTCGTCTCAGTGGCCCTTTTACCCCTCTATCATCTAATGGTCCAACTGACTCTCTCACAGGTTTTTTGCTATGAATGTACTTGAAAAAGTCTTTATTATGTGTTTTTGCTTCCACTGCAAGCTTCTTCTCAAATTCTCTCTTTGCCTGCCTTATCAATGCCTTGCATCTAACTTGCCAGTGCTTATGTTGTTTCCAGTTTTTGTCATTTTGCTCCTTTTTCCATTTCCTGAAAGATGCTTTTTTGGCAATAGCAGCTTCTCTGACCTTACTTTAAACCATGCTGGCAGTTTTTTGGACTTCCTTCCACTTTTCTTAAAACATGGAATAGAGCTAGTCTGAGCTTCCAGATAGTATTTTTAAACAACACCCAAGCTTGATGTAAATCTTTAACCTTTGCAACTGCTCCTTTTAGTTTTTTCTTAACTATTTTCCTCATTTTATCATAGTCTCCCTTTTGAAAGTTAAAAGGTAGTACTGTGGATTTCCTTGCTGTCCTTCCTCCATTTATTAAATCAAGCACGATCATGCTATGATCATTATTGCCAAGTGGCCCCAATATCCTTATCTCTTGCACCAAATCTTGTGTTCCACTAAGGACTAGCTCCGAAATGGCTTCCCCTCTTGTCGGTTCATGAACCAGCTACTCCAAGAAGCAATCATTTATTTCATCTAGGAACTTTATCTCCCTAGCATGTCCAGCCATGACAATGACCCAGTCGATATCGGGGTAATTGAAATCACCCATTATTATTACTGTGCTGTAACATTTGTTAGCTTCCCTGATTTCTTTGAGCATGTCATCATCTATTTGTTCATTCTGGCTAGGCAGTAGATAGTACATCCCCACTGCTATCGCTTTCCCCTTCCCCTTCCCCCTTCCCCCTTCCCCTTTCCCCTTCCTCCTTCCCCCTTCACCTTCCCCCTTCCCCTTTCCCCTTCTCCTTCTCCTTCCCACATGGAATTTAAATCCATAGAGATTCTTCAGTGTATTTTGTTTCCGGCAAAACTTTAATCCTTTGTGATTCAATGCCCTCTCTAACATAGAGTGTAACTCTTCCACCAATTTAATTTGTTCTATCATTATGATATAGCTTGGATCCTGATATTACAGTGTCTCACTGATTGTCCTCCTTTCACCTTGTCTCTGAGATACCAGATAAGGCAGGCCACTCCTATATACTGCAATTATATAACAAACCAAATGACAAGCAGCACACTAGCAGTGATACAGATCCACTCCAAAATCTGAAGAGTCCATCAATTGCAGCACTTGCTCTTGGGACCAGGTGACGTGTGCCCTTCCTCACATTTAGGGTGCCTGCTAAAAACAGGTCATTTGCACATATGGCGGCTGTTATGTTCAGGAGGCACACAATGTCCCTGCATATTACAGAGCTGATGTGATGTATCGCTGCATTCTCCATATGGGCAATATTTGCATATATCTGCTCAGATTGTGAGGTGCATCATGGGTAATGGAAGGGCTAACCAATACCGGCACCCAGAGTCCCAATTGCAGCCATAGTGGTGACTGCAATCACTGGAGCATTGCCCAGTACCTGCATGTCTTCTACGATGGGGGAAGAAGTGTTCATGGACCCCCGGAGAGAGCATGATGGTCTGCAGTGGACCTCATGAGTCATGAATGTGGTTTGAGTTAGGTCTACGTGCAAATGTACCTATCTTGCAGTGTAAAGCAGGTCACAAGGGACTGCACGCTCTCCACATGTGCTGTCTCAGGGGATAGTGCCACACCGCAGCCCAGTGGATATCTGCGTGCAACTGTTTGGCGTTGGAGGTACAGTGGAGGGAAGGGCATCATGCCCTTACATGTGGCTTGGCCTTTGGACAAGAGATATATTCTAAAGCTGTGTGTGTGTTATGCAGTATGTACTGCAAGTGTGACGCTGTGGGCAGGCCCTAGGTGTGGTTTACCACTGTCTCAGTATGTACCAGCCACATTGTTTCATGTCCTGGGATTCAGTCATTGCAGGCAAGGATCTGTAGTATCTTTGATTCTAGACATTGCCATGGAGAGAGGTGTGGAGGTGTAGCCTACTGGCTCAGTAAGCAACAGACCAGGGTTTGGATCCATTTTGTTTTCTTTGTGGCTGTGGAAAACTAACTTCAGTATACTGCCAGAAACAGTCCAGTGTCTGTATTGACTGGAGGTCACACATTAATATTGTTTTTTATGTGTTATGATAGTACATTGGGTCTGCAAACATGCACATTGCAATCATGGCCATCTGACAGCATGACTTTATTGGCTCTGCTGCAGCCTATTGCAAAGGGTTGGACATGTTCACCCTGCAAATGTATGACACGAGTTGTACATGATTGGAATATTTCATCATAACTGTTATTGAACATCTTTGGCTCCATCACATGTTTGCAGTTCATGCAGGCACATCGCACTCCTGGGATGGCCACATGCAGAGATCATCACACATCCTTACTTGCTCCATATGGCCAATATGAAATCCATAGAGATTCTTCAGTAACAGTCCCTTTTCCTTGAAGGACTAGAAAAAGGGACTGTTACTTCAGGAGAGAGATCTGCAACTGTGAGTATATACTTCTGGTAATTTTCTAAAATGAATTCTTTGTATTAAAGCTAATTAATCTGTGAATCCACTATTTTTGTTAAATCAGTCAGGGCCTAGTAGCAGCAGTTTAAGTTTAAATTTAAAACACAGAGGAGAACTTTCTGGTTACATTTCATACCCAGCAGAGAGCTCGTAGTTTATATTTAATAGTCACTCAGGGCCTAGTAACAGCAAAGTACTTTTAGTTTAAATTTAAAACACAGAAGAGAGCTTTCTGGTTATATTTGGAACCCAGCAGAGAGCTTGTAGTTTACATTTAATAGTCACTCAGGGCCTAGCATCCGCAAAGTACTTTTAGTTTAAATTTAAAACACAGAAGAGAGCTTTCTGGTTACATTTGGAACCCAGCAGAGAGCTTGTAGTTTAAATTTAATAGTCACTCAGGGCCTAGTAACAGCAAAGTACTTTTAGTTTAAATTTAAAACACAGAAGAGAGCTTTCTGGTTACATTTGGAACCCAGCAGAGAGCTTGTAGTCTAAATTTAATAGTCACTCAGGGCCTAGCATCAGCAAAGTACTTTTAGCTTAAATTTAAAACACAGAAAAGAGCTTTCTGGTTAAATTTAGAACCCAGCAGAGAGCTTGTAGTTTAAATTTCATAAGAAGTTAGAGCCTAGCAGCAGTTAAGAGCTATAATTTAAATCAAATCAGAATTTAGCTTAGCACAAAAGGCAAAACAGGGTCTGTACTCTTTGAGCAACAAATAAAGTCTTCTAGAGACCTTTACAAAGAGGCCTTCTACCTAGGGGGCAAGAGACCTGTGAAACTTTCAATAGGTGTTAACACCAGGTGGCAGATCAAAAGGCCATTTTGGAAGACTCCTCCTATCCAAGCAAGGACTGTTAATTACCCAGGAAGTTGGTCACAGCTTACTTCAGCAGCACAGGCATAAATAGCTCAACCAGAGCTCTGTGATCCTCTGTCTTGAAGGACTAGAAAAAGGGACTGTTACTTCTGGAGAGAGATCTGCAACTGTGAGTATATACTTCTGGTAATTTTCTAAAAGGAATGCTTTGTATTAAAGCTAATTAATCGGTGAATCCACTATTTTTGTTAAATCAGTCAGGGCCTAGTAGCAGCAGTTTAAGTTTAAATTTAAAACACAGAGGAGAACTTTCTGGTTACATTTCATACCCAGCAGAGAGCTTGTAGTTTAAATTTAATAGTCACTCAGGGCCTAGTAACAGCAAAGTACTTTTAGTTTAAATTTAAAACACAGAAGAGAGCTTTCTGGTTACATTTGGAACCCAGCAGAGAGCTTGTAGTTTACATTTAATAGTCACTCAGGGCCTAGCATCAGCAAAGTACTTTTAGTTTTAAAACACAGAGGGGAATTTTCTGGTTACATTTCATTTCAGAGAGCTTGTAGTTTAAATTTAATAGTCACTCAGGGCCTAGTTAACAGCAAAGTACTTTTAGTTTAAATTTAAAACACAGAAGAGAGCTTTCTGGTTAAATTTAGAACCCAGCAGAGAGCTTGTAGTTTAAATTTCATAAGAAGTTAGAGCCTAGCAGCAGCTAAGAGCTATAATTTAAATCAAATCAGAATATAGCTTACCTCAGCAGCACAAGACAGGATACTGTGTAGCAGCCCTCTTTTAATAAGAGCAAATAGAATGCTAGGTATGATAAGGAAAGGAATGGAAAATAAAACAAAAGATATTATAATGCCTCTATATCGTTCCATGGTGAGACCGCACCTTGAATATGTGTGCAATTCTGGTCGCCGTATCTTAAAAAGGATATAGCAATTTTAGAAAAGGTTCAGAGAATAGCCACCAAAATGGTAAAGGGGATGGAAGGATACTCCTATGAAGAAAGGCTAAAAAGGTTTGGGCTCTTTAACCTGGAAAAGAGACGGCTGAGGGGAGATATGATAGAAGTCTATAAATTCATGAATGGAGTGGAACGGGTAAACGTAGATCTATTGTTTACCTTATCAGAATATAGAAAGACTAGGGGACATGCAATGAAGCTACAGAGTAAACTATTTAAGACTAATAAAAGAAAATATTTTTTCACTCAACGTGTAATCAAACTCTGGAATTTGTTACCGGAGGATGTAGTAAAGGCTGTTAGTGTAGCTGGGTTTAAAAAAGGTTTGGACAAGTTCCTGGAGGAAAGGTCCATAAACCATTATTAAGAAGGGACCCAGGGTATCAATGCTTGAACCAATACAAGCATTGTGGAACCTGTGTCCCTTGGGGAAACTGCTAGGTACATATGACCTAGATTGGCCACTGTTGGAAACAGAATACTGGGCTTGATGGACCTTGGTCTGACCCAGTATGGCATATCTTATGTTCTTATGAGAGACACTTGTCCAGTTATTATATGCACATGTGTCAGGAAGATTGTATGGTGGTTAGAAAAGCTGAGACAGCTATACCCATGGCACAGCTACTAGCATTTCACACACACTACAACTTCATTAGTGCGATCACATCAAGTACATCGGGACACGACGGCCATACCACACTCTCATCTACTGCCATCCATCCTTCAGCCCATCTATCAGCATCTGCCCATCATGTACAGTCATGTATTCTCCTGCCAGCTGCTATACCATGGCCCACACGGGAACATTTCAATCATTAGGGCGTACCACTCACACCTCTCCTATGAATGATCTGCATGTCACCACTCCTGCTCAGTCATCATTTTGATGCCTGCGTTGTGGCCATACTGGCTAAGCTAGGGGCACACTTCTTCCCACTCCTATGCCACACACTGACATTACAGCAGATTACATGAGCACCCCCTCACTGATACAGTACAACTGCCTCCCACATGCTCATCCCACTTACTGACTAACATGTAGGATACATATGGGTCTGACATGTCCATCAGCTCTTACGCTTCCTTCCATCCATCACCTAAAATATGACTTTCACAAGGACTCCCTTATCCTGCGTTAAGATGATTGACATTTTTGGGCATTAAGGTGCATATTTGCCACCTTACTATCCGGAGTCCTCTTAGCACCTGTTAAGTGGAGCCAAGCACCTTTACCACCGGAAGGCCTACTCCTCGCCCCGGGCTTTATCACACGGAAACACCCTTAACACTGCCATTTATGCTCAATCTCTAGTGCACCCTTACCACTCTTTACCACTCTTTGACGTTCTTCTATTAAAGCTATAAAAAAACCACAGCAAAATTAGCTTCTTACTTCATAAATTTCCTTCTATAAAGTAATAACTAAAACAACTTCACAAACTGGCAAGCAATGAAAAATATCCCTTTTTCACAAATATCAGGCAAGCACTTGATTCAAACACCAGGGTCCCAATTTTCGAAGGCATTTACACGAGTAACTGCCCTAGTTTCCTGTGTAAATGCCATATCTAGGATTTTTGAAGGGCACCTACATGGCACCTATCTTTCAGGCACAGGGGCTAAGCGGTGCTACCTGGCTAGATCCTGCGGCTTCCAGGGTGTGCAGCAAGACCCGAATTTTCAATTCTGGGGCCAAATATGATCCAGGCATTGAAAATCCAGGTTAGGCGAAAGGGGGGCAAGTTACGTGCCGGCACGGCGCATAACACCGCCCAACTGAAAATCAGGCCCCAGAAACATACTTGGCTTCTACTGAGGATTCTCCAAGAATGTCAGAGTTATCTTTGGGTTTGCTGGTGTTTATTCAGTGTTCAGATTGGAATTCCTAAGCAAGTCAATTAACATCACTAACCCAGTTTATCTAACACACTTCAAAAGTGCTAAGACTTCAAGTTAACAATATTATGACAGCATTTTAAGAATGTATGCAAAGTTCTCCTACCCAAAATAGGCGATAAAACAGCTACTAAATAAGTGAATGAGGCTATACAATGGGTATGTAGTGAGTGAAAACATAGGGGCATGTTTACTAAAGTGCAGTAAACGTGACTAACGCGCGTTATACGACGTTAACGACCGTAAGTGCCGTATAACACTCGTACCGATGCGCTAACGACCGTTAACGTAATACTACGCGCGTTAAGCATAGTTAACGATCGTAAAGTCCCGCGGCGCGTTAAAACAGCGCAGAAGGTGGAGAGTGGGCGGAGAGAAGGTGTCAATGGGCGGAGAGTGGGCGGGGAGAGGCTCCCCTCATACTAATGCGCTGAATTTCTGAGCTCAATTCCAACGCGAATGAAAACCTGTCGTTAAAGGCATTTAAAGGGAAGAGAAACCATTTCCGTCAGCAATGTATAGAAAAACCGGGGAAACCCACAAAACGTGAGCAGTGTGATACATGTGCACAGAACAAAAATTCACATAAAACGTTAAAAATGACCACAGGAAACATTTTAAAAAGCATAATTCAGCTGGGCAACAGTGATAGCAATGGGCAACAAGGAACAACACTCCCTGGAAAGCACCAAAAAAAAAGAAATGATGTGTGGAAGGGTCTACGCTCCGCAGACCCTTTTAAAGATCATTTCATTGTAATGGAGCTGTCCTGGGAGTGTTGTGTAATGTTTCCCAATGATATCATTGTTGCCCAGCTTGGTTATGGGTGTGTGCCCCGTTTGTGAGGTCTTTTCTGAGGTTTATGTGCACCTTTGTCTGCATACAAGGTAAATGAGGCCACAGTAAACCTGTTGCAGAGCAGGGTTTCTGACTCGTCAGGCCGGTTTAACTATCTCCAGGGACTACACTATCTCTGTGGCCACAGTGTGATGCAACAGACACAGCCAGTGCCTGTAAGACCAGAGGGTCACAGGTTCAAATCCCAGCTGGGGCTCCTGCCAACCCAGTCCCCATAGTTTTACCCACCACTAAACAGTGATAGTAAAGACACTCCTTTATTGCAGAGAACATACGCATGGCCTATATTTTACCACACCAAACACAGACACCAGAAACAGGCACATTACCTAAAGCAGAGTCCCGCAAATGCAGTCCTGGAGGGCCCCACACCATTCCGGTTTCATGCTGCCTCTAATAAAGATGCCTGTGCTGCATAGCTATGCACCACCCCCATGGTATGCAGATGTAGCTCATGCATATTTATGAGGGACAGCATGAAAACCCGAACAATGTTTGGAACACCAGGACTGGAGTTGGGGAACTCTGCCATAAAGCAGCAGCCAACAGGGACACCCACCCTGGAGAGGCAAGACATTGGGCCCTGCCTGTATCTCCCAACACTAGCAGTTGCATACCTTAGCAATGCCACCCTACACCTGGGTATATGGTACACAGCTATCAAACGTTTCCTATGATAACTGGCAGATATCAATTCCTATGTTAAGCACATTTTGCTCATTGAGCTCCACCATAACAATCATTCTGATGTCTGCGGTGTGTGCTGCAGGTCTGGTCTCTGACAGTGTTCACCACCCTGGGGAGTGACCCCCCAACAGTCTTGTGTACCATATCCATGCCTGTACTATGCCCAGGACTGGTGTGGTGGGTATGGCTGCTGACCACCTCTATAGTAGCACAATGCTGGCATAGGTGTGGGGGTGGCTGTCTGTCTATCCAGTGTGTGGTGGCTGCAAACACCTTCCACAGCCCACACTGCCAGCAATGTTGCCAGTATTGGGCTGCCAATGTGCATAATGAGGAGCAAGGTACCATGGGTATAGGCCGGACAGGATGGCCTGGCCAGGGTGCATCTGCACAGGGCATAGGGCAGTGACAGGCACATTGCAGTGCCCAGCCACCACCTACACAGACAAGGTGACCTCAGTATATCCTGCTGAGAGATCACTCTCACCCTGACTGTGCAGTGACCACAGCATGGCTAGGCACTCCCATAGTGCTATCTAGCATTTTTCTCATGTGATAAATATGGGTTTCCTTTTGGGGCCCAGTCACTGATGTATCTGCTTGCTGTGTATGCTGATATCCCAGTTCTGGGTGCAGGCATCTCCACTGGGCACTAGCAGACTGTTTGCAGCTGGTAGGTGTTGTGATGGAGTAACTTGCAGGGTGCAGTGGCTGATGGCTTGCACCAGGGGAATATCAGATAGTGGTGGGGCGCAGTATACCATATCCAGGCCTAATGTCTGTCTGCTATTGTGTTATGGCTGTGTACAGAGCTGCATTGACTGCCCTGTGGGGTGTCTGTTCCCCAGCAGGACTAGGGTTAATGTTTTCCTCTACTGCCACTGTTGCAGGGAGGTAGACTGGATCTTTTGATAGGAGACCCTGTTTGCCACCCTCAGCCCTGGGGGAGGGGTGTGGTGGTGCATGGGGGCTACACCTGACTGAAACAGACAGAGATGTTCAAGGTGTTCCTGCAGAAACTACCTATCTCACACAGTAACACTGCTTTGGACCTGCGCCATGATCTCTTTCAGCCATGGACGGTGCTGTGGACCTAGTGCTGGGTGCCTCACTGCACCCTCAGGGTGAGCACAGTACCCGCACAATGTGACAGTGTGTAGCTACTCTGTGCCAGTACAACACATGGTCAGTACCCCCTATCAGGCCGAGGTGCTGTGGGGGTGCACATGGTCAGTTCCCCCTACAAGGCCGAGGTGCTGTGGGGGTGCATTCCCCATGGTGTGTATCTGTGGACTGCTGGTCTGCATGTGCAGTGCACCATGGGTATGCCTGCATTGGTACAGATCCTGGCCTACACAGCAGGCAGTTGGGTGGTGTCCTGCTGCCCTTCAGTAGACAGCCAGGGGGTGGTTAGCCGCTATGGGGCTGCAGGCCAGTGGGTCATTCATTGCCTGTGGAGACAGTAGTCATGGGTTCAGACCCACAATGGACTCCTTTTATAGGGCTGTCTGCTGCATTATATGTTTTACATACACAGGACTGCTACCGGCGACAGCCCCTCAGCGTAATATTACCTTACTGAGCCTCATAGGGCGCACCATGTGTCACCTTATCTGGCTCCCTTTACGTTCCCTTATGGAATGCTCTATGGGGGACATTTTGATGTGCCTCAGTGGACACTCCACTTTATAATGTGGCCTATGTTGTGCGTTATGGGGTGCCTTCTGCAGCACCTTTGGGTATACCTCTGTGTGGGTGTGTTTGCTAGCAACCCTACAACACATACAAAACATATACATGCCCCCTCACTCACTATATAATGTGTGGGTGTGTTTGCTAGCACCCCTACAAAACAAACACAACATATACATGCCCCCTCACTCACTATATAATGTGTGGGTGTGTTTGCTAGCACCCCTACAAAACACACACAACATATACATGCCCCCTCACTCACTATATAATGTGTGGGTGTGTTTGCTAGCACCCCTACAAAACTGACACAACATATACATGCCCCCTATATAGTGAGTGAGGGGGCATGTATATGTTGTGTGTGTTTTGTAGGGGTGCTAGCAAACACACCCACGCACGTAAAAACGCACGTACCCACGCACGATTGTACACTCGCAGCTACACACATACCAATGCACGCACCAACGTATGTGGCTAGGCACACTCCGAGGGTGTTTTTCTGACACCAATACTCAGCATAACGAAAAACATGCCTCCTCTTTCCCTCTGTAATGTACAGGGTGATGCCTGGGACAGCCTTCTGCGTTAGGCACACTGGGGACTCGAACCCATGCTGCCTGTAACAGCAGTCAGTACCGTAACCATTGTGCTACAGTTCTGTTTCAGTGCTTTGTGTCTGTACGTCTTCTTATGATTAACGCGCAGTAACGCGGCCCGGCGCCCGGTAACGCTCGTTAATTTTTCTAATGCGCGGTAGTGGTGACGATGTACCGCCCATGTCCTTATTTGGGGTTTCTTTCACTACCGCGGCTCCTAACACAAATTGCACTAACGCAGTTTAGTAAACATACCCCATAGTATGAGTGGGGGGGTGGGAATAAAAGGAAATGACTTATCTCAGTTTGGTTTTAACGTAAGCCTAAGATGAAATCTGTTGATGCTAACACTCTGACAAATTGTATGAATTAATGTTCCTGCAAGTTTTTATGCATACTGTTCCAATGAGACAATAAAAATACTTTAGAAAAAAAACGTTTGGACTAGTTTCCAGAGGACAGGTCCACCAACAGTTATTATCCAGGTAGGCTTGGATAATCCCATTTCTTACTCCAGGCAGCTAGGGGTTAACAGTGCATGGATTTCTCTCTTAGAATTTATTGGATACTTTGCAATTCCTCCAGTTTATACAGGATGACAAGATACTGAGCTCAATAGACCATTCGTCTGACCCAGCATGTAGGAGTATGCAGAATTTCACTATAAAATATTTTGGCATGTTCAATTCCAGACTAAAACTTTAGCTTTTAAGGTGCATTTTGCTAAGGACTAAAGCCTATTGTTGAGGGTTCAAGTGTCGGGGAAATTGTCCATACACATGCTTATTTGCACATGCATAAGCATGCACAAACAAGCATGTATATGTGAGCCAATGCCACAGTTCAGGCTTCCCTCACCGCAATCGGCAGTCTGAATTGTAGAGTTGCATGCTACCGGGAGTTTGGGCTGATCTCATGGTTTTGAAGCCTCACAAGGCTTGAAACTGGTAGATCAGTCTGAACCTCCGGCCCCATGTGGCTCCACCATACAGAGAGACAATAGCAGTGGAGGAAGCTTGAATCACAATGTTTTTGAGGTGCTGCAGCCTGGGACAAGAATGGGAGAGTGAAAGAGAGACTAGATGAAGGAGGGGGGACATGAAAGAAAGAGAGAGTAGGTGAAACCTGGGGATGGGGGTTATGAGAAAGAGAGAGGGACAGAGAGACACTGAGTGAAGCCTGGGGGGGTGGGGGGGTCCTGAGAGAGAGACAAAAAGATGGCTGTGGAGGGGGTGAGTAAAGAGAGAGAGAGAAGGAGAGACTGGATGAAGTCAGGGATGGGGTCATAAGCGAGAGAGAGAGAAACATACACATGCATGTATTGATCCCCCAACATTCCTTTGACACACATACATGCATGCATGCAGACCTCAACACTCCCAATGACACACACATGCACATATACATCCCCGACACTTTCCATGACACATACATGCATGTATACACACAGAAACACATATACGCGTATGCGCCCTCCAATAATCCCCCTGACATGCATACTCACACCACATCCCCTGAGACTTTCTATGAGACACACATATGAGCCCTCCACATGTTTGATTCTGGAAATGAGAAAATTCCTCATTGTGTCAGATTGCTAGTGTACCATTTTTTAACTTCAGGTTGCTTTTACATCTTGACTCCCTCTTTTTATGTACATTGTCCTATAATCCCTTGTTTGTCTTGACTAGTTTGTAAGATCTGTGGAATAAGGACTCTCTCTTATGTGTGTCTGTTCCACACTGCACACACTGGCAGCACTTTAGAAACGATAAGAAGTGGCAGTGGCGTGTTTGAATTCCACTAAAAGAAACTAAGAAAAGTGCATCTTGTTAAAATATAAAAAGAGCAAAGGCTTTACTTGAGTGTCACTTCAATCCTGTAAAACAATCATTGCAGTATTCATTCCAGTTCAAGTCTGACCAAAAGTAATTGTGATTAAGCCAATTGAGCGTCAAGTATTCAAGAAAATTATTCTAGGAAATATTTGGTGCACTATTTTACACAGTATAATTATTATAAAACATTTCTACACTGCAGAACTCTCAATTAAAAATTAGTTCAGCACGGTTTACAATAAAAATACTACAGATAGTTAGAGATCAAGTATCAAGAGAACAACCAATATCTGAGCTTTTTATGAAACACTGTAATCAAAGGAATCCCTTTAACTGTAGTAGGTAGTATAGCTCACAACTCTGACGCTTTAAACCCAATGGTATTCCCAAACCAAGAGTTTCGGAGATGCCTACACGTAATCTTCAAGCATGGTAATAACCTATCAAAAAATGAGCCTGGCAACAATCCAGAGAAAAATTTATAGATCATCACATATAGCTTAAAATGTATTATTTCCCTAATCTGTAATCAATGAAGTTTCTCAAAGAGTGATGATACGTGGTCATATTTTCATATTGCGAAAATCAACCTTGCTTCTGTATTTTGACATATTTGTAATTTCTTAATCTATTGTTTTGAACATTTTAATAGGACTATATTTCAATAATCCAAATAATTTAGTTCCATACTTAGCACCAATAATCAAAAGTATGCAAATGAAAAATAAGGACATATTTTAAGTTGCCACATCTTTAAAAAAACATTTAGATGTTATTGAGTTAACCTGTGCATCCATCAATAGATCTTCATCTAAAAGTATGCCAAGCACATGCAACATTGAGTCCCTTTGGAGCTTTAAGTTCTTAATAGCATCCAAAAGTTGTATAGGAATCTACTGACCATTGTTTAAACATAATTTTTTTTTTTGCTATATTCAATTGTAGACGAAACAATAACGCCCATTTTTCTAATGTTAAGATGATCCCATTCAACGTACCATAACAATTCTTCGACTCAACAGGGAAGGATACCAACACTAGAATGTCATCCACATTAATAACTTCCCTGGCCAACGCCCAACTTAGTGATATTGTCAAAACGATAAACAAAATAGGCGATAATGGTGAACCCTGAGGGATCCCACATATTGACTTCCATGTTGTCGAACATTCATTTTATACTTAAACAGTGTAATTACACTTTCACAGAAAGGCTGAAAACCACTCTGCAACCTTACCCATCACCCCTAAATAATCTAACGCATTTAACAATATCTCATGATCAACGATGTCAAACGCAGAGCTTAGGTTGAACTGTAACAAGACCACAACATGACCTTGTGCCAAAATACGATATATATATCTGATATTAACAACTATGCTACCTTAAACTTTGTCCTGAGAAAGAAAATGGCAGTTCGTATAATCTGCTAAAATTAAAATTTCTCTCGAAAGAAAGACATTTGCTCTTCAGTTTCAATTGGCTAACAGTAAAGAAACCATTAATGCAATGATAATGACAAAGAAGGAGATAAGGCAGAATATATATTACATGTATGGAGTTAAAAAGACCTATCAAAAGTGCATTATTGTGATGTTCGTGAAGCATATAATCATCCAAGCTGATAGTAGATTGAAAAATTCTGATCCTTTTCAAACTGCAGATGACTGCACTCCAGGAAGAGAAAATGATTTAATTAAGAGGACAGTACTGGTATATGAACTCATTCTCAGTCTAAATAAATGGGACCACTGAACTAAAAGAGTCCTCAGATTACAAGATGGTTAGAGTCTGATGGTGGAAATCTTACAATGATGCCTTTTCTGCACCACTGGGGAGGGAATCTTATATAAAGAACATCAAAGACAAATTTCTGCTTTATCATGTCAGAACAGTTGAAATGTTCCTCAAAGGTGTGACGAGAAAACATAGCTGGCTGCACCCTCAAAAGAAGAAAGCTTTACCATGAAAAGTGATTTACCGATCATCTGGGGCCCTGCTAACTTCTACTCTTTGGTGGTACCTGCCAAATCCATTGAATCAAAAAGAAGGTAACAGTCTAGTTTGAAATGTATCATCTCCTTTTTGCACTGTACACCCTAGGATGCATTTCAGTACAGATAACCTTTTTCAGGTGTAGTGGTTGAAATGCAATTTCAATGGCAATCCTGATCTGATTGCTCCCAAAGGACTTACAATATAGTAATAGTCAGACTAAAGCTAACATTCTTCAGAAGAACATACATATTCCCAGTGGTGGCAGTTCATCTAAGCATTATATTTTAAGCAACAAGTTAAAAGTTAAACACTTGAAAAGATATAGGGGCAATTTACTAAAGAGCACTAAGGTCTGGTACCTTAGCACACATTAAAGGGGCATGTTTACTAAACCGCGGTAATGTAGCATCGGTAATGTTAACGCGTGGTAATGTTACCTAATGTAACGTTAACGCGCGGTAATGTTACCTAATGTAACGTTAATGCACGGTAATGTTACCAGCAGCGGTAAATGTCCCAGAGGGTGGGGAGAAGGCGGACAGTAGGGGTCAATGGGAGGGGAGAAGCCCCTGCTACACTAATGCTAGAATAGTAATGCCAGGGCTTTACCGCCAGTAAAAACCTGACGGTAAATGCACATTTGCAGGAGAGAGAGACCATTTCAGTGTTAGCAATGTATAGCACAGGCAGGGAGCCCAAGAAAAGTGATAGTAGTGCTCCATTTGAAGCAACAGCTTAGTGCCCAAGTATGAAAGGGCACTATGGTGATGGTGCAAATGGGGCAAAGGGGGATACAGGAGGGACATGCAGTGGGGGCAGCTGGGGTACAGGGCGAACTAGGCTGTTGCCTCGGTGGTACATAGGAACACAGAACCTGGAAAACAGCAAGACAGCGTCTGACCAAGGTCAAACATGCCCAGTAGTCTGTCCAGGGGACATGTACCCAGCAGTGACTCCAAACCTCACACAGGAATCACTATGCCTGTAATGGGGCAAGCAGTGCACATCTGGGGACCACTCTAACAAGGGTCTATGGACCTTCCCCTGGATATGTCCCATACTGTTTGTAAACCCAGCTAAACGAACACCCTTTACTACAGCCCCTGATAAGGCAGTGCAGGGTGTGACCACGCATCATCTAAAACATATATACACCCAGTAGTCCAAAGTGGGCACACTGTACCCACATTGCATGCCCTAGCCTGTCCACAGTCTGCTGGCATAACACAATCTACCTACGTTTACCTGGTCCACCCTAGCCAACAGTTGCTAGATCACCAACCTGACACCCCCCAGTTGTCTCTCCCCCAGGTGGAAGGGATATAACATTGGCAGGTGGTGATGGGGGGGATGTGTGGATGTCCATGTATGCCTCCCCATCCTGGACCCCCCACCCTGGGCACCCACCTACCTGCACATTGGATGGCCTAGGACTGCGTACTACCAGCACCGACAGCATACAGGCATGTCAGCATAGCGGGGGGTGTTGGTGGAGGAGGGGGCAGTGGCACCCGCCTGCAGCAGTCCAAGGCCATGCCCTATTCCAGTGCATGGTGTACAGTAGAACAGACAAGGTCTGTCTGATGTAAAGCAAAGGTAGCCCCGGGGACTGCTGTGCCTATATTGGCAACAGTGTGGTGCACTTCACACAGTCAGTGTGTCTTGGAGCAGAGGGTCTCAGCTGCAGATCTTGCAGAGCATGTCCCTACATTTTACCCTACATTGCGGATACAACACCAACATGTGCAGTCCCCAAAGCATCAGCCAACAGGGGTACAAACACACACATGCACAGCCTCCACAATCCAAAGCTTCATGGAGAGTCAGGCTGTTGGCTCCAGCACATGGAGCAGCACTTATCACCAGAGCACTACTACTAGCTCCTGCACAATTAGCACACCTTAGCAATGCCTGCATTGAGATTGGAACCAGTGTTGTTGGCAGGGTTGCCAACCATTCCTATCTTTGCACAGTGCTGCAATGAGAGTGTGTGTGTGTATGTATGTATGTCTATCCATTGTTTTGTGGCTTTCAACTCCTCACTGGGCCTCACACTGTTTCCAGTGTTAGCCTGCAAATGTGCATACTGTGGAGCAAGATATTGTGGGTATGGCACAGACAGGGCGGATTGGGCAGGATGCGTATGCATCGGGGGTAGGGCAATGGCTGGGAAATCATAGTTTTTATTTAATTTATAAACCTAGAAGTCCATCCCCTGATGAAATGCTTACTGTGAAACGTGTGGGCGCCTTGGATACACGGCGTTGGGATTTCATAAAGATTCTCTAAAACAAAAGACAACTGCCTATGAGAGACACACGATTTTCAAAGCTAAGTACTGGCTATTCGTTTTTTTGAGAATGATGGATTAGATTCCAACAACTAGCATTAGCCGTACTAAGCAGTTTTAAATATAAAATACTATAAACAAAAAAACTTGGTATGTGTCATTGATGTTAACAACAGCGAATGGTCAGGGTGATAAAGAATAATCCTGTACAAACAGCTGTGTGTTTTTGACTGAGACCTTGGTACACTTGGATTGGGTGAATTTCACAATTTGTTCTTAGTTTCAAGTGGTAAAGTCCTGAGCAAATAACATAGCATATACGCATAGATAGCATTGCTCAAAAAGCTGACCAATAGTATGGGAAATCATAGTGCCCGACCACCACCTGCATGGACAGCGTGGCCACAGCATGTCATGCTGGGAGTACACTCTCACTCTGACCGAGCAGTGACCATAGCATGGCTATGTTCCCACATAGTGCTAGATAACATGTGTCTCTAGTGACATTTGTGGGCTTTCTGTTCTGTGGCTCAATCACTGAAGTAATTGCTGAGGGTCTGTGTTGTATATCCTAACTCTGGGCACACATAGTTCTTCTGTGAACATGCAATGTGGACTGGCTAGTGGACTGTTTGCAGTTAGTGTGTGCATGGCTGGAACACCTGGTGTGGTGCAGTCTGACTGTGCCTTCTGCTGGTGAATGTCAAACCTTGGTGGTTGGCAGCTGTCTTCCAGCATTACTGGGGGTCTGCCAGTGCCCTAGTAACAGGTAGAGATGTAGCCTACTGGTCCAACCCCCCTGAAGGACAGAAATCTCAGGCCAGAGGAACTAGGATTGTTGATCCCACAGCCACTTCTCCCTCCACTGCCTCAGTTACAAAATGTTGATTGCAGGCCCTTTAGGGGACAAGGGGCATATACTGTGCACCACTTTGACCAAGAGAGGGTGGTATATAGGCATTGCTACATAAACCTCATGCAAGTCTAGACACTCCTTTGCCCTGACAATAGGTGTCCATGGCAGCCACATTGTAACACTGGGCATGCACTATTTTGGGTGGGTCTCAGTCCACCAGGTCTAGATGTGACTGGGCATACAGATGGACACAGGGTGACTTTAGGTTCCACTGCAGGGAATACTTGAAACACACTAATAGTAATGAGGATCTGCAACAGAGCCCAACTCTAGCACCACAGGTATTGCGGACCTGGTGCTGGGCACCCATCTTCACCCTCAGGGTGACCACAGAGCCTTCGCAGCAGCATGGTCTGAAGCTGCTCTGTGCCAGTATCACATACTGTCAGTTCTTCTTACCAAGCTGAGGTGCTGGAAGAGCATTCTCCCTTCGGCGATCAGCTGTAGACTGCTCTTCTGCATGTGCATTGCATCATGGATACTGGTGGGGGCTATTCTATCCTGGCACACACAGCAGACATTTTGTGCAGTGACCTGCAGTCTTTCTGTATCTAGCCATTGCTGTGCAGAGAGCTGTGGAGGTTTAGTCTATTGGTTAGTACATTGACTCCCTAGGCAGGGGTTATGGGTTTAAGTCCTTTTTATTCTTTTTATGCCTGTCCTACTCAAATCCTTTTCATGCCTTTAACAGTCACATCTCTGCAGATCTGTGCCGCCAGGCCATAACACCCTCACCTCAGTTGCCATCCATCCTTCAGCCCATCTATCTGCCTCTGTCAGCTGTGTACAGTCCTGTCTTCTTGTGCAGGCTGCCACCCCATGTCCTGCACTGGTACCCTTTTCTGCACTGCGGTTCTTCGTGCTTGCCTCTCCTGTGCCTGATCTGCATGGCACCACTACTCCTCTGTCCTCCTTTTGCTGCAAATATCCTGCCACCTCTGCCTCCACTGGGGGACACATATTCCTATCCTTTGCCACCCACTGTCATTGCAGCACTTTACATTGGCACCATCCTTTGCATCAGTAAGCTGTCTCCAACATGTTTGTCTGATTTACCAGCTGCCACATAGGGTACCCATATATATGGCAGGTCCATCAGCTCCCACCTTTCCTTCCTTCCATCACCTGTTCGTTGCCTTTCCTTGGTGCCCTATCCAGCGTTAAGGTTACAGCTGTTTTTATGCCTTACAGTTCATGCTTGTCAACTTAAAGCACCTTACAGCCCTTATGGCACCTTAGGTTAAGGCACCTTAACATCCTTAGAACACCTTAACTTAGGGCAACTTAACCTAAGGCACTTTAAGTCAAGGCAACCTAAGGGCTTTAAGGTGCCTTAGCCTAAGGCGCCTTAAGTCAAGGTGCCCTAAGGGCGTTAATGCACCTTAGGTTAAGGCACTTTAAAGCCCTTAGGGTGCCTTGACCTAAGGCTCCTTAAGTTCAGGTGCCTTATGTTAGGGCGCCTTACAGCCCATAGGCACCTTAAGGCATGTTTGTCAGCCTTAATGTGCCCTAAGATGCATGCTTGTCACCTTAACGTGCGATGTCCCGTTAAGGTGCGTTAAACGGCCAAGGTGACCTGTTAACATGCGCTAAACCAGGGGCGGTTCTATCATTAGGCCAATTGAGCCGGTCGCCTCAGGTGGCACTCCGGCCATCGCAGCTATGTTTATTTCTGATTTTACCGCTTCTGGCCTGCCACTGCCTTCCTGTCGCTTTTTTTCCCGCTCAAGTTCATCCGAGCAAGAAAAAAAGCAGCAGGAAGGATGTGGCAGGCCAGAGGTGGCAAAATAAAAAATAAACAGAGCCGCAACTGCCGGAGTGCCACCCCCCCCCCCCCTCCCACCCTTTTTTTTCCCTGCTCAAGCTCGGGACAAATCAGGTTGATTCCTTGGAGGCAGGGCCATCCTGAGGCATGTGCAGGAATGCCACTTGCACATGGCCCCGTGCACCCTGCTGGGATGCCTTGATAGCTTAAAACGCCCATGATTTTCACAAGCAGCCATACAGGTAAGTGCAGCTTTCAGCTTTTAAGGGATAATGTTACAATGTGACTTTGCAATGCTCAGTGGCAATGTCCCCTACTATGAAAGGCTGAATACTTGAAGTAACATTTGCACAGATTATTTGAGAAAAGTTTATTCTGGCAGAGAGTACAGTAGCCTACACAAATATTTTTTTATTTATTTACATTCTCTTATATACTGTGCTATTCTGCATCAGTGTGGTTTACATTGAACAAACTGAAATTACATTGAACAGGGCATTATAATTTGGAGATAACTATTTTACAGGGAACATGGGCTATGGAGGGTTAAGTGGCTTGCCCAAGAACACAAGGAGCACCTGTGGGACTAGAAACCCCAGTCCTTCCGGCCCAAGGTTGCTGTCCTCTAGTGGGATTTGAACCCCCAACCTTCCAGCCTGAAGTACCTTGCCCCAACCACTAGGCTACTCTTCCACACCTTTATGAACTCTTATGTGTGGAAGACAGCATTTTTAAAGTGCTATTGAATAGATTTTGCAATATATATATACAGGATGACCCAATAAAAGTGAGAACATCTTGTAGAATATAAAGTATTTAAAAATTCAAAAAGACATATGTAAACAATTGACAAATTAAAAAAACAAATATGGCGACTGGAAATTGTCGAAATAAAGACTTTATATAGCTAAAAAAAGGTAAATAAGTAAACTATTTAAGCTTTTAATTTACGAGATGTTCTCACTTTTTTTGGGCCACCCTGTATCTAAAGAGATTTTAAAAAAGAGGACATTACTTTGGTGAAAATGGGATTGATGAATGATAAGGAGGACAGCAAATGCACTATTTGAATTAAAACTGTGCACAGTCTTAATCTGATGGTCCCTCACACCCTTCTGTTATTATTTTTTTATAAAGTACTTTTGCAAAGAGGTTGTATTGGTCTTCTCACAGAAAGTATAGCGGTGAAAGTATTTAGGGATATACATAGCTGGCAAGCAGAGAAGAGAACTGTTCTTGCCGTTTCTGTAACTGTCTCTGAATAAATGTAGAAATTCGGTATCCAGTGCTACCAACTTTGAAACTTTCAAGATCACTGAAAGTGATCATGAAAGATCACAAAATTGTAAAAAAAAAAAAAAAAAAAAAACAGAAAAAAATGTGAGTTACAAATTATAAGAGACAGGCTAGTTGTAGAACTTAATGATTTTGCCACAGAATTATTTTTTTTGTTTGGATTAATCGGCACTAAAAGAAATGTATGAAATCAGTTTCTTAATTATGGTATAGGGGGTGAAGTACTTCAGTGAATGAAAGCAGAGTGAGATCTGGGGTTGATTGTATCTGGCAATCTTAAGGTAGCCAAACAGGTAGAAAAGGTAATGGCAATACCCAGATCATGCTTGGGTGCAAAGAGAGAGGAGTGGCCATCAGGGAAAAGATGGTGATAGTGCCCTTTATAAGCCTCTGGTGAGACTGCATTTGGAGTACTGCGTACAGTTCTGGAGACTGCATCTTCAAAAGGATATAAATGGGATGGAGTCGGTCTAGGGGACAACTACTAAAATGGTCAGTGATCTTCATCATAAAGCATAAGGGAACAGATTTAAAAGATTAATATATCTATCTTTGAAGGAAGGCAAAAGTGTGGAGATATGATAAAACAATTTACATAATGTCCTTGCAATAAATGCACAGGAGGTGGGCCTCGTTCAATTGAAAGAAAGCTCTGGAACAAGGGGACAGACTAAGGAGTAATCTAAGGAAATATTTTTTTATGTAAAGGGTGGTGAACATGTGGAATAACTTCCCAGTGGAAGTGGTGATGAAAGTGATGTCTGAATTCAAGAAAGCATGGGATAAGTACAGAGCACCTAACCTCATAACATACAAGCATTGTTCTGAGGACCCAAGATGATGAACAACTGAAATTATGAACAGTTTTGGCCTCTCATGTCCTTAATATTTCAGCATGGATAAATGTAAGTGATGGCCAACAACGTCTCAGTTTCTGACCATCCTTCTTCAAGCTTAATTGACAGAAAGTGTCCCTGTTTAACCACTACATAGTGAGCAGCTTTTTGGTTTGGTTCAGTTCCTGAGTGAAGTTTTGAGAAAGCTCATCCCCCCCTATTCCAGGGGGGGCACCATCTCATCCCTTGCCTCAGGCAGTAGATTGCCTTGAGCCGCCCCTGCGTTAAACGGCCCATTGCTCTCTTTACGCTGGAACACCCCCTACCTGCCCACTGCCTTATATAGCTTCAGGTACCTTAATGCTGCCCTTACTGCTGTTAACTTTACCATGATTTAGTAAACATACCTCTAAGAGGCAAAAAGTAGGGCGGGAGGTGAAACAAACCCATGCTAACTGTTGGAGGAGTGCTCAGCTTGTCCCCCTGCAGTTACAAGAATGAGAAGCAGATCTCCACGCTAAAACTGCATTACAATTAACATGGGTGACCTTAACACCGCCCATTCAGGTGGCAGCCATGACATCGCACGGTATTCATTCTCATGCCAAACGCAATGTGTAGTCAACGTCCACATTCTGCCACTAGCCTACCCAGTCCCTGCCCCATCATGCGCTAAGCAGTTGGTATGGGATTTTTACTGCACTGGCTGCTTTAGCAGGAGGTAGACGTTACCACTTTCCTGTGCTAACTGCGTACCACATGCTTTAGCGCACAGTAAAAAGTAAGGAACTTTAGTAAGCATGCCCCATTGTGTAATGATTCATTAATCAGTTCAACATAACACTGTTTTTAGAAGTACCCCATTTTAAATATATTTTTTATAAAATACAATGAAAAATTCAGCAATGTGTTTGGCCCAGTAGTAGCTGATAACTAGGCATTGATTCCCTATACATACTAACATTAATTTATAGTGTTGTTGCATTGCAAAATAAAGAAAATATGCAGCACAAATCTATCTTGATTTTCTACCTGATATCCATTTTTGGACTTCCATCTCTCTGTCTTAAATAAGACAATTACATATACTTTAGTAGTGGAAACTATGGGGCATGTTTACTAAAGTGCCATGAGTAGTGTGGGGCAAACGCGTGGTTAACGCTTGAATATACCACGGAGGGGGCATAGCAGCCATTGTACATGCTCTAGGCATGTTTCTAGCATGGTAGTAGGGTATGCACACCCATAGTTCATGCGCACTGCATTGCTATTGTACGCTACCAATGTGATGTTATAGCTGGCAGTAAGCCATCAAACCCCTGCGGTGATAGATATTATACAGCAATATCTGGCCTCCTACCCCACTAACAGGGCACCTAGTAAGTGGCCAGTGGAGGATGCAGAGGACTGACCTGGGAATAAGCACATCCCTCTATATAGTTCAGAGCAATGGGCCAAAGTACAAGGGGGTGGGGCATGCAAATCAGAGAAACAAACATATGCATAGAGACCATGCTACTCTCCTTTCTGGGGGAGAAAGGATGCAAATGCAGCATCTGAATGAGCCGGGGGCCCCATAAGATATGCTACGCAATACTGTTGGGGGTCACTCCCCAGGGTGGTAAACACTGTCAGAGACCAGACCTGAAGCACACTCCACAGACATCAGAAAGATTGTTATGATGGAGCTCAATCAGCAAACTGTGCTTAATGTAGGAATTGCTATCTGCCAGTAATCATAGCAAACGTTTGATAGCTGTGTACCGTATACCCAGGTGTAGGGTGGCATTGCTAAGGTATGCAAGTGATAGTATTGGGAGATGCACGCAGGGCCCGATGTCCTGCCTCTCCAGGGGGCATTGGCTAATGGAGCCTGTGGGTGTGGGTGTGGGTGTGTCTGCCCCTGTTGGCTGCTGCTTTACGGCAGAGGTTCCCAACTCCAGTCCTGGTGTGCAAAACACTGTTCGGGTTTTCATGCTGTACCTCATGAATATGCATGAGATACATCTGCATACCATGGGGGTGGTGCATAGATATGCAGCACAGGCATCTTTATTAGAGGCAGCATGGAACCTGAATGGTGTTTGGCCCTCCAGGACTGTATTTGGGAGACTCTGCTCTAGGTAATGCGCCTGTTTATGGTGTCTGTGCTCGGTGGGGTAAAATATAGGCATATTAACCATGAGTATGTTCTCTGCAATAAAGGTTTGTCCTTACTATCACGGTTTAGTTGTGGGAAAAATATGTGGACTGGATTGGCAGTAGCCCCAGCTGGGCTTTGAACCTGTGACCTTCTGTTCTTACACACACTGTCTGTGTGCATGGCACCACCGTGTTGCCACAGATATGCTGTATTCCCTGGGGAGTCCATGACTGTACATCCGACAGGGCCTGTTTGTTGCAGTGCACGGCACCCACCTGGACAGGGCTAGGCCATGGTCTGCTGTGGCCACCAGCTGCTGCCACCTCCACCACCAGTACCGCTCCATCCTTAGATTGGAGAAAGCATAAACCCTGAAGGATTTGTGGCCCTCCAGGACTGCATTTGGGGGAATCTGCTCTAGGTAATGTGCATGTTTCTGGTGTCTGTGCTCTGTAGGGTAAAATAGAGGTGTTTGAGCCATGCTTATGTTCTCTGCAATAAAGGTTCGTCTTTACTATCACTAGTTAGTTGTGGGTAAAATATGGGGACTGGATTGGCAGGAGCCCCAGCTGGGGCTTGACCCTGTGACCTTCTGTCTCCAAACACACTGGTTGTGTGCACTGCACCACTGTGTGGCCACAGAGACAGTGCATTCCCTGATGATACCATGACTGTTTGTCCGGCAGGGCCTGTCTGTTGCAGTGCATTGCACCCACCTACACAGGGCTCGGCCATGGTCTGCTCTGGGCAGCTGCCACTGCCCCCCTCCACCTCCAGTACCCCTGTGCCACCATGCTGACATGCCCTTCTGCTGGTGGTGCTGGTGGTACCCAGTCTCAGGCCATCCTGTGTGCAGGTAGGTGGCTGCCTATGGTGCGGGTTCTGGGGTAGGGGTGCCTGCATATCTGTCCGCACGTCCCCCAATCACCGCCTGCAAATGTTCTGTGCCCTTGGGGGTACCTGCTGGGTACTATCCCCTGTGACACTGTGCTAAACACTCTCGTGCCCATGTTGGGCCCTCATCAGTTGCTGTCTCGCTGCTGTTCAGTTTCAGCATTCCTAAGTGCCATCTAGGCATCTGCCTAGTCCGCACTGTGCCCCAGCTGCACCACAGCATGTGCTGCCTGCAGCCCTCTGTATCCCCTTTCCCAGCATCTGTCCAGTTGCCCATTCCGACCTGCCCGCCCTGCTGTTGTGGAACATGTGCATGCCATAGGTAACCTGTCCAATGGAGAGGGAAACCCTGATCAGTGCTATTTCACTGTGGGATCATTCACCTTGTATGGGGACGGAGCGTAGCCCCTTCTAAAATTCATATTTATTTTTTGCGGCTTTCTTGGGAGTGTTTTTTGATGTTTCCCATTACTATCACTATTGCCCAGCTTGATTATAATTTTTTTAAATTTTGTTGGGGTCCTTTTCAATGTTTATTTGTATTTTTGTACCGTGCACATGTATCACACTTATCACTGTTTTATAGGATTCCCTGGTTTTGCTGTACATTGCTGACATAAATGGTTTCTTCCCTTTAAATCGTCTCTACCACGAGGTTTTCACTCACGGTATTTTTTTACTTGAATTTCAGCCCCGCTCGTGTGCGGGGAGCCTCTCCCCTCCCACTCTCCACCCATTGACCCCTTCTCTCCGCCCCTGGGGAGCCTTCTATGCCCTCCGGGAGCCTTTCCACGCCTTTATCACACATCAGCGCGCCGCGCACTGAGTGGGCACTTTAGTGCAGCGCGCACCTGTGCGGGGCACAAATACGCATCATTAGCGTGCGCTAAGGTACCTTAGTGCACGCTAATGTGCGCCACGCACATGAGCGCAGTTTAGTAAATATACCCCTAAGTGTTTTCTGGAAATGTCCACATTATTCCTGCTCAAATATGGAATAAGGCCAGGACTTAGCAAATATTCTGCTGTGCTCTGCAATTTGTCCCATATAGAAGAATAGTCATAAGAACATAAGAACATAAGATATGCCATACTGGGTCAGACCGAGGTCCATCAAGCCCAGTATCCTGTTTCCAACAGTGGCCAATCTAGGTCATACGTACCTAGCAATATCCCCAAAAGACACAGGTTCTACAATGCTTGTACTGGGTCAAGCATTGATTATCCTGGGTCCCTTTTTAATAGTGGTTTATGGACCTTTCCTCCAGGAACTTGTCCAATCCTTTTTTAAACCCAGCTACACTAACAGCCCTTACTACATCCTCCGGTAACAAATTCCAGAGTTTGATTACACGTTGAGTGAAAAAATATTTTCTCTTATTTGTCTTAAATAGTTTCCCCTGTAGCTTCATTGCATGTCCCCTAGACTTTCTATATTCTGATAGCGTAAACAATTGATCCACGTTTACCCGCTCCACTCCATTCATTAATTTATAGACCTCTATCATATCTCCCCTCAGCCATCTCTTTTCCAGGTTGAAGAGCCCCAACCTTTGTAGCCTCTCTTCATAGGAGTAGCCTTCCATCCCCTTCACCATTTTGGTGGCTCTTCTCTGAACCTTTTCTAATAACTCTATGTCCTTTTTAAGATACGGTGACCAGAACTGCACACAATATTCAAGGTGTGGTCGTACCATGGAACGATGCAGAGGCATTATAATATCCTTTGTTTTATTTTCCATCCCTTTCTTTATGATACCTAGCATTCTATTTGCTTTCTTGGCTGCCGCTGCACACTGGGCAGAGGGTTTTAACATGTTATCCACGATGACTCCTAAATCTTTTTCCTGGGTGGTGGTTCCCAATGCGGAACCTTGCATTGTGTAACTATAGTGTGGGTTGTTCTTTCCTAGGTGCATAACTTTGCACTTGTCCACATTGAATTTCATCTGCCATTTGGATGCCCAGTCTTCCAATTTATCCAGATCCTCCTGCAGTTTTCCACAATCCTCTTGGGTTTTAACAACTTTAAACAGTTTTGTATCATCTGCAAATTTGATAACCACATTCGTTATTCCCTTTTCCAGGTCATTTATGAATATGTCAAAAAGTAGCGGACCCAGTACAGATCCCTGGGGTACTCCACTATTCACCTTTTTCCATTGGGAATATTGGCCATTTAGCCCTACCCTCTGCTTTCTATCTTTTAACCAGTTCCCGATCCACAATAGTACACTGCCTCCTATCCCATGACTTTTTAGTTTCGCCAAAAGTCTCTGATGAGGGACCTTATCAAAAGCTTTCTGAAAGTCCAGATACACTATATCAACCGTGACAAGTATGTGCTGAACTGGTATGACTGCGGTCTGGAAAAACACAAGATGCCGTTTTAAGGAACAGAAAGCAGAGGTGAGAGAATTGTGTAAGGTAAAGAAACATTAATTAACACCCTTACAGAAATATTAAGAAGCACAATAGTGTGTATTATAGCAATGCTGAGATGTGCTGTTTGTGCTAAAGGAGCCAATCTAAGGGACCCTAACAATTCCCATGTTCTGAAAAATGGGACTGCTAATGAAGGCATAATATGGGCATGAGTAGGGAAAGGATTCTTGTTTGGGTCGAAACGGAGATCAGACTTTTAGTCCTGGTACCCCATGCCTTTAATCTAATTTTTGTATTGTAAACCGCTCTGGTACTTGTGTGTGGTCAGTATATAAAGTGATGAATAAAGATAAAGATGCTATTATGTTATGTCATAGCTGTTATGTATAGGTTCAGGACAGTTTTTTGGCAGAATTATGTTTTTGTGACTGAAAATGAGAGAGAGAGAGTGTGGGGGGGGGGGCGCATGGGAGGATCTGGTGTGCTCATCTGCAATTCAGGGGGGAACATGAAGCCTGGCCAGTATCTAGACCATATGGATGACCGCAGTGTCAACAGGAGCCAGTTTGATCAGGCATACAAAACCAGAGAAGGTTCTCTATAGCGAAATGTCACAACATATCCCTGTCAATAATAAGGGAACAACAAATCCCTTTCAATAATAAGGGACCCTCAGAATATGAGCATTCAACAGTGACAACAGCACTAATACATGCTCATAATACACATTTTCAGAGACCAAAATGATGTTGCTGTTGAGCATGTATTAGTGCTGTTTTCACTGCTGAATGTTCATATTCTGAGGGTCCCTTATTATTGGCATTTCACTATAGGGAACCTATTCAGATTCCTTCTGGAATATTTTTCATAGGGTATTATTTTGGCAGTGTGATGGGGCAGCCATACATCCACTGTGCCAGGCACTGGGAGACATGACTGCTGTTGTGCCAACATTCCCCAGATTGTTCCATGAGGCCCACATCCTTACCCAGTCCAGGATCTATGAGAGCTATGAGAGTGGCGATATATCAGGAGTCTGGCTACTTGGTGTGATGGCAGAGGGATCTCCCCTCCCATGCCCACACAGGCATGACCAGGGGAGCATTGCCACAAAGCAGACTGTGGGTAGGCAGGTAGGGTTGCCCCACAGATAGCGGATATATACAGCCACAATGGGACAGGTGTAGCTGCTGTGAGAAATACCAGTACCCAGATATAAAACTATGACTACTACTATTAATACTACTGATCATTTGTTTAGCCCTACAAGGCATACACGGCACTGCATAGACACACGTAAAAGATGGTCCCTGCTCAGCAGAGCTTACAATCTCATCAAGACAGACAACACAGCATCTCTGGACAGGATACATTTAGGGGGAATGTTAAGGAAACACATGGGAGATTAGGTGGATCAGATCCAAAAGCGGCAACGAAGAGGTGAGTGTTCAGCCTGGATATGAGAAGGGCCAGAGAAGCAGCCTGACATACCGACTCAGGTAGTTTGTTCCAGGCATAAGAAGCAGCAAGGTGAAAGGAGCGAAGTTTGGAGTTGGCAGTGGAAGAGAAGGGCACTGATAGAAGTGATCTGCCAGAAGAGTGGAGTTCCCGAGAAAGGGTGTAGGGAGAGATAAGAGAGGAAAGGTAGTGAGGAGCTGCAGAATGAGTGCACTTATAAGCCATAGGCATGAAAAGGGCATACATTTGTTGTTCAGCAGTATTATGCATCCTTTGGAGAACTGCTATGTTAGTTTTGGGTTTGGTGCACTTGATAAGGGTCTATCCTTAGCTGTTTAAAGCATGTTTGTAGAGATGACCAAGACAGGAATCACTGGGGCCATTTCCAAATGCCAAGTACCATTTGACGCAAGGTATGTCCTGTAATACATGTTCATATTTATATTTTTTATACCATATTAGGGTACACTGGGATTCCCTAGCACTTTTCAGGGCATGAAGAGGACTGGTATATGGTCTAGGTTGCAGCAGCAGTTATTTCCCATTGGTATCTATGTCTAGTTTGAATCAGCAAACGACTGTCTGTGATGAGCAGCTTAGAAGATGGATGTTTTTCTCAAAGGCCATGGCATCCGTGGGTACATCGTAGGGACGGGCAGAATCCGAAATGTGTAATTTTTCTGAATAAGGTGGGCACGGAGACGTCCAAAACAGTTACTTGCATCCAATAATATTGACGGGAAGGTTTTCTCCATTATATTCTATGACCCGTGCCTGCACCCATGCGCAGGCCGTGCTCCGGATACGTGCACGGGCTGGCTGAATTGCGCTTCGCCCGTGCCATGCCAAACACATCTATCTCCCCAATTCCAGACCTGCAGGCATGTCCAAACCCGTGAATGTGGAATTAGGTTCAAATGGAACCCATTTAAAATTTAGACATGTCTGCAGGCCAGACGTGCATGTTATGGAATCGGATTCCAGGGGAACCAGCTCACCTTTATCTACCTGTTTATTCACTCCTTCAAAAAAATATAACAAATGAGTGAGATAGGACTTTCCTTGGCTAAATCCATGTTGGTGTTCTCCCAATAAAACATGACTATCCACATATTCAGTAATTTTATTCTTCATAATGGTTTCTACCATTTTGCTCGGTACTGACATCAGACTCACTGGTCTATAGTTTCCTGGATCACCCTATGACATCATCTTAGATGGTGCCATTCTTTGTTGGGATGGCTTAGTCTCCCCTTACCCATTGACCCTTTCATCTCATTTCTGGTCCCCTTCCCCTTCCTACCTTTAACCTATAGTTTTTAATTTCTGTTTTGTTGTTTGTCCTCTTGTTACCTCCTTTCCTGTCAGAATTATTGGCATTCCTTTTTTGACTTTTATATGATTCTATTGTAAACCACTTAGCTTGTTTACAAATTTATGTTTATCAAAGACAAACATAAACATAAAAATTGGTGTTACACTGGCCACTCTCCAGTCTTCATGTACTACAGATGATTTTAACGATATCTCACACATTGTAGACCTACTATTAATAATCTTATATTTCAGTTATTTTAGCACCCTGTGATGTATACCATCCAGTCAGGTGATTTACTACTCTTTAGTTTATCAAATAGCTGTATTATATCTTCCCGGTTTATTGAGATTTGTTTCAATTCCTTGAATACATCACCTTTAAATACCATTTCAGGCATGGGTAACTTCCCTACATCTTCTTCAGTAAAGACTGAAGTAAAGAATTCATTCAGTCTCTCCACTATGGCCTTGTCCACCCTTAGCACCCCTTTTACTCCTCTATCATCTAATGGTCCAGCTGTAGGAGCATGGGTGGCTACTATGCAGTGCCTCCCACCCCAGGAGCACCAGTTATTTCTGAGGGTGGGTGGCCTATATGCCTGTCCTAGGGGCTGTGTCTGGATGGCCTGAGCCTCTTTAGGGGGAGGTGTGGGTGGCAGAGAACCTCTGCCAGATGCACCCCATATCTGTGTGGTCTCTTTGTTGGAGCATCTGTGCAACAGGCCCTTGCTAATGATGAGTGCAGCACTTATGCGAGAGAAGGGCAGAGAACACACAGATATGGGGGACATATGGCTGGCATACTCTGCTATTCACCCCTCCCACTGCATGGGATCCAGATGCAAACCCTAGGACTGCCAAATAGGACACCTACCCCACAAATAACCTGTGGTCCAGGGGATATGAAATCCATCCCTGCAGCCTAACCTCTGCCAGAGTTGGGGAAAAGCATTCCACAGAGAGCACGCATGCTTCCAACATGAAGAGAGCTCTGGGGGCAGACCACAGTACACCCTACACTCTCCCATGGAGACAGGTGACCCCCTTCTGCTTCCAGCTTGGGAATGCTAGCTTTCAGGGAACTGATAGCCCGCAGGCCCTTGGAAATCTACAATAGCTCCCCATGGCTATGGAACACAGTTGGGGATAGAGCATGGAAATGAAGTGAAGCAACTACTGACAAATTATAAGTCTGCCACATAAGTCTGCCTCATCCCCTAGGCAACAGGCCGGGGAGAGGACATTGATAGGGGAGCTCCAACCAAGCTAGCACACCTTCAATAGTGTGAATGTAGGCATCTGTTCTGAACCAGTAGGCCACAGACATGCCCTCATATGGTCAGGATAATGGGCCATCGACCCCCTTAAATAAAGCTCAAGGCACTGACATAGTCCCTCTGGTGCATATATGCACCGATACATGGACCCCCATGCAGGGGAGATGGAGGTCAGATAGCACAATTATGTGGCAGACTTATAATTTGTCAGTAGTTGCTTCACTTCATTTCCATACTCTATCCCCAACTGTGGTCAACCATCTCCAACCCTGGATATGTGACTAGTTCTGACTGTTTCACTGAGCACAGATCCTAACTCCCAACTTCTCCCTAGCTCATCGCACCAGCAGCCTTCCCACAACTATCCAGTGCATATGCATACTTGAACATCATTCTTTCAAGACTGACATTGCTTTGTATGTATATGTGTGCTTACTCTCTTAGGAGCTACACTCATGTACTGCAGGCCCTGGTTCTGGTGGGTGTTAGGCTGTATTGTTTTGCTCTCATGGCTGTTGCTCAATGTGAGCCTCAGATATCAGTGCCCTAGGCAACTACCTGGGTCACCTATGAACAGTGTCAGACGTCATTTTCCGAGATGTTATATGTGTGTGGTGGTTCTCGGCTTTTAACTGTGTAAGACTCGCACCCATACTACATGTTGGCTGCCATCAGCAAGGCAGGTGCAACTAGCATCTGGTCAGAGGCAGACGGTAGCTGAGTTCCAAAAACACTACCAGCGTGAGTGCAAATGCATCCCTACCACGGCCATACCAGCCATAGGCAGCTGCTCCTGCCCACTCTCCATCCCCTCTCTGCCCTAAACCTGCCTAATCAGACAGTGCTCAGGTAGCACAACATTTTTAACATAGGCACATTATTACAGCATGCTCCTGGGTAATGTGGGGCCAAGTCACTCACTACTCCTATGCTAAACTCCACACTCCCATCTACCATTCAGTAAACATGTCCTGCAGTTATAATTTGTAGCATTCAAATATATTAGGCATAGCAGTGGCATAACTATTCAAAAATATTTTTTGATCAATTTTGGGGCCCTTCTTCTAAAGAGTGCTATGCAGTTAATGAGATTTAGCGTATATTAGCTGCATGCTTGGGCCCATGGTAACAGTTACCACAGAGGTATGACAGTTAATGCAAGCTAATTTTCACACTAACTGCCAATCACATGTTAGGAGATGAATGGGCAGGTTAGGGTTAAGATACATTTTAACATGCATTCTCTGTCTGCGGTGACACCTAATATGTGGGCATGATAGCAAGCAATTGACAAGATGTGCATTGATAGGCCATCGCACAATAGGGTGGGACTGGGCAGGTTAGCAGCAGACTATGGTTATTGAGGTTAGTGCAGATGTCATTAGTTTGCGTTTAGCATCAATGTGGCAGTTAGTATGGGTACACCTCTATGGGTATTGTTAGGTGCAGCCACATTAATCAGGCCATCTGTTAGCATATGCATATGCACATTAACTGCTAGGAACATGCTGGTCACACCCCCGACAGTTACAGTAGTGGTTTTGCACTTACCAGGCATTAAAAATCTGCTTTACTTGTTACTTGCAGCTCCGACCCTGGCCTGAACCAACTGGTGTGCACTTTTATTCATCACCCCAGCAATCCTAAATGCTGCTGCCGCTGTTCAGCCCCATTTCTTGACTGTACGAGTATTCTCAAAACTTGTAGGTAGGCAGGGTAGGGGGAGAAAGACTGGAAATTCACGGATTAAGGGAACCCCATAAGAGGGTACAAGGAGTGATTGGGGACTAGGGGACTGAGTGAGAGAGCAGGAACATGGAGATTAAGAGGAGGAGGAAAGTATAGAGGGGATAAAGAGATGGGAGGAGAGTGCAAGTATTTGGATTGGGTTTGAGGAGAGAGGGTAGTGAGCAAGCACTAAGAGTATGAGTTGGAGAATGAGAACTTGGAGGAGGGAGCAGGGACTGCGGGATTACTGTATGTGGAAGAGGAGAGCAAGAACTCAGAGTGTGGGCCGGAAAGGAGCAGGGACTGGTGAATTGGGTCAGAGGGTCAAAGGCCAAGAAAAGGAAAATGGCAAGAGTGAGATCAATGAGAATGAAGAACTAAAACAAACAGACCACAAAGTTAGACATTAGCTTTTTATTTTCATTTTAGTGACTGGAATGTAATGACTTTGGAAATGTGCGTCTCATAGGGCCCGATTCTGTCCCGCATGTACATTCCCTTTGTACGTCCAGTCTGAGCCAAAGGGGATTGCGATTCTGATCCTGCGGGGCGCGTCTAGCCCCATGGGATCAAAATCGCAAACAGGCCTGTACGTGCAGGCCAGGACTGCAATTCAGTCCCAGCCTGCATGTACAGGCACTGTCTGGATAGCTCAGTCAGGCTTTTAAATGGAGTGACGGCACCATGGCGTCATGTTGCCATGGCACCACAGCTCCATTTAAAAGCCGCGATGCCGGCCACCACAGAAAAAGGTTTATTCCCCGCAGTCCGACTCCTGATCTGGCCTCCTAAGGCCAGGGTCGGGCTGCAGGGAATAAACCCTGGGGCCCCCAGACCCTCCCACGCCCCAAGGTTGAAAAAAAAACCGTCCAGGAAAGTTATTCCACCTCAGAGGTGGAATAACTTCCCCAGCCATTTTGCCGGCCCTGGACGTAAAGGGTCGACATTAGAATCGACCCTGTATGTCCGGAGCCAGTGACCACCCACTGCCCACCCACTCTCCACCCCGGGCCACCTCTTCCCTACTCATGACTAACTTCTAGACACAACCGGCGGGGAAGTTAGTCGGGGGTTGAAACCGGCATTGTATGTATACCGTACAAGAGGAAATGCTATGCCTGGTAGAATTCCATACAAAAAAATAAATAAATATTCTGTACACTTTATATTTATCAAAACAATACATTATAAAGTGCTCTGAATAATTTAATTTAAAGGGCAATAAATTAAAGTTATTATTCAAAGATACAGCATATGTAATATTTTTATGCAAAGTTCTCCTAGGAATGCTGTTAGAGTACAGCATAAGGCCCTTGTATACTTGCTATTCTCACGTTCCCACTTTCCCTCCTCTCCACCATCATCATGGAGTGGAGGAGTGGCCTAGTGGTTGGGGCAAGGTACTTCAGGCCAGAAGGTCAGGGGTTCAAATCCCACTAGAGGACAGCAACCTTGGGCCAGAAGGACTGGGGTTTCTAGTCCCTCAGGTGCTCCTTGTGGTCTTGGGCAAGCCACTTAACCCATGTTCCCTGTAAAATAGTTATCTCCAAGTTATAATGCCCTGTTCAATGTAATTTCAGTTTGTTCAATGTAAAGTGCACTGATGCAGAATAGCACGGTATATAAGAGAATGTAAATAAATAAATAACCCTTCATAACCAGAGAAACTGTTGGCAGTTCATGAAGACTTGTTATCCTATTTGGATAGAGGGGACACTGCACTGCTTCTGCTCCTTTATCTTTCTGTAGCATTTGGTATGCTGGATCATTGTATATTGTTGCAGCAGCTTGCTTTTCTGGAGGGTGGGGGAACTCCATTATTGTGGAAAATGGCTTAGAGTCATCCTGTGTGTGTCCTAGACTGTATATTTTGGTGTTCTGTAGGGAGCATCCAGTAATATTTTCCGTTGGGTAAGTCTCGGTCAATTCAATTACAAAAGTTGGAGGTTTGTTTGGCTGACAAAGATCTGTGGAAGAGAGAAAATAAGGGTTTTTTAAAAATTCTTTATGAATTTACAATAATATCCAGCTATAACAACTTATACAGAAATATGAGGGCCATGATGAAATACAAAAAAGGAGAAATACAATACCAGAGGAAAAAAAGGAAAAACTATCCCAAATTCATGCCCCCCCCCCCCCACCTCATATCAAGCCCATAATAGGGGAAACTGTAATGGTAATAATTAAACAATTACTCAAGCACTAACCAGTCAAAACCTAACTTATAAAGGAGTAACACTATCCCTTGCCGATGGAACAATGGAGCTTTGTGCATTAGTAAAGGAAATGAGCTGAGAAGGTTCATAAAATATGTACTCACAGACTGGTACTTCACCAGACATTTGCATGGAAAGTTGAGAAAGAATAAACCACCCAGTTTCAAAACACCTGGCTTCAGGGGGAGGAAATCTGGCTAAGTCAGAAAAAATTTGAACAATACAGCTTTAAAGGGAACATTTTTTTTTTTTTTGTAAAACATTTTCAAAAGCCATTCACAATTAGATGATAAGTGAAGCTTGCTATCAAAGTAGCAGAAACCACAGAATTAGTATCTAAAGACTCTAGCTGAAACATTAAGAACATCCATCTGAGGTAGCCCAGCACTTTGACCCCCACTAGAGTCTTTCTTATCATGGGACAAATAGTATATCCAAGTCAATGGAGGATGTGACTCGAGAGGCATACTCAAAACATCCACCAGATAACTCTTAAACATGTCTCTAGGAGACATCAGTGGAGATTTAGGAAAATTAATTAACCTCAAATTAGCAGTAGCATTTTCCAAATGTTCAGTCTTAAACTTTACTGCTTTCATATCTGCAATGAAAGCTTCACTACAACTTCCCATCCAGAGAAGTCTAGTACCCTTCTCAGAAAGAGACCGTTGAACCCTAGTTTCTCTTCTGAGTTCTTAGAAATAGCCAACACGTTCACTTGAAATTGTGCAGTCAGTACCTGCATTTGTGGAATAATAGCTTCTCCCAGCTTTGAAATGGCTGACCAAATAGACTCCAAAGTGAAAACTTCAGGTCGAGTCAAGAAGAAAGAAGCCAAGGACTGACAGCCCAGGTCGAAAACAACATGAGAAGCAGCAGGTTGCATCCAACTGCCACTGGCCTGTGAAACGGCGTCTCCCATCGTGTCAACGCTGACCACCTGAGCCTGCTCCTCCTCAGCCAATAGATGTCGTGGGGAAAACACCCCCTACAGCAACAACGGGAGTCAACTCCTCTCCGGGCACAGCACCTACCACTGCAGAAGGGCCAGCCACTTGATGACTACCTAAAGGATAGAAGGCTGAGGGCACCTGAGGGGGACTCCACATTTCAGGGGATAAAGATGCATCTATGCCAAAAGAGACGCCGAGTCTACTGACTTTAGCATCCCAACAGCTGGGCTCACAACTGATACATTTGGCTGGGGCGCAGGCCGCTGCAAGAAAAGATCCATCAGTCCCGAGGAAACCAGTGGTAAAGCAGGAGTAACAGCTGGCGCAGCAGAGAGTTTCTTGCCCACCTTTCTCTTGCCCACAATTTTTTAGCGGAGTTGGTTTATATTGTCAGAAGACTGAGGTTGTTTGGATGGTCTGTCCATTATCTTCTTTTGGAAGAGATTGCAGCTAGAAGGGAAAAATGAGGTGTATAGTCTGCATTTTATTTATTTATTCATTTATTTAACAATTTTTATATACTGACTTTCTACAAATCAAGACGGTTTACAGGGAACATAACAACAGTATTTTTCAACTGAATACATTGTAACATTAGAACACAGTGTAACGGATAAACAAGGAACAAGGAACGGGGGCTTAAGAACTATTTACACGGCTGCTTAGGGACCAAGCAACCAGGGTTTGATTCCCACTAGCACTCCTTGTGGCCTTGGGCAAGTCACTTAACCCTCCATTGCCTCGGAAGAAAGGCCTGGCAATCTACTTCCGGTGACACTGCCAAGAAAACCCAGGAGCTTCTGGGTCGCCAGGAGTCAGGACTGACTCGAAGGCACACATTGCATTATTTAGGGACTATTTACATGGATAATCATAGAGGAGGTTAGGGGGAGCTTATGTAAGTAGGGAGAAGTGTTCCTGGAAGAGATGAGTTTTCAATTTCTTCCGGAATTCAGAGTGATTGGGACAGTTCCTTAGTTCATGTGGTAAGGTATTCCAGATAGATGGGGCGTAAAGGGAGAATGCCCGATTGCATGTAGTTTGGCTGTATTTTCTCTTAGATGATGGGATGGATAGAAGGTTTTTGGTAGAGGTGCGGCATGCTCTGTTATTGTTGGAATTGGATAGGAGCAAGGAGAGGCAGGGAGTGGATTCATTTGAAATGATTTTGTGAATGAGGGTGATTGCTTTGAATTTAGTTCTGGACTGAATGGGGAGCCAGTGTAAATCAAGGAGGATTGGGGTTATGTGTGAGCGCTTGGGGTTATTTGTGATGAGCCGGGCTACTGTGATCTGTGCCATTTGGATAGGATGTAGGCTGCTTTTAGGAAGGCCATGATAGATGAGATTGCAGTAATTAAGGGTTGGGATGGTAAGAGCCTGGCAGATAGTGCAGAAGGAGTCTGGGTTTAGAAGCGGTTGGAGGTTTCGAAGAGTACGTAGTTTCATGTATATTGTGTTAGTAGTTTTTTTAATCTGTTCATGGAATGTAAGGTTCTGATCAAGGATAAGACCAAGATATTTCACTTGGCTTTTTATGGTAAGGGTGATATCTCCAAGCGTAAGGGTAGGAGGTGGGGTATAAGAAGTGTTGGTGTATACTTGAAGTGCTTCAGTTTTTGATTGATTGATTATGAGGTTATGATTTGAAAGCCAAGTCTTCAGGTTTGTGATGCATTCAGTTAGGTTTGAAAAGTTAGGGTTTGTTAAATTGAAAGGGGTATAACACATAATGTCGTCTGCATATAATTGGTAATAGATTCCATGGTTTTTGAAAAATTTTACAGACTGGTTGAAGGAATATGTTAAATAAAAGCACAGATAAGCTGGAGCCTTGGGGAACTCCCTGTTTTAGGATGAATGGGAGGATATGTCATTGCCTATACGGACCTGTTGAGTTCTATTTTCTAGATAAGAGTGGAACCATTTTAGTGCTGTATCCCTCAATCCTATTTCATAGATTTAGGTTTTTAAAGTAGTAAAAGTATGTTTTTTCTACCTCTGTCAGTTGAGGAAGATGTGTTTGGTTTTTCATTGACAGGATCCTTCTACTCTTATACAGTCTTTAATTTTCACTAGATTGCTTTGTACTCTGGCCTTTCTGCTATAGCTTTGAGCCAAAGGGTTCAAAATGTTGCTGCTATATCTTTGGTTGAGGCAGGTCCTAGAGATCATGTTATATGTCTATTCTGGAGACCTTGGACTGGCTACCTGTTGTTCAGCACATTAAATTTAAGCTATTTGTGGTGGCTTTTAAGATTTTCCACCATATGAGTTCAGGATAAGGTTACCAGATGTCCCCATGTTTTGGGGATTCTCCCCAAGTTTAGAGCAGTGACCGTACTCTCACCTGTTTGGCAGTCTCCTGTCCTCAATTCCAGCAATAGGGACAGAGGAAGTAAGAAAAAATATTTTTAATTTTTTTATTTGAATATGTCAATTTTTAGCATTTACATCCATTATCTTTATATTTTGTACAGTACGGGACAAATGCATCACTGTTCCCATTTATCAGCCGATTTGTCTGCATGGAAGTGATATTTTTGCTGTCATGGGATGAATGGGGGGCAGGGTAATGACTCCCCTTCCTTCCTCCATGCCTAGTTGTTCAGACTTGGAGCTAAGGAATTCCTTCCTCCCCCCACCCACACACGCATTTTGAATAAGTGTTCCAGATTTGTCTGCAAAAAATCTGGTAACCTTAGTCCAGGCTATTTCTTATCTTATCTGTGTTTGGTTGTTTATCTTTCCCAGGGCAAATTTGTTCCATTCAGTTAGGCTTTGGGCCCGGGAATTGTCCTGTTCATTGGCATTCGTCTGGAATAGTTTACCTCCTACCATATGTTTTATCCCAGATGATCTTTTGGGATTTAGGAAGTGTTGAAGACTTTTTTATTCTCCGAGAGTTGCTGAGTATAAATCTCTAGGGAGTTCTGAAGATGTTTATGTTTATTATGTTTATGTTTATTGCTGTTCCTATAGCTGTTTTGTGTGGTGTTATTTATTATATGTATTTGTTGTGCATGTTTTTATTGTATCCTGCTTTTTGTAAGGGCAGGTAAAATATCTAATAAATGAAATGAAAATGATAGTTAAAAATGGGCATTTCGAGCCTGCACGTGCAAACCAACAGCTCAGTCCCTTCAACCACTTCTGCTCCCTTAAAGATCATCTGTGCTTTTCCCCTGCTTTCATGAATTCTTATACTGCCTCACCTCCACCACCTCTACCCCACCCCCTGTCCTCAAAAAATAATTGCAGAGAGGGCAATGTGCAAACTGAACAAGCAAAATTGCTACACATTCTTAAACAGAAATTCTATACTGACAGAATACGCAGCATTGGTTGTACACACACACACACACACACACAAAATACAGAAAGGCCTTCATCAATAAATGAGCATAAAACAAAAAGAGAAATATATAGACAAAAATTAAACTGAAACCCCAAGAAGCCAGACTCCACATCCAGGGTAATGTCAGATAAATAACAGATGCAGTTCCCCATACTGTATGAAATATGAAGGAAGCACAAAGTCCAATCATTAAATTGAGAATCAAATTATTTTTTTTCTACCTTTGTTATCTGACCATTTTATTCTCTGATCATGCTGGTCCTGATCTGTGGCTCCTGTTTTCCTGTCTTCTTTTAGCTCTCTTTCTATGGTCTATAGTCCATCTGCCTTTTCTTGTCTATTCTTTTGTTTTCTTTTACTTCCTTCCATCAGCCTGTTTTGAGGCCCAGTAACCCTCCCCAGTATGAGGCCCCCTTTCCAGTCCTTCCCTCCCAGGACCTTCCAATGTCAATCCCCTTGCATTCCCAGGACTGCCAGTGGTGTCTATTCCCTTCCAGTCCTCCTCCTTCTCCACTGTCCAGACCCTTCTAGTCCAAATACCATCCCAGGTATCAGCTCACTTCCACTCCCAATGCCATCCCCATGTCAGCTCCCTTCCAGTCCCAGTGCCCCCTCCCATCCAGCCTCCTCCCCATTACACAGCCATCTACCAGTCCCATCCCCAAGTGTCAGCTCCCTCCAATCCCATCCCCAGGTGTCAACTCCCTTCCATTCCCCCTCCAGTAGCATCCTCAGGTGTCAGCTCCCTTCGAACCCCCTCCTTCCCTCCTCTGTCAGCTCCCTTCCTGCCACCTCCTTTCTCCCCCCATGTCAGCTCCCTTCCAGCCACCTCCTTCCCCCTCTTTCAGCTACCTTCCTGCCTCCACCTTTCCCCTGTGTCAGTCCCTTTCTGCCACCTCCTACCCCCCTCTTTCAGCTGCCTTCCAGCCACCTCCCTACCCCCTTTTTCAGCTGCATTCCTGCCTCCATCTCCCCCCCCCATGTCAGTCCCTTCCTGCCATCTCCTTCCCCCTCTTTCAGCTGCCTTTCTGCCTTCACCCTCCGCCCATGTCAGTCCCTTCCTGCCATCTCCTTCCCCTTGCAGCCGCGGCTCCTGCTTCTTACAGAGCAGTAGCTGCAATAGCACTAATTTAAAAAAAAAAAAGAAAACTGGTGCAGAGCTGTCAAGCCCTATGTAATCCCTGCTGCAGCATCCCGTGCTCAAAAGGGCTCAAAAGGGCCGGAGGGCTCCGCACCAGTTTCATTTTGTTTTTAAATTAGCGCTATTGCAGCCGCCGCTTTGTAAGAAGCAGGATCCGCGGTTACAAAGAGAAAGAGGTGGTAAAAAGGGACTGACAGCAGAGGAGAAGGTGAGGCTGTGCTGGGGAGGTCAAGGACCCCAGATGAAAAGCCAGTTTTCTGCTCTGGCTGCTCCCGGTCTTATGGACAGAGCAAAAAAATGGCTTTTCAAGGGTTGGTCTTCAATCTCTGCTGGCAGTCGGCCTGGCCATGTAAAAGCTGTCTGGTTGGTTGGCTACCTTACCCTACCCTCACTCCCTCTGACAAGAAGTTTGTGACAGAGGGAGCAGATGTGATAGGTCTTGAGTACAAGCCAACACTCCAAGGCCACCACCTTGCTGTGTTTTTGCATTGTAACCCAATGGTTAATAATTGTTTTTAATGTGTGCAGAACCTGGGGCTGGAAGTTCAGGCTTCCACAGCAGAGCTGGAGTTCTCAGCTGTCATGGTCCTGGGAGCTGCAGCATGGCCACATTTGCTCAGGGAGGCAGTGGGTCTGGTTGCTGGAGTTGGGCCACAGGCAGCAGCAGCAGGGTGTCACCACCAGCAGAACAGATGTTGTTTGCTGGTGCCAGGGCTCATGTGGTGGAGGTTTGGAAGACTAAATGCTGGATTACTGGGATGGGGGTGTCAAGGTGAGAAAGAGAAGGTGATATGCTAGAGGGAGGGGGTAGGCAAGACAAGGAGAGATGCTGAACATATTGGAAGGGAAAGAGAAGGGGGGGATGTTGGACCTGGTGGGGTGGGAGGTAAGGCGAGGGTGTTGCTCTAGAGGCAGAGAAGGAGAGATGCTGAATTTTGTGGGGGCGCATGGCTAAGGGTTATCCTAGGGCATCGGATAACCTTGGGATGTCTCTGCTCATCCCCGCTGCATTCGATTTTAAGTCTGTCCCCATATGCTCTATGGCAAAACTACTGACCATTTTAGTAGCCACCATCTGGACAAACCCACCCAGTTTATATTCTTTTGAAGGTACAGTCTCGCCGCACAAATGCAGTCTCGCCGGAGGCTTATAAAGGGCACTATCATTGTCTTTTCCCTGATGGCCACTCCTCTCTCTATGCACCCAAACATCATCTTGGTATTGACATTGCCTCTTCTACCTGTTTGGCTACCTTAAGATTGCCAGATACAATCAACTCCAGATCTCATTTTTCTTCATTCACTGAAATACTTCCCCCCCCCCCCCCCCTATACCATAATTAAGAAACTGATTTCATACATTTCTTTTAGTGCCGATTAATCCAAACAAAAAAAAAGAATTATGTGGCAGAATCATTAAGCTCTACAACTAGCCTGTCTCTTATCATTTGTAACTTACACATTTTTTCTCTGTGGGTTGTTTTTTTTATGGGGTTTTTTTACAATTTCGTGATCTTTCATTATCACTTTCAGTGATCTTGAAAGTTTCAAAGTTGGTAGCACTGGATACTGAATTTCTGCATTTATTCAGAGATAGTTAAAGAATGGGTAAGAACAGTGAAACCTTCTCTTCTCTGCTTGCCAGTGAGCTAGTATATCCGTAAATACTTTCACAACTATACTTTCTGTGAGGAGACCAATACAAACACTTTACAAAAGTACTTTATAAAAAAATAATAATAGAAGGGTGTGAGGGACCATCAGATTAGGATCATGCACAGTCTTAATTCAAATAGTGCATTTGTTGTCCCCCTTATCATTCATCAATCCCATTTTCACCAAAGTAATGTCCTCTTTTTTAAAATCTCTCTCGTATATATATATATATACGGTATATATATATACGGTATATTGCAAATCTATTCAATAACACTTTAAAAATGCTGTCTTCCACACATAAGCTTGAGCGGGAAAAAAAGCAACAGGAAGGCAGTGGCAGGCCAGAAGCAGCAAAATCAGAAATAAACCCAGCCGCGACTGCCGGAGTGCCGACCCCCTGAAAGTGCCGCCTGAGGCGACCACCTCAATTGGCCTAATGATAGAACCGCCCCTGCTTCTGGCTTTTCCTGATGCCTTATCTACCTGTTTGACCACTTTAAATTCATCAGATATGATCAGCCCCAGATCTTAAGCTATCTTTATTAACATTTTTATACACAGCATATGTTAATCAATTATCAAAACAAAGTGATTTACAAATAAAACATACATAAAATCCCATCAAACAACATAAAACTAAAAATTGGAGTACTGAAACCAAGCTAGCTACCCATTGCTCATCCCCACCTCCTTACAGGTGATCCCTGCCTCCCAAAAATATTAGTAACCCAATGTTGTTACCCTGTATCACAGGAATTTTATCTTGAAACAATTGGATTTAAGCCAACCTTCAACATTTCTCATAGTCTCTTTCCATCCTTCCACGGCTCTGCCAAGAGGTTGGAAGAAAACATGTCCAACTGCCTGTCTTTACAGCTTAAGAAACACTACCCCGTGGGACTGAAACACCCGCAGCCTACCCGGAGGCGTAGAAGAATCATAGCTACTACAAAGGATTCATTTCAGTTCAGAGATAGGAGACTTACATCTTTATGTTAAAGAGTTGATTATGGACTTCAGAATCAGAATGCTGACTTCACAAACAACTAAATAGAACCTTCACGGGCAATTTCTTCAAAGAGCTTGTGTTGTGCATAGCATGAAAGAAGTGAACCTCACTTCTAAGCCAGGGTATGTGGAGTATGATCTCAGTATCTCAAATGTACTGCTAGTGTTCACCATAGTACTTGCATTCTGCCAAAGAACGCTTCCTTCCAGAGCTCATAAGATGTAACATCTATAGGCAATTAGTGATATTCATGCTCTCTTCAAACATTTGATTGATAGCATTGAAAACCAAGGTGTTAGCTTGTTTCACTACCCTGTCAATGGGCATCAAATGTATTCTGCTGGTACCAACTCTGGGGGTAGGAAGGTGAGTTGGTTTCTTTTTACAGACAGTCTTTGATATTCTTGCTTAGAATGCCAGCTGGGGTTCCTATTGGGGCCAATTTTGATGGTGGTGTTAATGATGAGGAAGGCTGTGTGCACTGTTTGAGTGATCAAGTCAATCTCAAACACAACCTTCATCGCGTGTTGAGGAAGAGCGGCACTCTGATCAATAAACAATGGTTAATAGCTATAAAATGCAAATCAAACAGCAGAAATTAAAATTAAACAAATTTATGTTATAGTCAAGACATCTGCTTTGTCCAAACCACAGAAAATAATTATTTTTTATTATGGGTAAAGAGTACCATTTAAGAGGCTTGATTCACAATGTTTTGTCTATGAGGAAAACAAATGAGCATATACTGCCACCTGGTGTCAGGTTTGCAAAATCCATAGCACACTTCATGGAAGGCAGCTCTGCACCTATGAGAGCAATGCCTAATACAAAATAAGGAAACATTTGATACAGTGCGTAATGCAGTTGGCAGGTGAGACGCAAAGAAATTTCATCAGATGCAACTGCATCTGAAAGTCTCAAAATGGTCTGGGAATGAAGTTTGTCTTTTTAATCATTTCTTCGTTGATATCATGGTTCTAAGCTAAATGACAAGTTTTAAAACGACAATTGTACGTGACCTTGTGCTTTGAGAAAACAAAATCTCTTCTCACATGCTGATGCAATTTAAAAATAAAACTGAAAATTAATGGCAAGGGAAATTATTTTTATCTTGGTCTATTAGTAGAGCACCATGATGCATATTCTAAAGCAATAGTTGTTGATACAGATAAGGATAATTTAACATGACTCACTATCTAATTGAAATGCATTAACTGTATTTAGGGCTCTGGTTATCAGTGGTTTTGGCTCTGCTGTATCAAAGTCAGAAATAAGCATCAACTGTCTTATACTTCTACGGCCTATCACACACAGACAGGCATGCATTTATACACTCAGCCTCTGTCATACATAGATCTTTTCACATGCACATATATAGCCTAATATATGCACAAAACCTCTATCAGACTCAAACAGACTTCGATTGTCATATTCCTTTTATTCACTTTTTATTTTCCATTTTTCATACTGCCCTCCCAAAAAGGCTAAAAAAGCCGTGAACAATAAAGATGCAAAGATACCAATTCATATAAAAATCAAAGGTAAATAAATTAAGACTCTTTTTAACATCTTTGTTAGTGATATTGCAGAAGGGCTGTTGGGTAAGGTTTGTTTCTTTGTGGATACCAAAATCTGTAATAGAGGAGATACCCAGGAAAGAGTAGATAACATTAGGAGGGATGTAGCTAAGCTTGATTTGGCAGTTGAGAATTAATGCTAAAAAATCTAGGGTCATGCATTTGTGCTGCAAAAATCCAAGGGAGTTATATAGTATAGGGGATGAAGTACTTCTGTCAATGAAAGAAGAGCGGGACCTGGGCATGATTGTTTCTGATGACCTTAGAGTGGCTAAACATCCAAAGATCATACTGCAGCTATTGGCTTCAGTCTGCTTATATGTTTCTACTCACCACCATCATCTGGTTCACTTCTGCTTTTTCCCTCCTCTGCTTCCTATGTCCCCCATTTATTTGACCTGTCTCTGGCTACGCCTCCCCATCCTTAGCCCTCCCTTTCACAGACCGATTTCCCCTAATCTCTACCCCTTCCTGCCCTTCTTTCCTATGTCCTCTGCCTTCTCATCTTCTTTATTCTTCTCAGCTCTTGAGTTATACTACTCCCTCCCTTACTCTACACCTCTCTTTCATACTTATGTCTGCTGTGATCCTTCCTCCCTCCCTCGCCTTCTCCTCCTTCTTCTGCTCCTTTCCTCTGGTGATATCATTCCAAATCCTGGCCCCCCCTTCATTTCCCGTACTCTTATCCGTATCCGTATCCCTCTCCACTCCCCACCTTCGCTACCTTTCACCTACGCCCTTTGGAATGCGCACTCAATTTCTAATAAGCTTCCCTTCTTGCATGATCTTTTCCTTTCCCATCCTTTTCAGCTTTTGGCCCTAAGAGAAACCTGGCTCCACCCTGATGATACTGCATCTGCTGCAGTGCTTACTCATGGGGGCCTTCATTTCTCCCACTCTCCTCGTGCCATCGGCCCTGGGGGAGGTGTAAGTTTCATACTCTCCCCATCTTGCCAGTTCCAATTCTTTCCTCCATCTCAAATTCCTCCATTACCCTCCTTTGAATCTCATGCCATCTGATTATTCTGTCTCTTCCCCCTTCGCATTGCTGTTCTTTAACGACCCCTCAATCAGCTTTTCTCCTCCTTCCTCAATGACCTTGATTCATGGCTCCCCTTGTTTCTAGATTCATCATCCCTATTATTCTTGGTGATTTCAAAGTCCATGTTGATTGCCCCTTGGATTCTTATGCGTCAAAACTTTTTTCCCTTACTTCTTGCAGCCCTCTTTTAATAAGTGTTATTTCCCTCCCTCCCTCCCCACACCCACCCTCCCCCTGGGATAATCATAGCTTTATAGGTACTTACACATCTTAAAAGACAGGAGCTGCTTTCAGGTGAAGCTAATTACCCAAATCAGTCATACACTAAGGACCTGAGATTAATTAAGCTTCAGGTGAACAAGGTATATTAAACGTATTAGGTACAGTTTTATTGGTATAAATACCCATAGCAACCCCTAGTACAGTGATGGCTAACCTTTTTGAGCCCGAGTGCCCAAACTGCCGCACAAAACCAAAGAATTTCCTCAAAGTGCCAGCACGTCAATTTGCATAAATATTTGCATAATGCTAACATACACTAACTTTTAGTAAACATGTCTCTTAATGAGTGTATGGATAAAGACAGACTAAAAGATTTCTACATTACTATAATCCAGTGCCAACCGCCAGGCACATTAGGAACTACTACAAACACTGCCCATTTAGAACCAATAGCAAACCCGCCGTATCCTAACAGCACTACCAGGAGTCACAAAGCACCATACCATACCTATCAAAAGGCAACACTGCAAATATTAAACCAATACATTTCAGAGAACAACAATACATGACCTACTGGGGAAAGAGAACAATTGGCAATGTCAAAAAGGAATTACATAAACAGAATACCTCAGCTCAGTTACACAGTTGCAATTGCTCCAGCCACTTTCTTCTGGTTTCTTCATGTTTTCTGCTAACTCTCCATCATCTGCTGTCCATTTGTCCTTTCTTCTCTCTTCTAGTTTTTTTTTTCCATTCTCTCTCTCTACATCCGCTTTAACATACTAATCTTTCTCCTTTTGCTCTTTCCTCATTCCTATTTCATCCACTCAAATTTTACCCCTCCATCCTCAATCCCCACTTACTCTCCCAATACCCGGCCAATTGTACATTTTTCTTCCCTCACACACAAAATATTTTTCCCCTCTCCATTTCATTCTCCCAGCCCCATCCCCTTCTAATCTCCCCCAACATCAGCTCCCTTTTAGTTCCAGCCCCACCCAGTATCCGCTCCCTTCTAGTCCCCTCATCAGTCCATTTCCAGTCCTAGCTCCCCCATCCATTTCCAGTCCTATCCGAGTCCCTTCATCAGCTCATTTCCAATACCAGCCTCCCATCAGCCCATTTCTAGTCCTTTCCTAGCCCCACCATCAGCCCATGTTAAATCCTAGCTCCCCTCCACTCAGCCCATTTCTAATCCAAGCCCCCCATGAGCCTACCTCCAGTTCTAGCCCCTCCATGAGTCCATTTCAATCCAAGCCCCCACCACAGCCCATTTCCAATCTTAGCTCCCCCAACACCCAATTCTCAGTTCTATCCTAGCCCATCCATCAGCCCAGTTCCTGTCCTAGCTCCCTCCCCTAAGAGCCCATTCCAAGGCCCCCTTCCCATCAGTTATTTGCAGTTCAAGCCCCCTTCCACTCAGCCCATTTCCATTCCAAGTCCCCCTCCCCATTAGCTATTTGCAGTTCAAGCCCCCCACTTCCCCTCAGCCCATTTCCATTCCAAGCCCCGTCCCCATCAGCTATTTGCAGTTCAAGCCCCCCACTTCCCCTCAGCCCATTTCCATGCCAAGCCCCATCCCCAACAGCTATTTGCAGTTCAAGCCCCCTTCCACTCAGCCCATTTCCAGTCCTAGCAACCCCAACCCATTACCAGTCCTAGCCCCCCATAGCCCACTCCCAGTCCTAATCCCACCAGCCCATTTCCAGTCCTAATCCCCCATCACCCAATTTTCAGTTTAAGCCCCCCCATAGCCCATTACCAGTCCTAACCTCCCCATCAGCCCACTCCCAGTCCTAATCCCCCATCACCCAATTTTCAGTTTAAGCCCCCCCATAGCCCATTACCAGTCCTAACCCCCCATCAACCCACTTCCAGTCCTAATCCCACCAGCCCATTTCCAGTCCTAATCCCCCATCACCCAATTTTTAGTTTAAGCCCCCCCAGCGCCCATCACCACTCCTAACCCCCCCAGCCCAGCGCCCATCACCACTCCTAACGCCCCCAGCCAGCCCAGTGCCCATCACCACTCCTAACCCCCCCAGCCAGCGCAGTGTCCATCACCTCTCCTACCCCCCCAGCCCAGTGCCCATCACCACTCCTAACTCCCCCCAGCCCAGCACTACTCCTAACACCCCCCCAGCCCAGCCCATCACTACTCCTAACCCCCCCCAGCCCAGCCCATCACCACTCCTAACCCCCCCAGCCCAGCCCAGCCCAGCCCAGCCCATCACCACTCCTAACCCCCCAGCCCAGCCCAGCCCATCACCACTCCTAACCCCCCCAGCCCAGCCCACCCAGCCCAGCCCATCACATCACCACTCCTAACCCCCCCCAGCCCAGCCCAGCCCAGCCCATCACATCACCACTCCTAACCCCCCCCAGCCAGCCCAGGGAAAATTAAAAAAAAAGAAAACCTGTCTGTTGCCGCTGTCGGGGCTGCCGCGGCAGAATCGAGCGTGCCGCGGGGCCCCCCTGTATCCGGCAGAGCCTGCCCTCCCCGTAGCAGCTCTATCTTTGGAGCTGCAGTCAGACGCGCCGGCTTGCAGAGCGCGAGGGAAGAGTTTCTCCCTCGCTGCTCTGTTAAACCCGCGGGGGCTGATGGGAAGTTCCCATCAGCCCCCGCGGGCTTAACAGAGTCGCGAAAGGGAAACTCTTCCCTTCGCGCTCTGCAAGCCAGCGCGTCTGACTGCAGCTCCAAAGAGAGAGCTGCTACGGGGAGGGCAGGCTCTGCCGGGTACAGGGGGGCCCCGCGGCACGCTCGATTTTGCCGCGGCGGCCCCGACAGCGGCAGCAGACAAGTAAAATTGAAAAAAAAAAAAAAACCTAATTGCGGACCTTCCCGCGTGCCAGCTGCAAGGCCTTCGCGTGCCACAGCTGGCACGCGTGCCATAGGTTCGCCATCGCTGCCCTAGTAAGTAAGAACTTAAAGATCTAGACACAAACTTAAAACTAAGATGCAGACAGCAGTCCAGCAGCGGGATGGGGGCTTTCCAGTCTTTTGCATTGAGTGTCACATGTATGATTTTCTCCCAGTTGGTGAGAGGTCTTACGTGTGCACTAGGTGCAAGGAGCTCTTTTCTCTCAGGGAACAAGTCCGTTCTCTAGAGGCTAAAGTAGCAGACTTGGAAAACATAAGACAGACAGAGAGGTACATAGACGAGACCTACAGGGATATAGTCCTGAAGTCCCACCTCCAGTCTGGCAGCACCCCTGTTGCCATGGAGGAGAGAGGTCACGTGACAGGAGAGCATCACCCTGGTGTGGCAGGAAATGATCCTGTAACTAGGACCTGTCCTCCAGGTGATGTAAAACCCTCTCGCACCGAGGAAGTTTCTCCAGGGCCATGTGCCCATGAGGGAAGGGTTAGGACAACCGTTATAGTTGGTGATTCGATCATTAGGCATGTAGATAGCTGGGTGGCTGGTGGACGTGAGGATCGCCTGGTAACATGCCTGCCTGGTGCGAAGGTAGCGGACCTCACGCGCCACCTAGATAAGGTCTTAGATAGTGCTGGGGAGAAGTCTGCTGTCTTGGTACATGTCGGTACCAATGACATAGGAAAATGTGGTAGGGAGGTTCTGGAGGCAAAATTTAGGCTTTTAGGTAGGAAGTTGAAATCCAGAACTTCCAGGGTAGCATTCTCCGAAATGCTTCCTGTTCCACGCGCAGGACCCAAAAGGCAGGCAGAACTCCGGAGTCTCAATGCGTGGATGAGAAAATGGTGCAGAGATGAGGGTTTTGGATTTGTTAGGAACTGGGGAACATTCTGGGGAAAGGAGGGGCTCTTCCGAAGGGATGGGCTTCACCTTAACCGGGATGGAACCAGGCTGCTGGCATTAACCTTTAAAAAGGAGATAGAGCAGCTTTTAAACTAGATATTAGGGGAAAGCCGACAGTAGCCCAAGAGCGGATGGTTCGGAAGAATGTATCCTTGAAGGATACTACCAAAAGCAGAGAGGTTCCACAAAAGAGTAAAGTAGCCCAAATGCCCTCAAGTATGGAGCAGACAGAGCTTAAAGATCCCAATTTACCCATGTCTAACAATAGCCAAATTAACATGAATAAAATACATTCTCTAAAATGCTTGTATGCAAATGCTAGAAGTCTAAAGAATAAGATGGGAGAGTTAGAATATATAGCACTAAATGAAAGGTTAGATATGATTGGAATATCAAAGACATGGTGGAAGGAGGACAACCAGTGGGACACTGTGATACCTGGGTACAAACTATATCATAATGATAGAGCTGATCAAATTGGTGGAGGGGTTGCGCTCTATGTTAGAGAGGGCATTGACTCAGAAAGGATTAAAGTTTTGCAGGAAACAAAATCTGCTGTAGAATCTATATGGATTGAAATTCCATATAAAAGGGGGAAGGCGATGGTAGTGGGGGTGTACTATCGAGCACCTGGCCAGAATGACCAAATGGATGATGAAATGCTCAAAGAAATCAAGGAAGCTAACAAAAGTTACAACGCAGTAATAATAATGGGTGATTTCAATTACCCCGGTATCGACTGGGTCAGTGTCACGTCAGGACATGCTAGGGAGATAAAGTTCCTAGATGAAATACATGACTGCTTCTTGGAGCAGCTGGTTCATGAACCGACCAGAGGGGAAGCCATATTAGACCTAGTCCTTAGTGGAACACCAGATCTAGTGCAAGAGATAAGGGTGTTGGGGCCACTTGGCAATAGTGATCATAGCATGATCGCCTTTGATTTAATTAGTGGAGGAGGGATAGTAAGGAAATCCACAGTACTACCTTTTAACTTTCGAAAGGGAGACTATGATAAAATGAGGAAAACAGTTAAGAAAAAACTAAAAGGAGCAGTTGCAAAGGTTAAAGACGTACATCAAGCTTACTATCTTGGAAGCCCAGACCAGCTGTATTCCACGCTTTAAGAAAAGTGGAAGGAAGTCCAAAAAACTACCAGCATGGTTTAAAGGTGAGGTCAGAGAGGCTGTTGTTGCCAAAAAAGCATCTTTCAGGAAATGGAAAATAGAGCCAAACGACGAAACCTGGAAACAGCACAAGCACTGGCAAGTCAAATGCAAGGCATGGATAAGGCAGGCAAAGAGAGAATTTGAGAAGAAGCTTGCTGCAGAAGCAAAAACACGAAATAAAGACCTTTTGAAGTACATTCGTAGCAAAAAACCTGTGAGTCAGTTGGTCCATTAGATGATAAAGGGGATAAAGGAGCACTAAGAGGCGACAAGGCGATAGTGGAGAGACTGAATGAATTCTTTGCTTCGGTCTTCACTGAGGAAGATGTAGGGATGTTACCCATGACTGAAGTGGTATTTAAAGGTGCGGAAGAATTGAAGGAAATATCGATACATCGGGAAGATGTCTTACAACTATTAGATAAACTGAAGAGTAGCAAATCACCTGGGCCAGATGGTATACATCCAAGGGTGTTGAAAGAACTGAAATATGAGATTGCAGACCTGCTATCAATAATCTGTGAACTATCATTAAAATCATCTCTAATACCTGAAGATTGGAGGATCGCAAATGTAACACCTATTTTAAAAAGGGTTCCAGGGGTGATCCGGGAAACTACAGACCGGTGAGCCTGACGTCAGTACCGGGAAAAATGGTAGAAACCATCATAAAAAATAAAATTACTCAGCATGTAGATAGTCACAACCTAATGGGAGACAGCCAACATGGCTTTAGACAAGGAAGATCTTGTCTTACTAATCTGTTATGTTTTTTTGAAGGAGTGAATAAACAGGTGGACAAAGGTGAGTCGGTTGATATTGTGTATCTGGACTTTCAGAAAGCCTTTGACAAGGTCCCTCATCAGAGACTTTTGGCAAAACTAAAGAGTCATGGGATAGGAGGCAGTGTACTATTGTGGATCAGGAACTGGTTAAAAGATAGAAAGCAGAGGGTAGGGCTAAATGGCCAATTTTCCCAATGGAGAAAGGTGAATAGTGGTGTACCCCAGGGATCTGTGCTGGGTCCACTGCTTTTTGACATATTCATAAATGACCTGGAAAGTGGAATAACGAGTGAGGTTATCAAATTTGCAGATGACACAAAACTAAAGTTGTTAAAACCCAAGAGGATTGTGAAAAATTGCAAGAAGATCTTGATAAATTGGAAGACTGGGCATCAAAATGGCAGATGAAATTTAATGTGGACAAGTGCAAGGTTATGCACCTAGGGAAGAACAACCCAAACTATGGTTCTTTGTACTCAGAGACTATGTATTCTACTTGTATGCTAAACTAAACTCTGCAAAAATTTGAGTCCGTCTATCCTCCAAGCCATCTCCTTCATCCAACACGGAGCAACCCTCCCGCGGCAACCAGGTTTGCTAAACCATATCAACCCTGTGTTTAATACATAAGACTATAAATGACTCAAACCACCTAGAATTAACTACTTGGTCTGTCTTTCCCATATGTTATTGCTTACTGCATTAGATAACAAATGGTTGCTTGTGGCTAGAGACACCTAGCCAAAACATGCTAGATTGTGTTCAATACTCTAACTTAAAAGATTGTTACATTGTTGCTGCTGCTTGTCCAACGTTCCAACTAAAAAATTGTTAAAGTGTTGCTGCTGCTTAATTATCTGCTGCCTACCGTACTAATATCACTCCACAAACGTACCTATAAAAAACCCTCCTCTCCCACATTTCAGCAACAATGACCACAACAGCCATAACGTTAGTTTGCCTACTCTTCAGTGTATTTTACGAAGCTAATTCACTCTCCCAAGATCACCACCATATCACTACACTACACAGCACAAACAAAAAACACTTCCACAGCTTTCACCAATTTCCACAAAACACCTACCATAAGAGACACTCGCACCTTCTACATATAGCAATAGACCAAACACCCAACACAAAACGCAACCGACCTATTCCTCAACAAGAAGGACTCAGATGTGCCCTCATAAACGCTAGATCTGCACGCAAGAAATGGCCAGCCATCTCAGACTTAATAATCAAAAGAAATCTAGACATTTTGATGGTCACAGAAACATGGTTCCCAGACTCCGACTCAGTTATAATAAACCAACTCACACCACCTAATTACTCCACCTACACATGTAACAGAGCAAATAAAAGAGGAGGAGGTGTTGCCATCATAGCAAAAACTGACCTCCAATATCGTTCAATCACAACCAAGAGCACAAAACAATTAGACATTATCTCAATATACAACAACTACAATACCATCAACCTTATATATATTACACCGAACTCAACATCTGAAGAACTATCCAGCGTAATTGACTTAGCCTGCAACCCAGTACACCCAAAGAAACCTAACTGGCTAATGGGCGACTTCAACCTCCCTTCCATACAAGCTGCCCTTTCTAATTCATTCTTAGACGCAATGAAAAACCTCAACTACAACCAACTCATACATCAACCCACTCATCAACGTGGCAATGTGCTTGACCTTGTCTTCGCTCCACCCACCTACGCGTCCACGAATGATGATTTCGACCTATCCATCACTCCGGTCCCATGGACAGTTCATAGCCTGATAACACTCACAATACCAGCACATCAGGACCCATCAACTGATACAGCAAAACAGTCACCAACAAACTCCACCCGCTTCAAACCTCTCAACGAAGAAGAAATCAAGAAACACATACTTCCAATACTCAATCAACCTGCTACCAACATCAATGACATGGTCACCACATGGAATGAAACCATCAACCAATACGCCATACTACCACCAGCCCGTAAAAACCCAACAACAAAGAACAATGTAGTGAAAAGACCATCTGCACCATGGTTCTCCCAAGAACTAAGGAAGTCTCTTACTATCTTGAGGAAGCTCGAAAGAAAGTGGCGTAAATCTCATAACTCAACAATTCAACATACATACTTGACCCACCTGCGAGCCCATCGTGAAGCAATATGGAACATGAGAAAAACCTACCACTCTGAACTCCTCAACCGCTCCCTAAACAAACCTCGGGAACTCTTCAATCTAGTAAAGTCACTAACTACAGAACCATCACCACCTCAACAGGAACCCATACACCCGCAGAAGTATGCCAACTTTATACAATCTAAAGCTATCAGAACAACAACATCTTCATCTCCAAGTCCCCCCCCAACAACACGTATGAGTTTTCCCACTACTTAAGCTCTCATCGCCCTCAGCTAAATACGTTGAAGACATTATAGTCAAAATGAATACCACCACAGCACCTAACGACCCTTGCCCAGCACACTGGATAAGAGCTATGCGATCCGACTTTAGCCCAGTAATAGCAGATATAATAAAGATGTCCTTCTCAACAGGCATCTTCCCATCTGCACTAAAACAGACTTCCATAAGACCGCTGCTAAAGAACAATCAACTAGATCCAACAAAGGAAGAATCATACCGCCCGATATCTAGTATACCGCTGCTATCCAAAATAATTGAGAAAGTAACCAACAATCAGATACAACAACACATAGACACCTCCTCCCCCCTCGACCCCAGTCAGCACGGATTCAGGGAAGCCCACGGAGTAGAGACACTGCTGACAACATTAACCAACACACTCATCAGTGGATTAGACGACATCAAAAAAGGCTTTGCCCTAATATTCCTCGACATATCTTCAGCATTTGACTCTGTGGACCATGAAATACTACTAACCCGTCTATACGACAAGGGAATCCACGGGCTGGCATGGGAATGGTGCAAATCATACCTGGAAGATCGCTTGCAACACGTCAGGACTGTTACAGGTACCTCACAACCTTTCCAGTTAAAACAAGGAGTACCTCAGGGCTCATCCCTATCCGCGCTATTTAATATTTATATGCAGCCTATATGTGACATCACTCGCTCCTTTGGCATATCCTCATTGATCTATGCAGATGATGTGCTAATATTCACACCAATCAACGTCAAGCTCCCAGATTGCACAACACTAGTAGAGTGCTTTAACGCAATAGCAGACTGGCTCCTCACCCAGAATATGCGAATAAACTACAAAAAAAACGAAGTACTGATAGTCACGAAAAACAGAGAATTCTCACCCCCTGAGACCCTAAAAGTATGAGACGCAGACCTCCCAATCAAACCCTCCATAAAATACCTTGGAGTAACACTGGACCAGCGACTGGATTTTAAAGAACATATCAACCGCACGGTGAAAACCATTTATTTCAAGATAAGGACCCTGCGCCATCTCAAAAATATGCTTGAACCAGACAGCTTCAGAACTATATTCCAAACCATAGTCACACCCCACTTCGACTATGCGAACATAATACTCCATGGTCTCCCAAAAAACACCCTAAATACATTACAACTAGCCATGAATGCCGCAGCCCGGGTACTATACGGTGCTTCAAAGAGCGAACATATAACACCCATCCTAATGGAGCTTCACTGGCTCCCTATATACTGCAGAATAGCATATAAAGCCCTTCTCATGACCTTTAAAGCGATAAATACTATCGCTCCTTCATCAATTTCAAAACTCCTCCATCACACTCCCAACATCAGAGCTAGGAGGTCAGCAGCGGCAAATACCCTAGTTACACCACCTGAGGCCACAAAATGCAAACGTTCAACAACAGACAGGGCCTTTGCATACTATGCTCCCAGATGTTGGAACAACCTACCCCCCAACATAAGAGCTATTACTGACCTCAAGCATTTCAGAAAAGCCATAAAGCAACACCTCTTCATTCTGCATTTCCAAAGCACATCATCATCCCTCTAACAGGCACAGTATAAATTGTAAATACCTTATTTACTCAAGATGTTACTAAGAAATTCTATCCATTGTATATAGGTTCTTTCAAATATGTATAAAGTTTCTCAAAGTATATAGGTTCTTTACAAATATGTACTAAGTTTTTACAAAGTTTTTACAAATATGTACAAAGTTTCCCAAAGTTAAAATCCCAGTTGAATTCTCCTGTTATATGTAAACTCATCACAGTCTGTTGCTTGCAATGAGTATTCCTGTTTAATGTAAACCGCGCTGATGAAAAAGAGTGCGGTATAAAAGAACTATAAATAAATAAATAAAAATAAATTTAAATGAAAATTTCTCTGGTGGTATTAAGACCGAATGACTCAGCAAACACACTGAATTCTAAAATACACAGATTTATCTGCTTTAACCCAAAGATTACCCTTTTCCCCAAGATTTATATATTCCAGAAGATGAAAACTTACAAATGCAGATCTACTTCCAGTTGTAGTAGTCCCTGTGAGTCATCCTTCAAGACTGAGATTCACAGAGCTCTGGCTAACCTATTTATACTTGTGCTTCTAAGGAAAAGTCTTACCAATTTCCTGGATGATTCACACAGCCCTTGGTTTGATAGAGGGAGCCTTTCAAATTGCCCCTTTGATCTGTCACTGGGCTGTTACTGCAGGCTGCTTTCTTAATGTTATCTCTCATCTGACCTCTTTAGTAGTTACCTCTTTAGCAGAATAAAGTGACCATTTACCTTTATCCTAGGTTACTCAACTCAAGGTGGGGGGGGCATAAATAAATGTAAAAGAAAAAAGAGGCCACTATGGTTCTCAAAACAATTAGCTGAAAAAGTGAAGAAAAAGAGGGTGGCTTCTTAAATACAAGAGATCACAAAAAGAGAAAGATAAACATCAGAATTTGGAAAAGCTAAGAGAAGCAAGGAAAGGAGTCAGGAATGCAAAAATACAAATGGAAGAAAAATTAGTCAATGCAGTAAGATGTGGGGGGGCAAAACATTTTTCAAATACGTTAGTGAGAGGAAGCAGGGCCAGCAGTACCAGCCCTCCAGGGATAACCATTACTGCCACTGTCTCCTTTCTGCAGCGGTGGCAATGGCCACAAACAGCCATGCAGTGCTTACCTTATGACTTTGGAGCCATGGAGTTGTTTGTTTCCACCCTTCGGACCACCCAATGTCGAAGGTGTAAAGTAAGCACCACAGGGCTTCTTAAGGCCTTTGCTGCCACTAAAGGCCCCTGAGAGGAGTGGTGGTAACCATGGGTGCCATGGGGGTGGGGTGCACAAGATACCCTAGCGCACCTCATCTCATTACACCAATCCTGAAAGGAGGAAGTGCAAAAATGGCATTGTCAGACTGAAGGGTGAAGTGGAGGAATATGTAGTAGCTGATGAAGATATAGCAGAATTGCTTAACAAATTTCTGGTAAGTGTTCACAGATGAAAGCCCAGGAGCAGGACCTTAGAAAACATTCACAAATAGGAACATAAATGAAGTGATTTTGAATGATTTTCAGAAGACTATGTTCACGAAGAGCTAGCTAAAATAAAAGTAGACAAAGCGATGGGGCCAGATGAGATACATCCGAGAGTATTGAAAAAAACTTCGGGAAGTTCTAGTGACTACACTGACTGACCTTTCCAATGCTTCTTTAGATTTGTGCGTGGTCCCAGAAGACTGGAGAAAGGCACATGTGGTCCTTTTCAGGGCCGGCCCGTGCATTGTACAGGAATGTTGCCTGCACATGGCCCTATACCTCGGGAGGCCCCGAGCCTGCCTGACCAGCTTTAGAGGAAGATAGGGAGGCCCAAAGCCTGGTGCCCCAGCTCACCTCTGCAGAGCTGAGGGAGAAAAGAACAGCATTTCCCCTTTTTCCTGTGGCTCTGTTAAAGTTGAGCCTGTTGGCATGCTGAATACTGAGTCAGTGCTCTAACCATTAGGTTATACTTCCATACTCTTTTCCACAACACTCTCTAGAATCAATTGGCAAAACCCAGGACATGAAACAATGTGGCTGGCACAGTCTGAGACAGTGGCACACCACACCTAGGGTCTGCCTACTGCAGCACACATGCAGTACACACTGAAGTGCATACAACTGCAGAATGCATCCCTTGTCCAAAGGCCAAGCTACATATGAGGTCAAGATGCCTGTCCCTCCACTGTACCTCCAATGCCAAACAACAGTCACACATAGAGGTCCGCTGTGCCACAGTGTGACATGCAGTCCCTTATCACCTGCTGTAAACTGCAAGATAAGTACACCTGCACATACGTATACCTAACTCAAACCACATTCATGACCCCTGCGGTCTATCACTGACCATCCTGCTCTCCTTGGGGTGCTATACACACATCTCCCACCATCATAGAAGACAAGCAGGCACTGAGCAATGTTCCAGTGATCACAATTGAGGCCCTGGATGCTGGGATCAATTAGCCCCTCCATTACCCATGATGCACCGCACAATCTGAGCACATATATACAACTGATGGCCATATGGAGAATGCAGCGATGCATCACATCAGCACTATTATATGCAGGGACAATGTGTGCTTCCTGCACATGACAGCTGCAAGATGTGCAAATGACATGTTTCTGCAGTCACCCTGATTGTGAGGGAGGGCACACATCACCTGGTTCTCAGAGCAAGCCCTACAATGGATGGACTTGCCAGGTACTGCAGCAGATCTCTATTACTAGCAAGCAAATATGAGAGTGTCTTTAAATAATGGTTTGAAGTCTTTATTCAGTGGTACAGTATAGCCACAGCTGTTTTAGCACTTTCCTTCCTCAGGAGTGTATCAGTACTATAGCAAACAATTATGTAATGTAAGTTTTATATATAAATACATGCATAAATAATTCAAAACCATAAAATATAAAATAAATAAAAACATTATTTGCATTAAAATCAAATAATAAATATGAATATTTTTTAAGAAAACATAGGAAGCCATTCACAAATAAATAATATATTCAGAAATATAACATATGAATAAAATTAATAAAAATAATTAAAAACACGAGTGAAATGGGACTATCGTCAACATGTATAAATCATGACTAAATGAAAAATTGAGGTTATATTTCCAGAATGAATAAGAAATAGAGCATAATCCTTTAGTAGTACAGAGAGGGACAGACGGCATAAATCTAAACTCGTGGGTAAGTGGAAAACAGGGTATGAGGAGACAGGCACATTACCCTATACTGTAGCACTCTGATTTTCCTTCTTATGTGAGCCAATTTCTTAAGATACACTGTAAACACAGACAATAATTCTGTATCATGATGTTCATTAATGTTACAATTTAAACTGCCATGAAAACCATAATAGAGAGAGAGGAGCCATAGATTAATCAACAGGACTATCTCATGTACACCAAAAAAATCTATAAAATTATTAGTTAATGGATTAAGACAAAACAAGGTATATTTATATCTTAGAACCTGGCACTAAGATAAGTTTATCGACAAAGAGAAATGTGTCTCTATATATATATAGAGAGAGAGAGAGAGAGAGAGACCCGTGAAGATGAAGAGTCCATTATTGCACAACTTTATCTTGATTATATTGTTCACGAAAGGGATATATAATTTAAATAAGTGAACTTATTTTTAAAAGAGAGTATAACAGCTAAGAGTGTTAAGAAGTAATGATTTTGAAATTAATGTACACAATGCTCCTGTAACGAGATCTACCAATCCCCCATCTTTTTGGTGCAAAAGTATCTCTTTAAAAACATCATGACCAGTGAAGACAGTCAGTATTGAATGCCGTCAATATTGAATGATATCAGTGTTTATTCCTAAAATACAGTCATTATAATTGCAAACTAGCAGCACTTTCTATTATTACCCATGAGTATAGGTTCTCCATTTCAAATTAAAAATTACTACACTAATATTCCTACTTTTGTATGGCTTAATGGGAGACAGCCATCATGGCTTTAGACAAGGAAGATCTTGTCTTACTAATCTGTTATTTTTTTTGGAAGTGTGAATAAACAGGTAGATAAAGGTGAGTCAGTCGATATAGTGTATTTGGACTTTCAGAAAGCCTTTGACAAGATCCCTCATCAGAGACTTTTGGCAAAACTAAAGAGTCATGGGATAGGAGGCAGTGTACTATTGTGGATTGGGAACTGGTTAAAAGATAGAAAGCAGAGGGTAGGGCTAAAAGGCCAATTTTCCCAATGGAGAAAGGTGAATAGTGGTGTACCCCGGAGATCTGTGCTGGGTCCACTACTTTTTGAGATATTCATACATGACCTGGAAAAGGGAATAACGAGTGAGGTTATCAAATTTATAGATGACACAAAACTATTTAAAGTTATTAAACCCAAGAGGATTGTGGAAAATTGCAAGAGGATCTTGATAAATTGGAAGACTGGGCATCAAAATGGCAGATGAAATTTAATGTGGACCAGTGCAAAGATATGCACCTAGGGAAAAACAACCCAAACTATGGTTACACGATGCAAGGTTCCACATTAGGAACCACCACCCAGGAAAAAGATTTAGGTGTCATTGTGGATAACATGTTAAAACCCTCGGCCCAGTGTGCAGTGGCGGCCAAGAGAGCAAATAGAATGCTAGGTATCTTAAGTAAAGGAATGGAAAATAAAACAAAGGATATTACAAAGCCTCTATATCGTTTCATGGTGAGACCACACCTTGAATATTGTATGCAGTTCTGGTCGCCGTATGTTAAAAAGGATATAGCGTTATTAGAAAAGGTTCAGAGAAGAGCCACCAAAATGGTAAAGGGGATTGAAGGATACTCCTATGAAGAAAGGCTAAAAAGGTTAGGGCTCTTTAACCTGGAAAAGAGACGGCTGAGGGGAGATATGATAGAAATCTATAAATTAATGAACGGAGTGGAACGGGTAAACGTAGATCGACTGTTTACGTTATCAGAATATAGAAAGACTAGGGGACATGCAATGAAGCTACAGGGTAAACTATTTAAGACTAATAAAAGAAAATATTTTTTCACTCAACGTGTAATCAAACTCCGGAATTTGTTACTGGAGCATGTAGTAGAGGCTGTTAGTGTAGCTGGGTTTAAAAAAGGTTTGGACAAGTTCCTGGAGGAAAGGTCCATAAACCAGTACAAGCATTGCGGAACCTGTGTCTTTTGGGGAAACTGTTAGGTACGTATGACCTAGATCGGCCACTGTTGGAAACAGGATACTGGGCTTGATGGACCTTGGTCTGACCCAGTATGGCATATCTTATGCTCTTATGTATAAGCGCAATTTTGCACAACAGCAGATTGTCTGGTGACTGGACTACCATAAAAGAAACAGACTACATATCACTACAGCTTAGCCTTATATAGTACCATGTGCATACATAGCGGTGATATGGTTACAGCTCAGTCAGAGTGAGAGTCACCTCTCAGCATACATCCTGTGCAAACCGCTCTGTTTTAGGCAATACCCAAAATCCTCTGCTCCTCATTAAGTACCTTGTTATCTTGAACTTGGGGACAGCTCATGCAATGTGAGGCATAGTGGAAAGTGGGCCAGAGACAGGCTGAGAGTGCATGCTAGCCCACAGTGGGCTATGTCTGTCACATACACAAATACAGTGTCCCCCTACACAGCTCTTGGCAGTGAGCATTGAACCAAGTTCCATGCCTGTACTCGTATATAATGTCATATCCAAAGCCATGGACTCTCCAAACCTGGCCAGTATAGTACATGCACTTTCCCATGCTGCCCTCCCCCCCCCCCCTCAAGAGCACGTGGAATCATGGCAGATTGGACATGGGGTTGGATGTTGGAACAGTTGCTTGTGACACATACGCCATCATACCCTTCCTCTTTGTACTCTAACACCATTCTTGTGACTGTCACATTCGGTGCCCATGGGGAGCCAGTGAGACTGTCATGCAGGCCCTCTGATTTAACAAATGCGGATAGTGTATAGGCCTGCATAGGTTCTGGACATGTGAACATAGGCTTTGGCCAACAATGCCCTACAAAGGGCACATACTAAACATGTATGGTACTGTTGCCCCTACCCCCTCCCCACCATTCACCTTCAGGCACTGCCTTCCCATATGGTGGCAAGCGATGCAGAGACCAACAAGACATCCTGTGCCACATTATGGCATCCAAATTTTGTTTCCTGCAAAACTTTAATCCTTTGTGACTTAACGCCCTACCTAACATACAGCACAACCCCTCCACCAATTTGATCAGCTCTATCATTACAATATAGTTTGTACCCAGGTATCACAGTGTCCCACTGGTTGTCCTTCTTCCACCATGTCTCTGAGATAGCAATCATACCTAACATCTCATTTAGTGCTATATATTCTAACTCTCACATCTTATTTTTTAGACTTCTAGCATTTGCATACAAGCATTTTAGAGACTGTATTTTATTCATATTAATCTGGCTATCAGTAGGCAGGGGTAATTTGGAATCTTTAAGCTCTGTCTGCTCCATACTCAAGGACATTTGAGCTACTTTTGTCTTTATTGGAACCTCTCTGCTGATATGCCCTAACTTCATTCTTTTGGTAGTATCCTTCAAGGATACATTGTCCGAACCATGCGCTCTTGGGTGACTGTCAGCTCTCCCCTTTTATCTAGTTTAAAAGCTGCTCTATCTCCTTTTTAAAGGTTAATGCCAGCAGCCTGGTTCCATCCCAGTTAAGGTGAAGCCCATCCCTTCGAAAGAGCCTCTCCTTTCCACAGAATGTTTCCCAGTTCCTAAGAAATCCAAAATCCTCATCCTTGCACCATTGTCTCATCCACGCATTGAGACTCCGGAGCTCTACCTGCCTTTTGGGTCCTGCGCATGGAACGTGAAGCATTTTGGAGAACGCTACCCTGGAGGTTCTGGATTTCAACTTCCCACCTAAAAGCCTAAATTTAGCCTCCAGAACCTCCCTACCATGTTTTTCTATGTCATTGGTACCGACATGTACCAAGACAGCAGACTCCTCCCCAGCACTATCTAAGACAAAGAATATTGGGTCTGATAGTGAATTTGGCAGGCTATGCGCTGCTATGGCGCATAGCCCTGCCCTCCCACCCGTGGAGATGGCATTGAATATCCAGGGTTGCTGCATATGCCCCGGAGCTGCCGAAGCAAACCAGGTAGCAACAAAATAACACCGCTCCCAGTTAGCTTCTGCGGATAAAACTAGGCCAGCTTTTGCTGTAAACCATGTAAATGCCTTTTGAATATTGGGCCCATTGTGTATACCATGTACTACCTGAAAAACAAATCAGTCAGTACTAAAGAAGATCAAACATAAGCTTTCTTTTGAAGCTCAGATGACAAGACTTCGACTTTCATACTTTGGACATATCATGCGAAGAGAGAGATCATTAGAGAAAGACATCATGCTTGGCAAGGTTGAAGATCAGTGCAAAAGAGGAAGGCCAGCAATGAGCTGGATGGATACAATAACAGCAGATATGGGTGCAACTCTATCAGCAATTCACCATTTGACTGAAGACTGAACACAACTCGATGGCACTTAACAGCAATAGCTTCTCTGACCCATTTTTCCTGTTGCTGGTGTCGCTCCTAGTGTGCAATAGAAATCTACAGAGCTGACTTGAGCTACCATAGTAACTTAGCAAATGATGGCAGATAAAGACCAGTATGGTCCATCTAGTCTGCCCAGTAAGATGGCAAGGGTAGGTGCACCTGCCGCTCTGTGCAGGCCACCCCTCCCCATGTCTTTGTTTAGGGGTGAACCCACCACTCCATGTAGGACACCCCTGTTTGTTGAGAAATTCAATAGTTAAGTTTATTTTGATTTTATCCTGTTGCTGTAAAGGGATCCACTGTCTCTGTCCCATGCCATTTTGAATTCTGTCACTGTATTTGCCCCCACCACTTCCATCGGGAGGGCATTCCAAGCATCCACCACCCTTTCAGTGAAAAAGTATTTCCTGACATTGCCTTTCAGTTTACCCCCTTGCAGCTTCATGTTATGCCCTCTAGTTTTACAGCTTCCCCGTCTTTGGAAGAGGTTTGTTTGTTCATTATTTCACTTCAAGTATTTAAAGGTCTGAATCATATCTCCCCTGTCCCTCCTCTCTTCCAAAGTGTACATATTTAGGTCTTCAAGTCTCTTCTCATAAGGTTTCTGACGCAGGCTCCAAATCATTTTGGTCGCCTTCCTCTGAACAGTTTCCAGTCTTTTTACATCCTTTGCAAGATACGGTCTCCAAAACTGAACACAGTATTCCAAGTGAGGCCTCACCAGTGACTTATACAGTGACATTAGTACCTCTTCCTTTCTGCTGGTAGTTCCTCTTTGTATGCAACCCAACATCCTCCTGGCTTTTGCCACTACCTTGTCGCACTGTGGTCACTTATTTTGTATTTGTTTAGGCTGTATCCATGTTCTGAATATATATGACCGAGGTGATGTATTCTGCTGACATGGTTTCTTTGTAGAGAATCCTCGTAAGAAGTGTGTTGTTGTTTTCTAGGGACTGGTTAATATTTGCAATGCTGCATTTTCATATGATCTGTGACTGGCTGAAGGGGTGTTACTACTGTGAGGGCATGGATACTGTAGGGAGACAGAGCCATGGAAGTCACCCACCCCCTAAAGTTGGCTCTGTATGTGTGTCCTAGAAAAAACAGCACTGTCCAAAAGAGGTTTCTGCAAGGAAATATGAGTGTCCTTATGCAAAGCATACATAGCATGAAAAACATGTCCATTGTGGATGGAAATATTTTGTTTAATTGCAGTATCTGACTGTTGCAGTGGCAGTGTAGCAGAGCTTATACGCTAGTAAATGTCATTGCCAACTCCAATGGTAGAATTAGATGATCTTCTGAAATAAGAAAACAATAATAGTTTATTGTGCATCAGTGAAGTTCAACGGGAATGTGGAAAATAAAATATTGGACAAAAATGTCCACACTCCAGTGAGCAATATGAGATCACAGTAGCAAAAGTATGCATCCATGTCTGCAAATGACAAATCATAACTTGAGCACAGAGATTGCAAGAATGTTATTTAAATGGAGATGCAAAAAAAAAAAGAGAGAAAAATGTAACTTGTCACATTGATATTATACTGTGGTGATATACCTTAGTTATTTACAGAAAGAAAAAAAATAAAAAATGATACTAAATACTCCAAGTCTGAATCAAAAGCACTTCGACATTCAGTGCTGTGTACAGTGTATTATGCATCGTATGTAACATAGAAATATGACAGCAGAAAAATACCACATGGCCCATTTAGTCTGCCCTTCCATATCGACTACAATAGTCCCCTTTTTACTATTAGAGATCCTCTGTGTTTGTCCCATGCCTTTTTGAATACAGGTACTGTCCTCAGGTCCACCACCTCCACTGGGAGACTATTCCACACATCCACCACTATTTCCATAAAGAAATATTTTGGCAAATTACTTCTGAGTCTATCACCTTTCACTCTCATCCTATGTCCCCTCATAGCAGAGCTTGCTTTCAATTGAAAGACACCCTCCTGTGCATTTATGCCACAAAGATATTTAAATGACTCTATCATATCGCCCCATCCCGCCTTTCCTGTATCTTTAAGTCTGTCCTCATATGCTACATAACAAAGACCACTAACCATTTTAGTAGCCACCCTCTGCACCAACTCCAACCTGCTTATATCCTTTTGAAGGTGTGGTATCCAGAATTGCACATAATACTCCAAATGAGGTTGCACCAGAGACTTATTTAGAGACATTATCACCTCCTTTTTTCTGCTGACCATTCCTCTCCCTATGCACTCAAGCATCCTTCTAGCTTTCACAGTCACCTTTTCTACCTGTTTAGCTACCTTAACATCGTCAGACACAATTACGCCCAGGTCCCACTCTTCTTTAGTGGACAGAAGTACCTCCCCCTCCCTCCACCCCCACTGGTAACCTCTTTCTCCTCAGAGTGAGCTCCATTTATCTGTACCTTTGTCGCTTCCCACTCAAACTATTTCTAACCCAGTCACTTTAAGGTTCACCCCTAGGGTGCTCAGTTTATTTATAAGTCACCTGTGCATAACAGTGTCAAAGGCTTTATGAAATCTAAATACACCACATCTAGGGCTCTCCCTTGGTCCAACTCAGTCAAAGAAATCAATCAGATTTGCCTGACAAGACCTGCCTCTGGTGAATCCATTCTGCCTCAGATCCTGCAATCCATTGGACTCCAGAAACCTCACTATTCTCTCTTTTAGTAGCCTTTCCAATAATTTACTAACCACAGAGGTTAGACTAACCGGCCTGTAGTTCTTGATGTCATCCTTATGTCCGCTTTTGTGTAAAGGGACCACTTGTGCCTTTCTCCAGTCCTCTAGCACCACTCCCGACTCCAAAGAGGCATTAAAAAGGTCAGACAGTGGAGCCACTAGAACGTTCCCAAGTTCCCTCAGTATTCTTGGATGTATCCCATCTGTACCCATGGGTTTGTCTACTTTTAGTTTAGCTCGTTCCTCACAAACACAGTCTTCTGAAAATTGTTCAAGAAGCCCCTCGCTTCTGTTCCTGTTTGCAGGTGTTTTCTGAGGTCCTGCTCATGGCCCTTCATCTGTGAACACAGAACAGAAATATTTGTTAAGCAATTCTGCTTTATTTTCATCAGTTTCTGCATATTCCTCCCCTGCACTCTTGAGTGTAACAATACCACTTTTGCCCTCCCTCCTCACACTAGTGGAGGAGTAGCCTAATGGTTAGAGCACTGGCTTGGAAACCTAGTAGACCAGGGTTCAATTCCCACTAGCACACTTTGTGGCCTTGGGCAAGTCACTTAATCCTCCATTGCCTCAGAAAAATCCAAATTATCAATATCCCTGTTTAATATACATTACCACATTTAAGTTACAATGTAAACCGCTTTGATTGAAATGATAAAGCAGTATATAAAAACCTGTTAAATAAATAACATCTGAAAAATGTTTTATCCCCACATTTTATTGCATTGGCTATTTCTTTTTCTTTTTGTACCTTTGCTTTCCTGACTACTTTGCTAGTTTCTCTAAGGGGTATGTTTACTAAACCGCGGTAAAGGAGCAAGTCTGCCGTTAGCGGGTGCTAAGTGTGCAAAAAGCCACTTTAGCATGCGCTAATGGTAACAGCCACGTTAGCACATACTAAAGGTACCTGTGGGTGGAGAGTAGATGTGCATGGGGCAGAGAGTGGGGGTCAATGGGCAAGGAGTGGGCGTGAACAAGGCTTGCTCCCTTAACGCAGGCACCTTAACAGTAGAAACCCTAACGCAATTCAAAACCTGGTGGACAGGGTGTTTTTTGAGGACAGAAAGCCTATTTTAACATCTGCAATGTGATACACATGCAGGGGAGCTCTGCAGTGTTGGAATTATTGGAGTTTTTTAATTTATGCCTTAGTGTTGTGTGTCACACCTAATATCAGACCTCGCTCACTCCTTAAAATTTGTGCATACATTTTTATTTATTTATTTAACAATTTTTCTATACCGCCTTTTCATTTAATCAAGGTGGTTTACATTGAAACTCAATAAACTGTTACATAGAACTATCAAATGAAAGAAAATGATTCAAACATAGTAAGGATAACAAAGGGGAGGGGAACAAGCGGGAGGTGCAGAATCGCACAACATATGTACAATGGAACAGATAATTGATTGGGTTTGCTTGTGAAGTGAGAACATGAGTCTGGAGGTTACTGGGTACGTTTGGAGTCTCCACCAAAATATTCAATGAAGAGGAATGTCTTGAGCTGCTTCCTGACGTCTTTAATGTCTGAGGTGGTTCTCAGATTGTCAGGAAGGGAGTTCCAGATAGCTGGGGCAGCAAGTGAAGGAGCCCTTTTTGCAGTGGAGTTGTTGACCTTGATGAATAAGCTGGGTGTAGGTATGGTATTTATGGTGCTGTGTCTTGTTGGTCTCTTAATGGGCTTGGTACTTATCAAGCCTTGTAAAATAACGGCTGATAAGCTGCTTTTCATTTTAAAGATGGTGAGAGCGAATTTATATTTGGCACGGGAAGTGATTGAAAGCCAGTGGAGCTGATTCAGGAGGGTAGTTATGTGGTCATGTTGAGATGATCCAGTGATGATTCGGGCAGCGGTATTTTGAACTAGTTGCAGTGTTCGGGTGGTTTGCTTGGGGAGACCTTGGAAAAGGACATTACAGTAGTCCAGAGTGGGTGTTATGATGGCCTGGCATACTGTCCAGAAATGATTTAAATTTGTAAGACAGGACAATTTATGAGTGAAAACCAATCTAATTTATTGAACTCAAATACACATTTCATCTATTCTCCTGTCACGTACACTGCCTGTCTCCCCCTCATCTTTGTCACATGCTTTATGATTTTCCTCATCTGACAACCTGTCTGTTTCTCCAGTGAGACCCTTATCTCTTTTAACCCATTCCTCTGGACTGTCCATATAGTCCAGCTTCATACAGCCAGAAATTTTTGCCCACTGTTCCTATTCATTTTCTATGTCTTTATACACTCTCTCTAAAATGAAACTAGTTTTTAAAGAAGATTTATTCTTCTCTCTTGGGGTGCCTTATATCCTTGCGCTACCAAGAGTGCTTTAGTGTTCTCGAAACTGCGGTTATACTAGTCTTAATTTCATTCAAATCAGAATATATTTTCTGATACTCTTTGCCTCTCCCTTTATCTTTTAAATCTGCTGGAGCTGTGGGATTATACGGGGGTGGCAAATCACTCTCCCTTCCTGTGTCTAACATGCATATAACCTGCTGCCATAAATTAAAATGCTCAATATACAAGACTAGCGCTTTATCCTTCTTTCTTGATTTAATTTGCTCCATTAATGCTGCTAGACACCTGCGTTCTAGAGAGCCTTTCTCTGGCCACGAGAAAGACACATCCTTGGAAGCCCATTTGTGCCATTTCTGATTATACTGTTCAATAGTTTTCTTATTTAACTGATATTTCTCTAGTACTTGTTCTAAAGGAGTCCTATCCATTCCTCCTATATTTCTACTTATCAAGAACAAGAAAAAAAATACTTCTTACCATGTCAGAAATCTTCTGCAGGAATTCAAAGGAATTCTTTACTTACTCAACGCTCTCAAGGTTTCACTTCTTCACACCATCGACCAGTGATCAGGGTAATATATCACGACACAGATCACCAAATATTGTTTTTTTTTATTTATGCCTTAGTGCTGTGTGTCACCCCAATATCAGACCTCGCTCACTCCTTAAAATTTGTGCATAAATTTATAAGATAGGACAACTTATGAGTGAAAAACAATCTAATTTATTGATCTCAAATACACAGGTCTGCAGCAAGTATAACAGTGTTGTTATCCTGTAAGGCGGAGAGTGACATCACTCAATCCAGAGCTTCAGACACTATCTGCCCAAGTTACATTCTTCAAAGCACTAATTTATACATTCCCCTTTTACATATTTGTTGCCTTTCCCTTATATGGTCATTCCTTAAAATAACATAGGAACTCATTCCTTTTTTTGCCTCTCTTGTTTTATGGTCTTTTGCAGGGGTCTTATCTCTATGTCTCATCTCCCTTAACCTCCCCCAATTCCTGTCTCTCTCTCTCTCTTATGTTTACTCATGGGTAAAGCATCCTCTCTGCAATTCATCTTTATCTAGGGTTGCCAACTGGCTCCAGATGCACCCGACAGGCTTGATCCAGTCCTGTGTTTGCCCCATTGCATGCAGGGACTTGTAGTCTTGCTTTTCTTATGCATGCAATGGAGTAAACCCAGGACTGGATCAAGCCTCTCGGGTGCATCTGGAGCCAGTTGGCAACCCTATCTTTATCAGCAATCTGAAGGTTCACAGTACATACACACACATACACACACAGACTTTCTTATGCATTCCTTTCAAGATGGAGTTTTCAGAGAGGATTCTGGGAAAGCAGACAGAGAGATTCGTTTAGCACTCTTGTCTCCTTTATTCCCCTCTTTGAATCTCTCTTAATTTATTCACTTTCAATGCAATAAGAATAAAGCCTTCTGGTTTCTCTCTAAACGTGTGTTCATTCCGAGTCAGGAGTGAAACTGCTTCTTCCACCTCTTCTTTCTTTGTGAGCACAAGAGTTGATGTTGCTGCTTTGGTTAACCATTTTCTACAAGCCAGGAGACAGGAAATAGCTAAACAACAAACCACTGCTGTTACTATAAATCCCAATTCAGCCATAAATAGGCCTTTCAACTCTGAACCTAAACAGAGAATCATGAAGAGAATGTATTCCACCAATATACCCTCATAGTCCTCATCGTTTAAAGCAGCAATATTTCTAATCTTTTCTATAGCATTGTTAATGAATACAGTATAATTCACAATAATAGTACAATTACTTTCATTTTAAAAAACTTAGTCACCTCCTTGCTGTGCCAATATCATATCCAGAGCTCTACGATTTTGCAAGGTCATCATGGTGTTCTGATCTATAGTTTCTTTCAATTTCATGATAGCCTCAGTAAGGATATTTGTATGCATATGTAGCAGACATTGCAAATGGCGTAAAGACATACCTAATTCAACAGAAACTGCACTACTGGCATATGGTAACCAGGCAGTACTACTTAAAGCATCCAGGTCCATACCTAGCCCTGTGCAAGCAGTGTGGCCGCATAGGGCGCAAAGGCTTAAGTGGCACATTTTAGCTGTCTTCCGTTGCCTGCCGCCGCCACTTTTTCTTCTCTCAGCGGCGGCAGGCAATGGCAGGACAGCTAAAATGCACCCTTTAAATCTTCTCGCCAGCATGCTAAGCAGATCTTTCCCTCCCTGCAAGAGGGAGGGACAGATCTGCTTAGCATGCCTGAGACTTGCATATTGGGCGCGCCTCTTCTCTCCGGCCATGGGGGGGGGGGCACGCGCCCGATGTGCAAGTCGCACAGGGCACAATCTTCCCTCGGTATGGCCCTGAAAGCATCTAATCTAGTTTTGGTGAAAGGGTAGGTAAGATTAATGTATTCATGGCCTTTAACAACTGCTTCATCTGTTTCTCCATCAGGTAAGATCAATTTCTGTATTTCTTTTAGTTCACGCCTTTTCCTAGTGCTGAGTTTTGTACGAGTCAAGGGAATTATAGCAGAAAACATATTAACTTGAAGAATTGCACAAGGTAAATGTTTTAGTACTATTTTATGATATAGGTAGCCGCTGCAGTACCAATAATGTCCTACTACCGCCTCATACATAGTGTTATTGTTCCATTTGTGGAGGAAGTGATGGCCAGGAGTTTCAAATGAAGATTTATTATTAGGGGCATAACAAGAAGCAAATGGAGCATCTTTGCTAGAGGTGCGCCAAACATTACCATTGTGAAATATAAATCCAATGGACATGGTCCAATCAGCATTAGCTTTGATTGTTGAATTAAGTGTGTATGCAATTCCTGTTTTTGTGGGTATCATGGCACCTTTTGAAATATTCCACTTACCATTAATAGTATCATATAAGTAAGTAAAAGATAATAAACTCTGATGAAGCAAACCTAGGCAATAAATAAATTGCATATTAGGGGGTACACTAATGGGTATTGCATTAGAATCGTTCATGGTCATATTGGTCCAGGTCATACTGCAGTTGGTACGTTCCTGACAGTTGCAAAAGCCTGAGTCAAAACAAGAGATATTCCTTACCAATTCATATAATGTAAGAGACACAACTACTACAGGGCCCTGGCTAACAGATTTGGGCCAAGGGGTACATATTATACAGTCTGATAAATTCAACATTTTAACTCCTTCCAGAACTGTTTCGTTCCACAAATTCCCAACAATTACAGTGCGCTTAACAGAAGAAGTACAAATATGTATCACCAAGGGCTCATGTAAGACCCATAGTATAAAAACCATAATCAAAAGACAATAACAGTATAACTTTCACAGTGAGTGTAGGTATCAGTGGATTAAGTCTGTTCAACATCTTCTGTACAATTAAACTGGAGAATAAAAGGGGGCAGGCACTATATCTCTACAGTGTATCTACATCGAACTTCAGTTGAGCTGTACCACAGTTGGAGTTACTGCAGTTACTGCGTGTGGTCCTGTATACAGAGGTTGATCCCACCTTTTTCTCACAGGTACCTTTCTGTAAACAAGATCACACAGTTCAAAAGTGTACGGTAAGAGTTCTGTGGGTGGTTTTCTTGTTGCGAGCTTCTGCTGGATCAATGTAATGCAAGAATGCAAACCTGAAAGATAAGCAGAAAACATGTCTGATAAAAACATTCCTTGCTGGCAGATCTGGAAGTCTCTAGTACACCTTCCTGTTAAGATTTCATGTGGGGTTAATCCTATTCTTTTAATAGGAGTATTCCTAAGCAAGTATAAACACAATGTTAAGGCTTGTAGCCATGTTTGTCCATTCACAGCCATACGTTTTCTTAAATGAGTCTTAATTAAACCATTGCACCTTTCCACTAAACCATTTGAGGTAGGAGAATATACTGAAACATATCTCCATGGAGTTCCAAGAGAATTTGCAAACACTTTTGTTGATTTCTGAAGTGAATTCCATTATCTGATAATATTTGAGTGGGCACTCCAAATCTGGGTATAATTTTCCCATAAATACTTTTAGTACTTCGGCTGCGTTCTCTCTTTAACATGGTGCTATTTATATCCATTGTGAATACGTGCATACCAATACTAGCAGATATCTTTGCTCTTGACATGGTTTCTGCATATCTGTGAAATCAATATGCCAATGCATAAATGGACCTTGTGGCTTGAGTACTGAGCCCACGGGTATGTTACTTTTCCTATGCGGGGGGCTAGAAAAGCACATATTGCAACTTGCTACTACTGTCTGAATACGTTTCTTCATATCCACGCACCAAAGCTGATCTTTTAATTTGGAAAAGAGTGTTGACACTCCACAGTGATTCACATAATGCATTAACGTTACTAGATGTACTAATGAAGTAGAAGATACACAAATCTTACCTGAGGGATGCACCCAAACCCCATTCTCTTTAGTGCATCCTGCTAAACTCTATCATGCTAAATCATCCTGTGGTTGGGAATGTGTTGCTACCATAGTGCATAACTTTTCCTCTGTCACTAAAGTAGTTTCCTGGCCACTATATAATTCCCAAATTTACTCCATACATCTACTTTCTGGTGTGACCCTATCCATTCACAGGCTGTAAGATACCCTTTATGAGCTCTCTCTGTGAGAATCGACCAGGATAATACTGTATATCATGACGCGGGTCACCAAATATAGGGTTTCTTTATTTATGCCTTAGTGCTGTGTGTCACCCAATATCAGACCTCGCTCACTCCTTACAATTTGTGCATAAATTTATAAGACAGGACAACTTATGAGTGAAAAACAGTCTAACTTATTGATCTCAAATACACAGGTCTGCAGCAAGTATAACACTGTCTGCCCCAATTACATTCTTCAAAGCACTAATTTATGCATTCCCCTTTTACACATTTGTTGCCTTTCCCTAATATGGTCATTCCTTAAAATTACATAGGAACACATTTCTTTCTTTGCCACTCTTGTTTTATGGTCTTTTGCAGGGGACTTATCTCTATGTCTCACCTCCCTTAACCTCCACCAATTCCTGTCTCTCTCTCTCTTGTTTTTGTTTACTCATGGGTAAAGCATCCTCTCTGCAGTTCATCTTTATCAGCAGTCTGAAGGTTCACAGTACATACACACACATACACACACAGAGACTTTCTTATGCATCCCTTTCAAGATGGAGTTTTCAGAGAGGATTCTGGGAAAGCAGACAAAGATTTATTCAGCCCTCTTGTCTCTTTCAGAATAGTATACCCTGCATAATCAGTCACTTATCAAAGTAGCTTGCTGATGAGTGTTTTAGTCAATAATCTATATAGTTTGTTTTGTTTCTCCTGTATTGCGTTGTCGTTGTCCTTAGCATTCTCCTAAACATATCCTAGTCCCCAGCTGTTGTGTTGTCTGTCTTAACTAGACTGTAAGCTCTGACGAGAAGGGACTGTCTCTTACATGTCTGTGTATGCCTTGCAGCATTATACAATTGATTTATAATAGTAGTAGTAGCTGTTGTAAATATGTACATACTTCAAATGGTCTTTCAAGGCATGACTGTTTTGTCATTCTGTAAGAATATAACCCCTTTATCAACTGCACTTTGAAATCATCAAGCCTTCTAGGCAATTTTCTTTCTCATTTTTACTTCTTTTGCTGTGATGGTGGTTTTCTATTCTCTGCTAGATCTCTAGAACCACTTAAAGTTCTTTCCTCTTTCAATAAAGATGATAATTATACTTTATTAGCTGTATTCTGGGGCACTTCGCTGTGAGATGCTTGTGTGACATCTGTCTCAGACTGACTTTCCCACAACACTAGATATAATTACTCTGCATTAGGATTTAATCTCATATCTAGCTGTGCATCATCAGAACTTGTGATCTGCCTGGTTTCAGTCTGATCTTGGCACTCATCCTCTATAATGGAATCATCCATATTGCTATAGTTTATACTTACAGTTTATTGTTTATTAAAATTTGATATACTGCCCTTCCAAGTAAACAGAGCGGTTTACACAAAAATAATGAATAAAAGAATCAACAATGTAATTGCCCTCCCTTTGTGCTGTTTTCTGTTCGTTGGGTAACTAGATGACCCATCTACAGTATAAGATCAGCCTGTTGTCCTGAAATGAACCCACATGGATGCAGTAGCTCTCTATGCAGAATTCTTTCTGGCCCATCCCCTGTTTCTGGTCTCATCACATATACTGGTAATTCCTCAAACTGCTTTACAACAATGTACACCAAAGGCTCCCAACAATCAGCAATTTATGTTTGCCTTTCAGTTGTGCATTCTTAACCAGCACTCTATCGCCTTATTCCACAGGGGATGATATCACTTTTGCATCACATCTGCGTATGTTAGTCAAATGATGCTTTTCAGCTTTGGAGATAGCTAACTCATATGCATACTTTCATCTTTAGCGCAACTCTTGAACATGCTCGTAATATGTCTTAGCATTATGGCCCACTGGGCTAATATCAAAACATAAGTCTATTGGGAGTCAAGGTTCTCTTCTAAACATGAGAAAGAATAAACTCCAGTGCTGTCATTGCAGGTACAATTATACACATGCACTAAAGGACAAACATATTTTCTCCAAAATGTTCCTTATGTTTGTCTTCTAGTGTACCCTGCATCTCTATCAAGGTTTGATTGAAACATTCAACTGTGTTACCCTGAGGATGGTATGGAATAGATCTGGATTTGGCTCCTGTTATTTTACATAACAATGTAATGAGTTCAGATTCAAAATTGTGTCCTTGATCACTGTAAATTCTTTTGGGAAAGCTGTAGTAGCACATGAAGTTCTCCCATAGGGTGGGAGTCCTTGCTGTTTGGTTTCTGGTAGGAAATGCTTGAACGTGTTTAGTAAAATGATCTGTGATTTCTAGGATATTTCTCAAGCCCTCAGCATCAGGTTCTGATGTTTAGAAAAGGATAACTTCTTGGGAGCATATGCTTTGTTGTTTATTAGTGGAACCACTTTCTTTACTTTCCCCTTCCTTCTCGCATACCTTTCACATGTCCTAACCAGGGCCGGATTTACCTTGAGTGAGGCCCTATGCCAACAAAAATTGTGGGCCCCCAGCAGGGGCGGCCCAAGGGGGGTGTGGGCCTCATTTGCATAAGGGGCCTCATTTGCATAAATATTTGCATAATGTTACCATATACTAACTTTTAGTAAACGTGCCTCTTAATGAGTGTATGGATAAAGAAAGACTAAAAGATTTCTACATTACTATAATCCAGTGCCAACTGCCAGACACATTAGGAACTACTACAAACACTGCCCATTTAGAACCCATAGCAAACCCGCCGTATCCTAACAGCACTACCAGGACTCACAAAGCACCAAACTCTACCAATCAAAAGGCAACACTGCAAATATTAAACCAATACATTTCAGAGAACAACAATACATGACCTACTGGGGAAAGAGAACAAGTGGCAATGTCAAATAGGAATTATATAAACAGAACACCTCAGCTCAGTTACACATGCAGAACATAGACCATCACCAAACAAGTAATCACATTTTAGAAACAGGAAGACAATAATTAAACTGGGAATCCCAAAAGCCAAACTTGGAATGTACAACACTGTAGAAATAAAACTATACATTAATTTGCTCTTGTACTAAACAAAGCGCAGACGTTAATGATGCACATTTACCAGAGCTGACATATTCCAATTAATAAATTCAAAATAAAGAGATATTTTTCTACCTTTTGTGCATTTTCTTCAGCTGCAATTGCTCCAGCCACTTTCTTCTGGTTTCTTCATGTCTTCTGCTAACTCTCCATCGTCTGCTGTCCATTTGTCCTTTCTTCTCTCTTCTAGTTTTTTTCCATTCTCTCTCTACATCTGCTTTAACATACTAATCTTTCTCCTTTTGCTCTTTCCTCATTCCTATTTCATCCAGTCAAATTTTACCCCTCCATCCTCAATCCCCACTTACTCTCCCAATACCCGGCCAATTGTAGATTTTATTATCCCTCCCACACAAAATATTTTTCCCTTCTCCATTTTACTCTTCCAGCCCCATCCCATTCTAATCCTCCCCCAACATCAGCTCCCTTCTAGTTCCAGCCTCACCCAGCATCCATTCCCTTCTAGTCCCTGCATCAGCCCATTTCCAGTCCTAGCCACCCATCAGCCCATTTCCAGTCCTAGCAACCCCCCAACCCAATACCAGTCCTAACCCCCCATCACCCCATTTTCAGTTTAAGCCCCCCTATAACCCATTACCAGTCCTAACCCCCCATCAGCCCACTTCCAGTCCTAACCCCATCAACCCATTTCCAGTCAGCCCCCCATAGCCCATTGCCAGTCCTAACCCCCCCCCCCATCAGCCCATCAGCCCACAGCCCATTACCAGTCCTAACCCCATCAGCCCACCTACAGTATTAAACCCCCCCAGCCCATTTCCAGTCCTAACCCCCCCCCCATAGCCCATTACCAGACAGCCCCCATCAGCCCACAGCCCATTACCAGTCTTAACCCCCCCCCAAAGCCCATTACCAGTTCTAAACCCCCCCAACAGCCCATTATCAGTCCTAACCCCATCAGCCCACCTCCAGTCTTAACCCCCCAGCCCATTTTCTGTCCTTGCACCCCACTAGACCATTACCAGACAGCGCCCATTATGCCCCAGCCCATTAACAGTCTAAACCCCCCACACCCCATTACCAGTTCTAACCCCCCCCAACAGCCCATTACCAGTCCTAACCCCATCAGCCCACCTCCAGTCTTAACCCCCCCCAGCCCATTTCCAGTCCTAGCCCCCCCCATAGCCCATTACCAGACAGCCCCCATCAGCCCACAGCCCATTACCAGTCTTAACCCCCCCAAAGCCCATTACCAGTTCTAACCCCCCCCAACAGCCCACAGCCCATTACCAGTCCTCCTCATCAGCCCACCTCCAGCCTTAATCCCCCCAACCCATTTCCAGTCCCAGTCCCAGCCCATTTCCAGTCCCAGTCCCAACCCATTTCCAGCCCCAGTCCCAGCCCCCCCAATTACCAGTCCTACCCCCTCCCCCTCCCCCTCCCCCTCCCCCGGCCTAAAGTAAAATTTATTATAAAAAAAAACACCCGGCTGGCTGCCGCCGCGGGGCCCCCTCTGCTGCCGCGGCAGCATGGACTGACCCGCGGGGGCCCCCTCTGTAAGCTCGGTCCCTCCCTCCGTGCCGCCGGGTCTCCCTCCGTGCAGGCTGATAGAGACGCGACGGCAGACTGTCTCCGTCGCGTCTCTGTTAAGCCCGCAGGGGCTGATGGGAAATTTCCCATCAGCCCTGCGGGCTTAACAGAGACGGGAAGGCAGAAGGAGACAGTCTGCCTTCGCGTCTCTAACAGCCTGCACGGAGGGAGACACGGAGGCACGGAGGGAGGGACCGAGCTTACAGAGGGGGCCCCCGCGGGTCAGTCCATGCTGCCGCGGCAGCAGAGGGGGCCCCGCGGCGGCAGCCAGCAGGTTTTTTTTTATTTTATTTTAAAAAAAAGCCTAACTACTTCAATTTTTGTGGGCCCTTTGCAGCTGTGGGCCCTACGCCATGGCGTACATGGCGTATAGCTAAATCCGGCCCTGGTCCTAACCCATTGTTCTTTTCCATGTGCTACCCTTGGCCAACAGAAATATGCACGTTTAAGTCCAGAATTCTTTTACAGTCCCTGACCAGTCTCATTATGCATGCCTTGCTGTCTTGCAGTGACTTTTCAGAATCCCTAGTTGGTAATATGGTTCTCCATTTCTCATCACCATTCTATGGAGTACTCTACCTTGGAGATTCCTTCTCTGCCATTCCCAGAAAAATAATTTTACTTTTGGATGTTTCTGGTTCCTGTCCTTGTCTCTGGGCTTCTCATCCATCTCTAGCATCATTATAACCTGAGACAAGCAAGTGTTATTCCTTTGGAACACCTTCTAGACATCCAAAGTAAACCCTGCCTATTTAGACTGTCATGACCATAGCTCTGGGGTATCAAAGCCATCCAGAACAATATGTTCTCCTGCGGGCAAATATTCTATCAATACAAGGGGAGGACTACTGGAATTAGAGTCTGAGTATGGTTCTGTCAGTTCCCAAGTCTTTAGAGACGTGTGTCAGGATTATAACATCATGCTTCTGAAATGCTGCATGGCATACCACTTCTTTAAATGCCCTTATTTTAAATAGCAGCTGTGAAAACAGTTACAGCTCTTAGTGCTGGAACAGCATACCCTACATAATCTTAGGGACTCTTATTAAGGTAGATTACAAGTAGGAGCAAAAGGGCCATTGGATCTGCAGAGGGCATTCCCAGCTTTCCCCCTGCAGATACCATGGAGGTTTGGGACTTACCGAGGAGATCAGCAAACCCTGCATCAGCAGGTAGTGCGGGAAGCCCCACGGTGCATGCTGATGTAGGGATTGTGGTTCTCCACAGTAGGTGCAAGGGGAGGACAGGTAGCAATCATATGGACAGCGCTGATACTAGCCAACTGACTAGCTAAGATTTAAGCATTTGATGGGGAAGGAGGGGGGTTTCAAGTCCTGATTGGCTATGCAGAATATTTTTCTCGTTGATCATGGGATGTGAGAGAGGGGGCCCCACTGACTAGTAAGGCTTTTCATCTTTGTCAGGGATTGCACCAATCTCCCCCCCCCCCCCCCGACAGTTTCCGATGAGAATCAGGAGCTGTATGGGGGGAGTGGTGCTAAAGGGGGACTGCAGTATATCCGCAAACTGTTGCTTCTTGATCAATGTACAGATTGTGCAAGAGAACGATCAGGTGTTCTGGTATACCCATGCTTCTAAATATGACCCACAGTTTCTCATGGTTTACACAGTCAAAAGCATTGCTATAGTTGATATTTCTTGGCAGAGCCTTGTAAGTATGGTAACAGCTGCATCAGATTGCTGTAATACTTCTATGGGAATGCAATCAATGCCTGGTGCTTTGTTCTTTGATAAGGCTTTCAATGCTGCTTCAACTTCTTCTTTCATCGCCAATGGTTCCGGATTATAAGGTACAGGTTGAAATGGCTGTTGGTCCACTTGATCTTTATCATATAAAAACTCTGTATATTCTTTCCACCTTTTCTTGATCTTCTCAGCATCATTCAACATAGAACCTTGAGCATCTTGTAACATTCCAATTCGAGGCTGGAATTTTTTCTTTAACTCTCGTAGCTTTAGGAAAGCCAATCTTGTTCTTCCTCTAATAGTTTCTGCTTCTATTTCCTTGCATGTGTCATTGTAGTTCTTTTCCTTGTCCCGTCTTGCTGCATGTTGGAAATCTCTGAGTTCTGCGATTGTCTTTCTTTCTCCTCTGGCTTTATCTTCTCTGTGTTTCTGGGCAATTTTCAGAGTTTCTTCCGTAATCCATTTTGGCCATTTTTGCTTTTTCACCTTTTGTAGAGACTTCTCGTTTTCTTCCAACACAACCTTCTTGATGTCATTCCATAACTCTTCTGGAGCTCTGTCTGTCAAAGCAGCAAATCGATTTTGCAGTCAGTCTTCAAATTCAAGTGGTATATTCTCAAGGTCATATTTTGCTGCATTCATGAGTGGTTTGCTCTTTTTCAACTTTAGCTTGAGTTTGCATACTAGTAGTTGATGATCTGTACCACAGTCAGCTCCAGGTTTTGTCTTTGTTGATGTTATAATATAGAGCTTTTCCATCGTTGATTTCCACAGATGTAGTCAATTTGATTTTTGTACAATCCACTGGGTGAAGTCCATGTGTATAGTTGCCGCTTGTGTTGCTGGAAGAAGGTGTTTGCAATGAATAGATCGTTGGTCTTGCAGAATTCTATCAGCCTTTCTCTAGCTTCATTTCTGTTGCCAAGTCCATATTTTCCAACCACTTTGCCTTCTTTTTTGCCAACTTTTGCGTTCCAGTCACCCATGACTATCAGGATATCCTGTTTGCATGTTCTGTCAATTTCAACTTGAACTTGTTCATAGAAATCTTCCATTTCATCCTCTTCTGCAGCTGTAGTTGGGGCATATACTTGAATTATAGTTGTGTTGATAGGCATTCCTCATAGACGAATAGAGATTAAGCGTTCATTGACTGCATTGTATTTCATTACAGTTCTTGCAAGTTTCTTCTTTATTATAAATGCAACACCATTTCTTCTTTGTCTTTCATTTCCAGCATAGTAGGCCATGTGATCATCACAGATGAAGAGCCAGGAGCAGGACCTCAGAAAAAACACACAAATTGGCTAAAATTAAACAGCAATATTATGAAAAGGGGGACAAGGCTCCAGACTTCATTCCTTTAACCTTGCTGCTCCTTATCCCTGGAACAAACTAACCAACAAGTTAAAGAAACACATGGCGGATTATATATTTGTTTCAAACACTGCTTGTGACAATCTCCCAACAAGTATTAGATGTTTTTTAAAGAGGGGTGATGAGGTTTATCTGGGGTGGAAGGAAACCTCAGATAGCAAAAAAGATTATAAAAGGAGGGGGAAGTTGGGGTTTTCAGCTTCAAATGATACTATTTAGCAGTGCAGGACAGGATGGCTATATATTGGGGATGTTCCCCTGGGAAGGTCTGGGTGCAAAATGAGCTGATGCTCATTGGGAAAGTACCTCTTGAAGGGTTATTATGAATACCTGGGAAATCTAGAATATTTCAGGGAGGGTCTAATTCCATAGTGGATTACATATTAAGATGTTGGGATATTCATACTGGAGCTGGGGAGAGAAGAATTGTCACCTCTGACCTTCATAGCTAATTAATCAAACAGCCTTTCTATCGGGTGTTATCTCTGGGGTTTATAATCACTGCACAACTCTGGAGTTACATTCTGTGATGCAATTACTTGATAATGGGGTAGTTTACGCATGCTGCATTACAATAAGATTACGAGCTGCCCCAAGATCATTATGTTCAGTATTTTCAGGTACATCATAGGGTGGAAAAGGAGGTTAAGCTATTTGAGACTAGGGATAATTCCTCATTGGAGGATTTATGTGCTAATCAAAGTACCACTAAGGGCTTGATTTCAGCAGTATATGCTTTCTTGCAAACTTGAACTTACCCCTTGGTCTCTCATCATCTTCAATGGGAGTTGGAAATAGGGCACATGTACACACTAAAACAATGGGAGCAAATGGAGAAGGTCTCATTTAAAGTTTCTATAGCTACTTACATTCAGGAGAATAACTACAAGGTGCTGTACGGATCGTACTTAACCCCACATAGACTTTCACACTGTTTCCCTGGGGAACTTTGGTCACCTCCCGCCTAGAAATTTATAACCTACTCCTTGCTGGTCTCCCTCTGAATCAACTCTCTCCCCTTCAATATGTTCAACACTCTGCTGCGTGGCTAATCTTCTGCCAGCCTTGATATACTCATATAACCTCTCTTCTCAAGTCACTTTTCCGTATCAAGTTCAAACTTCTCCTACTGACCTATAAGTGCATTCATTCTGCTGCACATCACTACCTTTCTTCTCTTATCTATCACTACACCCCTCCTTGTGAACTCCGCTCTTCTGGCAAATCACTTTTATCTGTGCCCTTCTCTTCTATTGCTAACTCCAGACTTCATTCCTTTAACCTTGCTGCTCCTTATGCCTGGAACAAACTACCTGAGTCTGTACATCAGGCCTCATCTCTGGCCCTTTTCAGTTCCGGCTGAAAACTCACCTCTCCGAGGCTGCTTTTGGATCCTGATCCACTTAGCCTCCAATATGTTTCCTTAGCATTCCCTTAGATGTATCCATATCCTCAGCTGTTGTGCTGTCGGTCTTGACTAGATTGTAAGCTCTGATGAGCAGGGACGTGTTTTACATGTGTCTGTACAACGCTACATACACCTTTTAGCGCAGTACAAATGATCAGTAATAATAGTAGTAGGAGGAGGAGATTATGGATTAATGTTGGCAACAATGTTAAGAGCATAAAATATGCCATACTGGGTCAGACCAAGGTCCATCAAGCCCAGTATCCTGTTTCCAACAGTGGCCAATCTAGGTCATAAGTACCTAGCGGTCTCCCCAAAAGACACAGGTTCCTCAAGGCTTGTATTGCGTCAAGCAGTGATATCCTGGGTTGCTTTTAATAATGGTTTATGGACCTTTCCTCCAGGAACTTGTCCAAACCTTTTTTAAACCTGACTACACTAACAGCTTTTACTACATCCTCTGGTAACAAATTCCAGAGTTTGATTACACATTGAGTGAAAAAATATTTTCTCTTAATGATCTTAAATAGGTTACCCTCTAGCTTCATTGCATGTCCCCTAGTCTTTTTATATTCTGATGATGTAAACAATCGATCTACGTTTACCCATTCCACTCCATTCATTAATTTACAGACCTCTATCATATCTCCCTCAGCTGTCTCTTTTGCAGATTGAAGAGCCCCAAACTTCTTAGCCTCTCATCATAGGAGTATCCTTCCATCCCCTTTACCATTTTGGTGGCTCTTCTCTGCACCTTTTCTTTTTTTTTTTTTTTTTTTTTAAATTCTTTATTTTCGTTTTATAACAACAAAGGAAAAGGAAGACATACAGCTAAAAGACAGATACATAAAGTGTAATACATACATCAAAGTAAACCCCTGCCACCCCCCTCCCCCCTGCTTCTTCTCTAGAAAACTAATCATTCCCGAAGCGGGCGTGTACTTACATTATTGTGTTACAAAACCTAACGGTGATCTGAAACATGATGAGTGCACATTATACAGGCATGTTGGAGCAATGAGCAGATTGTACATAATCATTAAGCATCTGCCATTTAGACAAGCGAGAGTGAGGTTGGGCATGGGGAATAGCTCTCCGAGGTATCTGCTCATATTTACTATATAAGCAGACGAGGTTCCACCATTCATTGACAGTAAGTCGAGAGCTATCCTTCCAATTCCTCGTGATTAAGCATATGGCTATACCCAGCATGAAATCAAGGAGAAAGTGACCCTTCTTAGGAAGAGAGGGGATCTCCGCCACAGAGCGGAGTCCCACGATCTTCCAAGAGAGAGGTTCGTGAAGGTGTAAAATAAATGAATACAACCCCAGACCCGCCCCCAATAAACCTGTAGTTGAGGACATTCATAAATAACATGAGCGAGGGTTCCCACAGCGGTATGGCAAGACCAACACTGGTCCCTAGCATTTGTGTTCCATTTGGCTATTTTTTCTGGGGTATAAAAGCATCTGTGTGCAAAGAAGAAGAGAGTTTGGGTAACAGAGGCAGACCAGGAAACCCGCACTACTTTGCTCCAGAAAACGCTCCATTGCACAGGGGTTAAAGTGGTTTGCAGTTCGCGCTCCCAGGCTTGTTGGGCTCTAAAAGTGGCCGTGTCTGTACCCTGACATAATATTTTATAAAAGGTAGAGGCTACCCCATGGGTACTACTAATAGAGTGAACTATCTCTAATAGCCCGTCCTCAGTAGGGGCAGAGGGCGGCATGATTCGAGCACTTTTGAGGCAGTGTTGAAGCTGCATTCAATGAGAAAATCTTACATGGTGCCATCAATCGGTAATAGACATTTGAGGTAAGGGCGCTTGAAAACATACAATATAATCAGAATCTGTGCAACAATGACATAATCACCGAGTATTCTGGCTAATACACCCCATATTGAAAAGTATGTACCAAAGTATCTTAGAGAAGAAGCAAAACCCCCAAAGAATATGGCGACCATATGTCTGCGGGAGGAGGCCCTAGAGAGGAAATAGAAAGACATGAAAAAAAAAGAAAAGAAACACCAGAGTCCATAATTAACACTGTCTCTGATACTCATCGAGGCTACTGTGGGTAGATGGAGTCGGGTCACAGATATCATCAAAAGTAAGGCAACAAACTGCCCTCGCCAGACTCTGTGCTAGGCTGCGGCAGATCCAATATGGCAGGTACAGCGGATATGAGAATACTTGCAGGAATATTCTGGAAGTCAGCGCATCAAGTCGGCTTCTTTGGAATCCAAAAACTCCGCTAGTAGATCAGGGTCCTCAAATGTTCTTGTCTGATTGTGAAGCGTGACTCGGAACTTGGCCGGGTACATCAGGCCATAGCGTGCTTGTAGTTGTTGAAGCCTCGGCCGGAATTCCAGAAAGCGCTTTCGGCGGTCGACCGTGGGTTTAGCCAAGTCGGGATAGAAGGAGATCTTGTGGCTCTCAAACTCCATATGGCCCTTTGCCCGAGAGGCACTTAGAATTTGCTCAACGTGTTGATATCTCAAAAGTCGAAAAATGATAGGCCGCGGGGTCTTCCTGTTGAGCGTTATGCTTGTGGGTACACGATGAGCGCGATCGATCTCCAAATCTTTGGTAAAGGTGATTTGGAGCAGGGAAGGGAGGATTTTGCATAAAAACTCTTTCATGTCTCCCGATTCCGCTCCCTCCGGTATGCCCACGAGTCGTATGTTGTTGCGGCGCGCTCTATTATTGCCATCTTCCACTTCTTTCTGCAAGGCCCGCACCTGACGTTCAACTTTGTCGAGTTTGGACAACCGGGCCGCATGGGAGTCCAATATGCTCTCCATTTTGTCCTGACGCGAAGAAAGCCCTTCTAGCTTGCTTTGCAGCACACCAAAATCTTCCCGCAGCGCTCAGAGTGCTTCACCGTTTGACTGCACGAGGTTTTTGACCCCTCTAATCTCTGCGAGGATTTCCTGCTGCATTTCGGGGCCCTCGCGCAAGGCCAGCCCCTTCTGCGGGGACGGAGGTTCAGTTTTGGAACGTTTGCCGTGAGAAGCCGCTGGAGATCCAAATTCCAGGCGCGTGGGTTTGGTCCCCGCCATCTCACCAATGTGCCCCGGCAAGATCAGAGTAGAAGTTCCAAGTATGTACGGTGTTAATTCAGGATTCTGAGTAGGCCTCTCGGGAGCCTCAGCGTTATGCGACCATCCCGCTGGACATCAGGCTCCGCCCCCATTCTCTGCACCTTTTCTAATAACGTTATATCATTTTTAAGATACGGCGACCAGAATTGCACACAATATTCAAGGTGCGGTCGTACCATGAAATGATACAGAGGCATTATAATATCCTTTGTTTTATTTTCCATTCCTTTCCTTATGATACCTAGCAATTTATTTGCTCTCTTTGCTGCCACTGCACACCAGGTGGAGGGTTTCAACATGTTATTCACGTTGACACGTAAATCTTTTTCCTGGGTAGTGGTTCCCAATGTGCAACCTTGCATCGTGTAACCATACTTTGGGTTGTTCTTTCCTAGGTGCATAACTTTGCACTTGTCCACATTAAATTTCATCTGCCATTTGGATGCCCAGTCTTCCAATTTCTCAAGATCCTCTTACAATTTTCCACAATCCTCTTGGGTTTTAACAACTTTGAATAGTTTTGTGTCATCTGCAAATTTGATAACCTCACTCGTTATTCCCTTTTCCAAGGTCATTTATGAATATGTCAAAAAGCAACGGACCCAGCACAGATCCCTGGGGTACTCCACTATTCACCTTTTTCCATTAGCAAAATTGGTCATTTAGCCCTACCCTCTGCTTTCTATCTTTTAACCAGTTCCTGATCCACAATAGTACACTGCCTCCTATCCCATGACTTTTTAGTTTTGGCAAAAGTCTCTGATGAGGGACCTTCTCAAAGGCTTTCTGAAAGTCCAGATACACTATATCAACTGACTCACCTTTGTCTACCTGTTTTTTCACACCTGCAAAAAAACATAACAGATTAGTAAGACAAGATCTTCCTTGTCTAAAGCCATGATGGCTGTCTCCCATTAAGCCATGACTATCTACATGATGAGTAATTTTGTTCTTTAGAATGATTTCTAACATTTTTCCCGGTACTGACATCAGGCTCACTGGTCTGTAGTTTCCCAGATCACCCCTGGAACCCTTTTTAAAAATTGGCATTACATTGGCGCTCCTCCAAGCTTCAGGTATTACAGATGATTTTAATGATAGTTCACAGATTACTAATAGCAAGTCTGCAATCTCATATTTCAGTTCTTTCAACACCCTTGGATATATACCATCCAGTCCAGGTGATTTGCTACTCTTCAGTTTATCAAATAATTGTAATACATCTTCCCGGTGCATCGATATTTCTTTCATTTCCTCTGCAGTATCACCTTTAAATCCCACTTCAGTCATGAGCAACATCCCTACATCTTCCTCAGTAAAGACTGAAGCAAAGAATTCATTCAGTCTCTCCGCTATAGCCTTGTCCTCTCTTACTGCCCCTTTTACCGCTCTATCATCTAATGGACCAGCTGACTCTCTCACAGGTTTTTTGCTACAAATGTACTTGAAAAAGTCTTTATTATGCATTTTTGCTTCCACAGCATGTTTCTTCTCAAATTCTCTCTTTGCCTGCCTTATCAATGCCTTGCTTTTAACTTGCCAGTGCTTGTGCTCTTTCCTGTTTTCGTCATTTGGCTCTTTTTCCATTTCCTGAAAGATGCTTTTTTGGCAACAACAGCCTCTCTGACCTTAAAACCATGCTGGCAGTTTTTTGGACTTCCTTCCACTTTTCTTAAAGCGTGGAATACAACTGGTCTGGGCTTCCAAGATAGTATTTTGAACAACACCCAAGCTTGATGCAAGTCTTTGACCTTTGCAACTGCTCCTTTTAGTTTTTTCTTAACTATTTTCCTCATTTTATCATAGTCTCCCTTTCGAAAGTTAAAAGATAGTAATGTGGATTTCCTTACCATCCCTCCTCCATTAATTAAATCAAATGTGATCATGCTATGATCACTTTTTGCCAAGTGGCCCCAATACCCTTATCTTTTGCACCAGATCTGGTGTTCCACCAAGGACTAAGTCCAAAATGGCATCCCCTCTGGTCGGTTCATGAACCAGCTGATCCAAGAAGCAGTCATTTATTTCATCTAGAAACTTTATCTCCCTAGCATGTCCTGCCGTGACATTGACCCAGTCAATACCGGGGTAATTGAAATCACCCATTTATTATTACCGTTCTGTAACTTTTGTTAGCTTCCCTGATTTCTTTGAGCATTTCATCATCCATTTGTTCATTCTAGCCAGGCGGTCGATAGTACAACCGCACTGCCATCGCCTTCCCCTTTTTACATGGAATTTCAATCCATAGAGGTTCTACAGATTCTGACATAGAGCACAACCCCTCCACCAATTTTATCAGCTGTATCATTATGATATAGTTTGTACCCAGGTATCACAGTGTCCCACTGGTTGTCCTCCTTCCACCATGTCTCTGAGATACCAATCATATCTAACTTCTCATTTAGTGCTATATATTCTAACTCTCCCATCTTATTTTTTAGACTTCTAGCATTTGCATACAAGTATTTTAGAGACTATATTTTATTCATATTAATCTGGTTATTGGTAGGCTGGGGCAATTTGGAATCTTTAAACTCTGTCTGCTCTGTACTCAAGGGCATTTGGGCTACCTTTGTCTTTATTGGAACCTCTATGTTGATGTGCCCTAACTTCTTTTTTTTGGTAGTATCCTTCAAGGATACATTGTTCCAAACCATGCGCTCTTGGGCGACTGTCAGTTTTCCCCAATTAACTAGTTTAAAAGCTGCTCTATCTCCTTTTTAAAGGTTAATGCCAGCAGCCTGGTTCCATCCCGGTTAAGGTGAAGCCCATCCCTTCGGAAGAGCCCCTCCTTTCCCCAGAATGTTCCCCAGTTCCTAACAAATCCAAAATCCTCATTCTTGCACCATTGTCTCATCCACGCATTGAGACTCCAGAGCTCTGCCTGCCTTTTGGGTCCTGCACGTGGAATGGGAAGCATTTTGGAGAAGGCTACCCTGGAAGTTCTGGATTTCAACTTCCTACCTAAAATCCTAAATTTAGTCTCCAGAACCTCCCTACCACATTTTCTTATGTCATTGGTACCGACATGTACCAAGTGTCACGGGGCAGCTTCTATAAAGCCATTGAAAACCAGCAGAAATGCAGGAAATAGGACTGATCATGACAGTTCTGAGGAACACAGGGTAGGATGTTGCCATAGGCAACCTAAACAAAGTAGCTCACGTGCAAAGGAAGCACGCCCAAACAGCAGAAAGCCTAAGGAATTAGGAGCTAATGGAAGCCAGCTGAGTGTGGGTGGAGCTGACACGCACATAGAAAAGCTCACTGAACGTGGGGTTAGGGAGAGCCACAGTGGGGTTGGACAGAGTCAGTGTGTGCAACAGAGCCAGCATGTGCAAGAGAGACGGAGCCAGCTTGAGAATACAAGCAACATATGGAGTGAGTGTGGGAGCAGGAGTGAAAGGGAGAGTGAGAGTGAAGATGAGAGAGAGAAGACATACGCAGGACACAGCAGGAGTGAAATAGAACCCGGCTGGAGCACGGGTGCAGGCAGCTGTGTGGCTGGAAGCCAGAGATACAAACGGAGAAATTCTAATTGGAAGGGAGCTGAGAGCAGAACTCTGAGAGTGTCAAAGCCCAGGCCAGGCTATCAAAAAGGTAACCAAACATTTAATGGTGAAGTTAGCTGGAGGAAGCCAGAGCAAGTTTTTATATAAACAACTGGCAGAGGAACAGTAAAGCTTTTATACCTGAGCCTGAGCTTGTATCTGGATGAGGTTTTAAAGGCAGGAGCCAGGAAAAGTTTGTACGTGATTCTATTCCAGCGTCGATAGCAACGGAGCATAGCTTGAGGCAGAAACTGTTCAAGCCCAACCCTAATGTCCCTAGTAGAAGGGAAAGTGAAAATAAGCATTCTCTCTATCTCCCACCACATTTAAGGAGCTCCCAAGAAAGCCACTCTAAAGACTACGGTAGCAGACTAGCTAACATTCTTACCCAGAGGGAAAGAGACTTCCTGCAGAGCAAGGGGAGACTGTTTAGCAATGTTTCACAGGCTGCCAGAGATGACCTTTTAACAGAAGGGCCTGAGGAGATGCAGTATGAGCTACAGGGAGATGATATAAGCGGTAATTATATGGACTGTACGCTCTCTGTCTCAGATAAAGTATCATCTTTAAAATAAGTGTATATAATTGCCAAAGCTTGAAAGCCACAAAGAAAAAGTCTTGTGTTTGCTGAAGAGAGCTGTTTTTGAGCCCTTGTTCATTTACCTGTTTAAAAGCTGAAAGTAAGCAATTTTTGTTTCTGTTCTTGCCTTTGTTTTTGCCCAAGTGGAGATATTTCTGTTTGTTTGACTCACCCAAAAAGAAACCTCTTGGAAGGGGAAATAAAACCTTTTGAAGCCTTACCTCGGTGCCACAACTCTTCATTCAACTACATATCCCAGAAGGCCAAGCAAGGCTCTGGGCTAGGTCTAGGCTTGGTAATAAGACCCTATGACACAAGACAGCAGACTCCTCCTCAGCACCATGTAAGACTTTCTCTAGGTGGCGCGTGAGGTCCGCTACCTTCGCACCAGGCAGGCATGTTACCAGGCGATCCTCATGTCCACCAGCCACCCAGCTATCTACATGCCTAATGATTGAATCACCAACTATAATGGCTGTCCTAACCCTTCCCTCATGGGCACATGGCCCGGGAGAAACCTCCTCGGTGCAAAAGAGTTTTACATCCCCTGGAGGACAGGTCCTAGCTACAGGATCACTTCCTGCCACACCAGGGTGATGCTCTCCTGTCACGTGACCTCTCTCCTCCATGGCAAAGCATGATCGCCTTTGATTTAATTAGTGGAGGAGGGATAGTAAGGAAATCCACAGTATTACCTTTTAACTTTCGAAAGGGAGACTATGATAAAATGAGGAAAATAGTTAAGAAAAACTAAAAGGAGCAGTTGCAAAGGTTAAAGACTTACATCAAGCTTGGGTGTTGTTGAAAAATACTATCTTGAAAGCCCAGACCAGCTGTATTACATGCTTTAAGAAAAGTGGAAGGAAGTCCAAAAAACTGCCAGCATGGTTTAAAGGTGAGGTCAGAGAGGCCAATAGAGCAAATAGAATGCTAGGTATCATAAGGAAAGGAATGGAAAATAAAACAAAAGATATTATAATGCCTCTATACCGTTCCATGGTGAGACCGCACCTTGAATATTGTGTGCAATTCTGGTCGCCATATCTTAAAAAGGATATAGCGTTATTAGAAAAGGTTCAGAGAAGAGCCACCAAATTGGTAAAGGGGATGGATGAAGAAAGGCTAAAAAGGTTAGGGCTCTTTAACCTGGAAAAGAGACGGCTGAGGGGAGATATGATAGAAGTCTATAAATTAATGAACGGAGTGGAACGGGTAAACGCAGATCGACTGTTTACGTTATCAGAATATAGAAAGACTAGGGGGACATGCAATGAAGCTACAGGGTAAACTATTTAAGACTAATAAAAGAAAATATTTTTTCACTCAGCGTGTAATCAAACTCTGGAATTTGTTACCAGAGGATGTAGTAAAGGCTGTTAGTGTAGCTGGGTTTAAAAAAAGGTTTGGACAAGTTCCTGGAGGAAAGGTCCATAAACCATTATTAAAAAGGGACCCAGGATATCGATGATTGACCCAATACAAGCATTGTGGAGCCTGTGTCTTTTGGGGATACTGCTAGGTACGTATGACCTAGATTGGCCACTGTTGGAAACAGGATACTGGGCTTGATGGACCTTGGTCTGACCCAGTATGGCATATCTTATGTTCTTATGTACTTTGTTCACCTGAAGTTTAATTAATCTCAGTTCCTTAATGTATGCTGATGAGAATAAACAGCTGCACCTGAGAGTGAATATGGCACCTCCTTTCCTTTAAGAGGTTTAAGCCTATAAAGTTACGATTATCCCAGGGGTGGGTGGGTGTCAGGGAGGGAGGGAAAGAAGACTTATTAAAAGCTGGCTGCTACACAGTACCCTGTGCTGTGTTTCTAAAGTAATCTGTGACCTATCTACAAGGGGAGTCCCAACGCTCTTGCTTTTATAGAGGGAGTCTTGGGTTCTAAATTTAACCAGAAAGCTCTCTGATGTGTTTTAAATTTAAACTGTAAACTCTTGCTTCTACTAGGCCCTGACTAATTTAACAATTACACTGGGTTCACAGATTAATCAGCTTTAATCTAAAGAATTCTTTTTTCCCCAAGATTTAGAAAAATTCCAAGAAGTAAATACTTACATTTGCAGATCTCTCTCCAGAAGTAGCAGTCCCCTTTTGTGGTCCTTCAAGACTGTTGGGAGGGCAGTGGAGATTATGGGACCCATTAAAGCCTTTTGGAAAGCTATCCAGTATTCAGATGAATGTTTACTTGGTATAGAAATCCCTTGGAACCTTGGAGTGTTTTTGTTCAATCGACTGGTGATGGAGTTTAAGCTCTCACCAAAGGGTATTATTAATGCACTGTTTGAGTACAATGAAAATCACCTTGGCCTCATCTTGGAAGCAGTCAGGGCCACTGGACCTGGCTAAGTGGCTGGGCTGGATCTGGGAGCTGGGAGGTTCACAATATGGAGAAAATTACTGCTTCAAAATAAAGAAAATTGTGCAATTTCAACAGATGTGGACCCCTTCTATAAAGTATATGGATGTCAGACTCAGTGAGACTTACAGAATGGCTTGATGGGGGAAATATATTGTGAACTGGAAGATCACTCAAGCCCTGAGAGGGGGGGGGGGGGAGGAGGCGGCTTGGGAAAGGTTCTTTGTTATATGTCATGGTTAAAAGCTAAAATGTTGGAGACACTTTTATGGAATGTTTGTTAATCTGATTAACATGTTAATGTTTGTAATCTCAATAAAGTCTCTTTGAAAATTAAAAAAAAAAAGAAGAAGGCACCGAGATGGGCCTTTAAAAGTCCAAAAGTGCTGCCAGGAAGGTAGGAGGTCAATGCCACTGGAACAGGAGGGACTGCTGCATTGCTTGCTGATGCTTAAACCCGGATGATCCATGGAGAGCCATCAGGCAGGTGTGGAAGAGGCAGCCTTGCACATCATGGAAAGCTACCAAGATAGGCCTTTAAAAGTCCAGAAGGGCTGAGGCAAACAGCCAAAAGGGCATATGGTCCCTTTCTAGTGCCAGAGATGGCAACGTGATAACCTCTTGGAGGGAATGAACAGGGAGGAAGTGAAGACTGTGTGATCAGTTTGGAATGGGTAAACAGAAAATTTAATTGAAGACTGCTTAAGCTTTGAGCCCTGCTATTAAAGAATCAATGAACAGACATTTGAGGGATAATTTCACACAGCAAAGTACGCATCTACTTTGGCTGTAGTTTAGTTACTTTTGCACATATGTGGCCACATATGTGTGTGAATGGTCTCTTATACAATACCGACCAGAGTAAAAGTATGCACTCTGGCATGATTCTTCATACTTTGACAGTAGGTGTGTCCAGGGGCAGGGTTTGGGTGGGGCGTAAGCAGAGTTCACAGGTACACATGTAGATTATAAAATACCTTAATCCATGTGCCTATATGTTTAAAGTGCATGCAATTATTGCAAACAATTGTAAGTGAACACACCTACATTCAGTGGAGGAGTGGCCTAGTGGTTGGGGCAAGGTACTTCAGGCTGGCAGGTCAGGGGTTCAAATCCCACTAGAGGACAGCAACCTTGGGCCAGAAGGACTGGGGTTTCTAGTCCCACAGGTGCTCCTTGTGGTCTTGGGCAAGTGACTTAACCTTCCATAGCCCATGTTCCCTGTAAAATAGTTATCTCCAAGTTATAATGCTTTGTTCAATGTAAACCACACTAATGCAGAATAGCACAGTATATAAGAGAATATAAAAAAATAAATAAATTCAAGGCACATTTTCTGACACTTGTACTAGTATTTTACTAAGAAAAGAAAACACTACTTTTTAAAAATAAAATAGCCCCTAAGGAGATGCTAATTAAACCTTAAACTAGGCGTCCCCTTCTAAAATTACCCTCTTGATGGCTGGTTGGGCTTAGGGGAGCACTGGCATGTTGGGGTCTTATCAAGAAGGAGCTTCTTTAATCTCTGTCAAGAGGTCTTCTCCTCCCCCACCAGGTACTTTCTTGGAGTTATTATGGACTCCTCGGGCAATGTTTCAGCATCCAGGATTGACTGCTCATTTGAACATTCTTTGTCTAAAGCAGAGGTGATAATTATACCCAGTGTTATAGGCCTCCCCATGGAAATTGCTAATTTATAGGAGCCCTTGAATTTGGATTCCCAAGAAATATAATGTTGGATAGTCGGAGGATGATTACAAGGACAGAGGGCATGTGAAAAGGGACAGCAATAGAACTGTGCATTTTTACTAAGGAGATTGTGATATGAGGTGCGATCAAAAAGTATTGAGACTTGTACAATAACACAGAAGTATAACACTGACAGTTATTGTACTCAGTCTCCTTCAAAGTAGTCCCCTTATGCAGTGGTGGACCTACATTTTTGGAGTCCTGAAGCTTGAACTGTTATGGGGGCCCTTTGCTACCAGCAATGAGGTCTGGGTAACCACTGTTATCTTCTTCAATGGGGTTGTTCCATAACAGATAACCACAAATTTTTTAAACGTTTAACCACTACATCTCAGAACATTTTTTCGTTTAGGGCTAGCCTACATGATATTTTAATAATATTTTAATTTTTATTTTAACTATTATTTTTTATTGAATTACACTAAATTATTAATATTATTTTTTTTTAAAAACCCTTCTCATACAGTAGACCCAAACTTTTTAAGCAATGTGAACTAAACTCATTCCTGAGGCTCCTCCAGGATTAGGGGCCCTGAAGCTTAAGCTTCATTAGTTTCACAGTAGATCCGCCCCTGCCCTTATGATAAAACACCCTTCTTCCAGCGTTCCTGCCACTGCTGGAAACAATTTTGAAATGCCTCTTTTTTTATGCCATGAAGTTGCTGTGTCAAATTTTGCTTAATGGTCTACAAGGCATCGAGGCTAATGGACTTGCTCAATTTGGTGCTTGGCCAAGAACTGCTGGATAAGATGTGATGCATGAGCTGGGGCTTTATCGTAATGAAGCAACCATTCACCATTCCTGTGCAACTCTGGCCTACTGTATCTTTCAAACGACTCAGAACTTGGGCATAGTACTCCTTATTGATGGTTTAGCCTCATGACCTTGATATTGCTCCTCACCTGATGGGCTTTCTTGGGTCTGGGAGAGTCTGGAGTCTTCCATTGTGAGGACTAATCCTTAATTTCCAGGACATAACCGTAAACTCATGATTCATCACCAACAATAATCTTTTTGATGAAATCTGAGTCATTTTCAGTGCATTCCAACAACTCCCTGTCTATAGACAGTCGATCATCTTTTTGGCCAGGGGACAGGAATTTCGGCACCTGCATTTTCCAGCTACCTGGAGGGCTACAGCTGCAAGAGCTATCGGCCTCTTTCTCTACAGCTGGTTTCAGCAGCATCGTGGGGAGGGCCTACCGAGATCTCTGCCTAGGGTGCCATGTCCCTTGGACCACCCCATGTGGCAGATCTCCTTTCCACAGCTGCTGTATGTCTGTGTTTTGCCAAGGTCACTGTGTGATCATGACAGACATCACAGATGGTGCAGATGGGGGATGCCCCTATGTGCAGAGGTTAAGTGGTTAGGCCCCTTCAATCTGGAGGACAGAAAGCTAAGGGGAGATATGCTGGGGTCTATGCATTACTGAATAGCATGGAATGGGTAAATATTGACTGGTTGTTTACACCATCAAAATGTGGGGGGACAAAGGGACAGGGAATGCCACTACAGTGTAACCCATTCCGGACTGATAGGGGCATATAGTTTGTCAGGCAATGAGTAGGCAATCTGTGTCACTCCAATCATGAAAATGTCATAAAAGCTCCTTGTGTAACTGTGCTTAGAGAAGGTTTGGTTATGTTCCAGGGGAACAGTCATTGCACCATTATGCAGGGGGCACTGCAGATCCACAGCTTACCCCACTACAGGCATCATTGAACATGAGTACATTTTAAGGACCCAGCTAGGTACTTGTGAGTGTGGTTGGCCACTGTGGGACAGAGGATATGGTGCTTAATGGACCATGGTCTAACCCAATGGCATATCTGTGGATCCTCTATTCTTATGCCACTATGTACCACCTGGGCAGCTGCCTGGTCCACAATGTACACCTGCACCTACCACTGCATGACCAATATGCCACCCCCTTTGCTCCATTGGCAACTGGAAACAGCACAAGCACTGGCAAGTTAAACGCAAAGCATTGATAAGGCAGGCAAAGCGAGAAATTGAGAAGGAACTTGCTATGGAAGCAAAAACACAAAATAGACTTTTCAAGTACATTCGTAGCAAAAGGCCTGTGAGAGAGTCAATTGGACCATTAGATGATAGAGGGGTAAAAGGGGCAGTAAGAGGAGACAAGGCTATAGCGGAGAGACTGAATGAATTCTTTGCTTCGGTCTTTACTGAGGAAAATGTAGGGATGTTACCCAAGACTGAAGTGGTATTTAAAGGTGATACTGCAGAGGAATTGAAAGAAATATCGCTACACCGGGAAGATGTATTATAACTATTTGATAAACTGAATAGTAGCAAATCACCTGAACCGGATGGTATACATCCAAGAGTGTTGAAAGAACCGAAATATGAGATTGCAGACCTGCTATTAGTAATCTGTGAACTTTCATTAAAATCATCTGTAATACCTGAAGATTGGAGGATCGCCAATGTAACACCAATTTTTAAAAAGGGTTCCAGGGAAATTACAGACCGGTGAGCCTGACATCAGTACCGGGAAATTACAGACCGGGAAATTACAGACCGGGAGCCTGACATCAGTACCGGGGAAAATGGTATAAACCATCATAAAGAACAAAATTACACAGCATGTAGATAGTAATGGCCTAATGGGAGACAGCCAACATGGCTTTAGACAAAGAAGATCTTATCTTACTAATCTGATATGTTTTTTTGAAGGCATGAATAAACAGGTAGAAAAAGGTGATTTGGTTGATATAGTGTATCTGGACTTTCAGAAAGCCTTTGACAAGGTCCCTCATCAGAGACTTTTGGCAAAACTAAAAAGTCATGGGATAGGAGGCAGTTTACTATTGTGGATCGGGAACTGGTTAAAAGATAGAAAGCAGAGGGTAGGGCTAAATGGCCAATTTTGCCAATGGAAAAGGGTGAATAGTGGAGTACCCCAGGGATCTGTCCTGGGTCCGCTACGTTTTGATATATTCATAAATGACCTGGAAAAGGGAATAACTAGTGAGGTTATCAAATTTGCAGATGACACAAACTGTTTAAAGTTGTTAAAACCCAAGAGGACTGTGGAAAACTGCAGGAGGATCTGGATAAATTGGAAGACTGGGCATCCAAATGGCAGATGAAATTTAATGTGGACAAGTGCAAAATTATGCACCTAGGAAAGAACAACCCACACTATGGTTGCACAGTGCAAGATTCCACATTGGGAACCACCACCCAGGAAAAAGATTTAGGAGTCATGTTAAAACCCTCCGCCCAGTGTGCAGCGGCGGCCAAGAAAGCAAATAGAATGCTAGGTATGATAAGGAAAGGAATGGAAAATAAAACAAAGGATAATATAATGCCTCTGTATCGTTCCATGGTACGACTGCACCTTGAATATTGTGTGCAATTCTGGTCGCCGTATCTTAAAAAGGATATAGCGTTATTAGAAAAGGTACAGAGAAGAGCCACCAAAATGGTAAAGGGGATGGAAGGCTACTCCTATGAAGAGAGGCTACAAAGGTTAGGGCTCTTCAACCTGGAAAAGAGACAGCTGAGGGGAGATATGATAGAGGTCTATAAATTAATGAATGGAGTGGAACGGGTAAACGTAGATTGATTCTTTACGCTATCAGAATATAGAAAGACTAGGGGACATGTAATGAAGCTACAGGGTAAACTATTTAAGACAAATAAGAGAGAATATTTTTTCACTCAACGTGTAATCAAACTCTGGAATTTGTTACCGGAGTATGTAGTAAAGGCTGTTAGTGTAGCTGGGTTTAAAAAAGGTTTGGACAAGTTCCTGGAGGAAAGGTCCATAAACCATTATTAAAAAGGGACCAAGGATATCAATGCTTGACCCAATACAAGCATTGTGGAACCTGTGTCTTTTGGGGAAACTGCTAGGTACGTATGATCTAGATTGACCACTGTTGGAAACAGGATACTGGGCTTGATGGACCTTGGTCTGACCCAGTATGGCATATCTTATGTTCTTATGGCAGCATCAGCATGGTGTCCTTTCATACTTGTGCAAAATACTGCTGCTGCTAATGGAGAACTACTATCACTGTCTTGGGCTCTCTTGTCATTACACTGCTGATGTTTAAGTAGGCTCTCTTCCCTCTACAGACACCCTTTCTGTGAGATTTCACATGGTAAAACGGTTACAGGCGTAAAGAGGCTCTAAGGGGTATTGCACAAGAGGCGGTAAAGGAACACACAGTGTTACTGCCCACTCTCCGCCTCCTGTTCCCTTTACGCTGCAGGAGCCTTTTATGCACAGAAACTCAGCATTTTTGCAGAGTTAAGGGGACATGTGTATCGTTATCACACGTAAAGGGCACACTTGCTCTCTTATCACCCTTTAATAAACATACCCCTAGGTTTTGTCAGTGAATGAGAGGGCAACCAAAATAAGCTGTGCTTTGCAACAGAAATAACCTTCTCACTTTTGACTGCCTTTTGCAATCACATCCAGTGCCTTTCCAAAATATACATTATGCCTTACTTGAAGGGGTTTGGATACTCTGGTTTTAAGCAATGGGAACAGATCACAAATGATTCTTGGGTTTTCATCATTGGAAAATTTGTTATCACCTCAGGTTCCATATTTGGCTACCAAATTTGGAAGTAGTAGCCTAGTGATTAGGGCAGCAATCTGGGACCAGACAGGCCAGCGTTTATATCCCACTGAAATTACTTGTGGTCTTGGGCAAGTCACTTAACCCTCCACTGCCTCAGGTACAACCTTAGATCGTAAAACCTCTAGGGACAGGGAAATATCTGCAGTACCTGATTGTAACTCACCTTGAACTGGAAAGGCGAGAGCTAAATACAAACTGACCTCTATGGTGGTCACATTTACCACATACAGATACCCACCTGCTTCAGGAAAAAGTCATTCTCCTCCTACAGTCCAACACAATAGAACTAGTTCTGTCTCTGGAAAGGAATCATGGCTTCTATTCCAGACATTTCCTGATACATAAGAACATAATATTTGCCATACTGGGTCAGACCAAAGGTCTATCAGGCTAGTATCCTGTTTCCAACAGTGGCCAATCCTGGTCACAAGTACCTTGCAGAATCTCAAAAGGCAAACAGGATTTATCTAAGTCCACTTTAATAATGATTTATGGACTTTTTCTCCAGGAACTTGTCCAAATCTATTTTAAACCCATACTAATAGCTCTTAACACATCGTCCAGCAATTAATTTCAGAGCATAATTATGCACTGAATGAAAAAATATTTTCTACGATTTGTTTTAAATGTACTACTTAGTGACTTCGTTGTGTGTTCCCTAGTCTTTTTACTTTTTGAAGGAGGAGGCTTGTGTCCTATATTAGATCTCAAGGATCTCGTCATGCAAGGAAAATTTCAAAAACACTCTTCCTTCCATTTTCCCCTATTTGAAGAAGGGAGACTGGCTGTGTGTGCTGGATTTCAAAGATGTTTTCACACATATCCTGATCCACACACACTGCAGAAAATACCTCTTTTTCCTTCTGCTCAAGGACCATTGGGCCTGATATTCAGACCTGCCAATATTGAAAAGCCCCTAAGACGGTCAGCCATGGTGCTTAAATATCAAAGGGATATACAGCGGCAGTAACCAGATTGAAGGCGCTGCTAAACCTCCCTGCTGAGCAGTGCAATCTGGATAAGTCTGGGCACTTATCCAGTTTGCCTGATTTTCAGCTGAGACTTGACTGGATTACAGTTTAGGACTATTTTTCATGTGGACCAAGTAATCCAGTTAAGTCCCGGGTGAAAATGAGGAAAACCGGATAAGTGCTAAGACTTAGCCAGTTTGCGCCGATGTGCCCCGTTCCACCCATGGACCACCCCCTGCACTAACCAGACACTGTGGTGATATTCAGCAGCACTTTCTGGATTATACCGCTAAATACTGCAGTTAGCAGCATTATCAGCTAAAGCTTTCAAAAATGGACTCTATTAGCAGTACACAAAGTCCTCTCTTCTGGCATCTTATTGGTCCCTAAGAGTCTTGTAATTGTGGCTGCTTTTTTACACAAGTGGAGTCACCTAGTCTTCCTATAACTTAACAACTGGCTTCTAGCAGACTCTTCAGAGGACCTGGCTCTAGCCTTTAGAGATGAAACAATTTGACTGCTTCAAAACATAGGGTTTATCATCTACTTCAAGAAGTCAACTGTCCCGTCAGTGAGCAAGATTTCATTTAGAGAAGCTAATCTGGACACAATTCAAGCAAAATCTTTTCTGCCACTGGACAGATTGTGAACCCTAATTGCTTCATGCTCAGAACATTCCATTCTCTACCACCATCACAGCAAAGCCGTACTTCCAGATGTAAGGCCATATGGCTATACGGTTCATGTTATGCTCTTTGCCCACTTAAAAATTAGAAGCAGCAATAAGATCTCAAATTCCAATGGGACCAGCATATCCAGTCTCTCTCTACCATCTCTCATCTGTCAGTTTCACTTTGGACTATGCTGCAGTGATGAATGTCTGAATGCAACTTAACCAGTGGTATCCCATTTGTACCACTAGAATACCAATTGCTCCTCACAACATATGCTTCTATCCTCAGGTGAGGAGCCCATCTTGGCTCATAGCTTACTCCAAGGATCTGGTCACAGTCCAAAAGACTGCTCTATATCAGTCTTCTGAAGCTCCAATCAATATACTATATTATGACTTCTACTCAGTGCTCCTTCAGATGGACAATCAAGTTGCCATGTTTAACATCATTTAAAAGGAAGGAATGAAGTTCCTCCACTTGTGTTGGGAAGCAGTAAAAATTTGAGACTTTGTGATTGCCAATCACATACAAATTCAAGCTGCTTATCTCCCCAGTGGTCAGAATCAGATCACTCGCAGAGTCCTCCAATCTCACAAGAGATTGCTGGACCAGCAGACTCTGCAGTATAATTTTCAGTCCAGGGGACACCCCCCTCCCCCCTCTTTGCCAGCAGTGAAAATGCAAAGCCCCCATGCTATCATTCCATATACCCATCTCCAAATTAGCTGGGAAAGGATGTCCTAGCCATAAACATGTGCATCTTTGACCTCACTGTATTAAATCTATGCCAAATCTCAGGCAATACTGTACTTGAATTATGGTAGAAAGAAAGAGGAAGAATACATACTGGCCACAAGTCACCCAGGATACCTGTAAGCTTATGTACTACAGCTAGAGATGATAGTAGTGACAGTGCAGACACTGAAGATAAAAATAACATCCCTGCTGCAGATAAAGCCCATGATGAACTTCTTCATGGACCCACCTCAACAGGAAACAGATCACAGAAGATAATGAGGATTAACTATAATTAAATATTAACCCCAATTAATTTTAATTGGTCTTAAGTCCAAAGTAATTTGAAAAATTGCACATAATAATTAACATATATAATTATTATTGTAAACTACTATGGTAGGCTGATTAATTAACTCTTGCTTTCAATTTATAGTCACTGCAGCACCAACAAAGATTAGTAGATGGAACACTGAAGACTTTAGCATTCAAAGAAAGACAATTGTACACAGGTGTTTTCATTAACAATGTGAATGACTAAATGAAGAAATGCAGCACATATAAATATGTTCAGAGAGGAAATTAATATGTGAAAATACATTGAATGCACTGTAATTTTTAACTTTTATGTAAGAGTTCTTGCTCCTCAGAGGCAATAGCTCCTATTTACTAAGGGGATAGTTACTAGGCTGTAGAAGAATTTCATGTTTTACTGCAGCTTAAATTACCATAGGAGTCACTAACCTGCAGTAACTCACTATCGCAGGTTATTGACTTTCATAGTAAATTAATAATGCAACTAGTAGTCAGCCTTGCAAACTGCATTATTCTGCTCTCTGGGAGCACTGGGCCACTAACCTGTGACCCAATGCTCCTGGCAAACGATCTTTAAAGGGCTGGCAGCTTGGGAAAATTTAGAGAGCTCCCTCTTCCCCACCAAGACACCTCATCCCCCAAGTAGTAAATGATTTAACAAAACAGATGCCTTTCCGTAACAGTAGACAAACAGTAGAGCAAAAGAACCGAGACCAGCCCAAAGGAATATGACACCCTAGGCAAACCTTTAGCCACATACTCTCCCCATGTCAGCTAAAGGTCCTCCCCCTGCCAAGTGTCCAATATGCCTGCCCTTCTCTTTCCCCTGCCACCACCCTACCTCTGTTCTTCACAGGACTTCAAACCTGCCTCGAAAGGAAACTCAGCATGTTGGTGGGCCTTCTAGTACCGCACAGATGCTCATGGCCTGCTGGTCCTGCCTACTCCAACACAAACTTCCTATTGGAAGGAGCAGAAGTGCTAAGCCTTGAGTGCATGGATGTGGGTACTCCAAGCCCACTCCCTTGCTGACAGCAGTTTAACTTGCTGGCTGCGCCCATGTCATGCTGCCACTTCCTAGGTTTGCCACCCTAGGTGGCCACCTAGTCCGCCTAGTGGATGGACCAGCCCTGAAAAGAACATTAGTTCATTGGACCAGCTTCTGTTGTCTGACTGAGCACATTTTGACTGGAGTGCTCAACGATCTACTCCCCAATTTTACTTGCAAGCTACATTCCCGTAGTTTCTACAATATCTGAATTTTCCTTCAAATATTGTTTTTCCGACATTCTCATTTCAGCAACTCTGTGAACGTATTTTTTGTTTTATAGTTTTAAATCAAAGACTACCTTTCTTTTCCTATTTTAATATAAATAGCTATAATAATTCAGAAAAATAAAGTGGTGGAGAGCTGATAGAAGAGTTTGTAATAACTGTAAATATATATCAGTCTGTCCACGGCAGAACTAAATCTAATGGCAGTAAAGAAAAACCTTCTTAGCCGTAAATGTGTCTTGCTGACTGCTTTTGAGGCAACAGCTGAAAAAACATGTTTGTTTGTGTGAGTTAGTTTGCACAATTCATAGCAGGGTTCCATCATTCAAAGAAATCCTTTATAAAGCTGTCAGCAGAAATTGAATGGTATAGTGATCTATGTGTAAATTTAGGATCTCTCATTTTTTTTCTACTTTTAACCTTTATTTTATACTTATAAATAATTTTCCTAACCATGAAAATACCTCAATGCTGTGCTACTTGTTCCTTTCTTTTACTGCCCTCGATGAGTCTCATGATTCATCTTGGTTCTGTCATTTATATATTACAAATATAGTTTGAAATATATTTGAAAGGCTATAAATTAGCTTTATCAACTCTGAAAATGTCTCAAAGTAGAGCTCCTAGTAATTCTTATCATGTTCCTCAGAAGATATTTGCTACCACTGACGAGTTCTTTGAATACTGCTATTTCAGGGTCCAGGTTTAAACACCAAATGAAAGCAAAATCCTATCCTTCAAATTTTATCATTTGAAATATTTTTAAAGCTCCGATTTCACTGCTAGCAAGCCAGGAAATGTTTCAGTGAGTGGCAAAGGAGGTTCAGCACTGCAACCACATTCTGAATTCAAGCTGTATCAAACGACACAAAACAGGCACACAATTACAACTGTGGTAAACATTGTTGGCACCCTTGCATTTTAAGTATGTTGTGTTCGATATCTTGAGAAATAATTGGAAATATTCCAACTGTATGTCACCTTAATATTTTAATAGTATGTTCAAAGGTTTACAACAAAAAAAGATGTCTGTGCAACTTAGATGTAGTAATTTCTGAGAAAACAAAATATGAGCTGGATAGGAATAATGGCACCCTTCATTAATATTTGGTTGCACAACCGTTGACGGTGATGACAGCCTCCAAATGTTTCTTATAGCCAGCTATACATTTTGTACCTCTGTCTGATGGTAGTTTCTCCCACTCTTCAAATGTGATTTGTTCCAGTTCATGAATGTTTCCAGGATTCCTTTTACCAATGGCAGATTTCAGCTCTTTCAAAAGGTTCTCGATTGGATTGAGATCAGGACTCATTGCTGGCCAGTTTAAAACAGTCCATTTGTCCTTTTTAACCATTTTTTGTACTTTTGGATGTTTGTTTTGGGTCAGTGTCCTGCAGAAGGACCCATGACCTTCGACCCAGAGCTAGCTTTCTGACACTTGGTAGCACATTTCGCTCCAAAATACCTTGGTAGTCCTCTGACTTCATGATTCCTTTAATACATTCCGGGTCTCCAGTTCCTGAGACAGCAAAACAGCTCCATAACATTATGAAACCTCCACCATACTTAACTGTAGAAGGCTAATTTATAGCCTTTCAAACATATTTCCTTATAAACTTCACTGGTCCGCATTGCCAAAGAACTCAAGTTTGGTTTCATCTGTCCACAGAACGTTTCCCAGAAGGATTGTGGTTTCTCAAGATGGGTTTGGGCAAAGATCAGGCATGCCTTTTTTTGTCTGTCTTTGAGCAATGGGGTCTTCCTTGGCCTTTAACCATGAAGTCCTTCTTTGTTTAGTGTGCTGCGTAGGTGCAGGTTGAAACCACCACTCCAAATTGCTCCAGATCAGCCTTAAGCTCCTTGGATGTTGCACATGGTGTTTTTCCAACACTTTGCACTAACCTTTGAGGACTTCATGGATTAATTTTCCTCTTCCCACCACTTTTCTGGGAGGCTCTTAACAGTTCCATGAGCAGAAAACTTCTTAATAACATTGCAAACTGTAGACATAGGAATCCCAAGGTCTTTGGAGATAGCCTTGTACCCTTTTAAATTTTGATGTTTGGTGATAATGGCTATTCTGACGATCTCAGGCAGCTCTCTTGTCTTCACTATTGTGAAAATGGAACAGAGAGTGAATGTGGCCATTTTAAATATTACAGCCATCACTCATTGGTTGACTCAAGTCATGTGAGTACTGACAGTTGATCACAGTTGCGTCTAATTTTACTGCAATGGGAATGTGGTTCTTCTGTTCAAACCAATTTGAATTGTTTATAAGGGTGTCAATAATCGTGTCCTTGCAACGTCTCAATTTTTATACTATTTCCTACTGTTTCCTTTTTTAATTGGTCTTGTTTTATTTGATTCTTTTATGTGTCAAATATGTGTGCATATATAGTCCAAAGCCATTTCACTAGCCACTTTTTTTTAGGAGATACTGGACATTACGGGATTGAACTGCAAGGGTGATAATAATGGTGACCACATCTGTAAATCTCAGAAATGGGTTATTTCTCTTTGAAAATTTGAATATGTCTTAGAACTCCCTGTGTAGTTTGCAACTTCATGGGCTATTTGAAAATGATCCCCAAGATCAACTGAAGAGTCGTCCTCTCTTTCAGTAATTATTCTACTAAAGGCACCTTCAGCGCTAGCTCAAGTATTTGTGGTGCCCTGAGACAGTTTTTCCTTTCACACCTCCATTTTGGGTCATTTTTGTGGAAGGAACCATGTAGATGGCAGGGCTTTTTCTATGAGAACAGCCCCATACTGGAAGGTTTCCTGATCTCTCTTTATCACTTCTTCTTTGTAATTTTCTCCTAAGTCATTTTGCAGGATCTCATTTCCATTTTCTGTTTCTTCACTCTTCCTATCTTCTTCCCTTCCTCCACCGTATCTATGTCTGATACTGATCCTTCTGTTTCATTTTTTCCCCATTTCTCTCAGTTGCCTTTTTACCTATCTATATCTAATTTTCATTGCTTCTTGTTCCCTCTCCAGTCTTCATTCTCCCTCTTTTCACTTTTCACTTACCAGCTTTTCATTTCCTAGCCTTCCCTAGACCTCCAATTCCCCAACTGTCTCATTATTTCCCCAGTCTCTTCTTCCCACTATCCCCAATTCCCACCAGCTGTACTCATCCCCTCCCCAGCCTCATCTATCTTTTCTGCCTCTCATCTCCTTGCCAACCCCAGCTTCTTTCTTGTCCATTCATCTCCTCTCTATCTCTAGTCCCACTTATCCATACTCCCATCTCCCACTTTACTATCTCCGTCTTCTCTCACTTCCTTCAGAGACCTGTCCTCTTCCTTTATCTTTCATCCTCTCCATTACTCTCTGTCCTTTTTAACTGTCTCCCAACCCCTTTAGGTCCTTCAAATCATCTCCCCTCCTTATGTTTCTGCACTCGGGGCCACAGCCCTACTCATATTCCTTACACAATCACCTAGTCCCTGTTCTCCTTCCTAATCCCTGTTCAATTTCTTAGTCCCCACTATCCCCTCCCACTTAATCTCCAAAACCGTGCTTTTTATCCTCCCCAATCTCTGAGTCCTTACAATCCTACTCGAGCCTTGAGTTCCCCCTCACAGTCCCAATGCCCAAGTAATTTTAGTCTGTCTTCCCAGAGACTCTGCCTAAATTTGAGTCCCTGCTCTCCCGCATTCCCAAGTATCTGTCCTCCTGCTCCTTTCTCACCCTTCCCTAAGCATCCATCGCCCCGCCTCCCCCATACATATTTCTCTTCTTCTTTAGTGTCTGTCCATCTACTTTCTTCTTCCAATATTCATTGTCCCTGCCTTTCTTCCTCCTTACCCCAGTATATTAGATGTAACGTAGTGTATGTCTTGTCATTCCCTGTACTATGTAGACCCATAAATGTATTGTCAATCACTTTGATTTAAGGATAAGGTGGTATATAAAACTGGTTAAATAAATAAATCCCTCCCTCTGTTCCTCCCTCTCCACCTTCTCCTTTATATGGCCTTGCTTCTCCCTCCTTCCTGTAGTATCCCTCTTCCTTTTCCTGCTCCCAGTCCCAGTCCCTGTTCCAGCATTAAGATCAGTCCCTTTCTCCCAGCCCCAAACAGCAGCATCAGCCCCCTTCTCCAAGCTGCCACCAGCATCAACATTGATTGTAGACACAGCAGCAGCATGGTCGACCCAACCATTATGCAAGACTAGGCAGTTGCCTAGGGCAGCTGCTACTGAGAAACAGCACAGAGCAGGGGGCAGTCAAAGCAAAACAATAGAGCCTCATAGCCACATGAATTCAAAGAACCATCGGCACATTCTTTTTACTGCTGGGAGAGTGGGTACACGCATAATACAAAGTTTAATATTTAAAAGTATGATGGGCAATTATGCATTTTGACAGGATTGTTGTGGGAGAGGTTGGAATGATCCTAACTGTTGAACTTAATTATCAAAATGGTGGGGGGGGGGGGTGTTTGGGGGGGCAAAAAGCTAAAGGTTTGTCTAAGGTAGACAATACCCTTCCACTGACTCTGAGCAGTGGGAGCTGGTTCCTTCGTTCCTGCCACTGTGCCATTCCTCAGCTTTAGCTGCCACCAACAGCGCAGCAGATTTGATATTCGAGAAAAGGCCTTTCTAGTTTCTCTCAAGAAAATGGAAGTGCCTCTTCTCGCATTTCAATCCTGACATGCTGCTGGCAACAAACAATGCTGAGGAAGAAGCTCCTGCTGCTATGAAGGATGAGGCAAGGCTTTGAAAGCCCTTAAACTATAGCGCCCTGAGCCAGAACCTCACTGACTCCGCTCCAGCTAGCCGTGGATGGCTCATGGTGCATCAGTTTAGAACAAATAGGGCAACTTCGTACCTTGCCTCTATTTTTCCAATAATACCTTGCCCTAGTTTAAGCATATCTAAACTGTCAGGCTACCTTAGCTTTAGAAAGGGTGATGTTTCTTTGTTCATAGAAAGGTTTTTATGCAATATTGTTATATCCTGGATAGATGCTCATCAAATACAGAGATAGTAGAGATGGGATGTGCATTCCTGTTTACCTGTAAGGAGAGTGACACATGAGGTTTTAACTAGTTTTTCCTGTGATAATTGATTTTGTCCATACCTATGAGCACTGGAGTTATCCCCATTGAATCCTACGGAGTCAAGGGAAGCGTTTCAGGAAATATGCAAATGAGGCAGTCTCTATAGAGTATAGTGTGGGCAAGTCTTCATGGCTCTTGACCACTGTGCATATTCATTAGTTTCCCCACCTTTTCTTATAGAGGCCGGCCTTCTCCCAAGTTTCATTATTACATGTCCAGAAAAGGATAAAATTCATGAATAGTGCAAAAAGGGCAAGTAAAGCATTCCTCAGCTCTGAGTCAAGCAGACCATAAATACTTTATTACATGCTATATTATTGCCCAGTTTGCTGCTATTCAATCTTCCATGCAGTCTCTGCTCCAGCTATGAACATTTTGTTTGCCTGCCTTTCCAAATAACTTTGCTACAATCTCCTTTTCAGCTTCATTTTGTATAAATTCATCCTGAATATACATCTTCTCGTGCATTATTGTCTACATAAGTAACAAACTTAATTCCTGATAGAGTTTTGGAAGAGTAAGCTACCAAATCCTCTCCTGGAGATTTGGCAGTCTGTTCTTTGCTACAAAGAGGCTTTTCTTTATATTTTAGTTTTTCTGAAATGTATTTTGAACAGTAGCAAAATACAAAGTATTAAGGAGAGCGCTTCATAGCGAAATGAAAAGATGATCATGAAAGTAATCAAAGAGGTATAGAGAGAAGATGAAAAGGAGAATTAAAAAAAAATTACAGTATTTATTTATACTTTATATTTTGGAGTGCAGCATGTCTGCCTTCATGGACCAGCAGCGGGCTCTGATAGCCGGTCTCACCGGTCCTTCCGCCCCGACCACCGAGCACCCGATGTCCAAGTTGACCCCAGAGGCCGAGCCAATCCTCGAGACCATGCGGACTCGAGTCGATCCTTGGCCGAGGTCCCCCTCGACCTCCCATTCGGGACCAAGGTCATTGACGCTGGTGCCACTGGCCTCGGGGCGGTCGAAGCCAAAGCCCTCGAGGCCAGAGCCACTCAATTCCTCTTCGGAGGCGTCGGGCTGGGAGACGGAGGACAAAGAGTCCCTGGACACCTGCAGGACCAAGTACGTCCCGTCTGATTCCTATTGGATGCTGGGGAGCGTTCCTGCACGGGCTCCTTTGAAAGACATCACTCATATATGAAGACTGAATCCTGCTGTTCCCGGAGATCACCTGTTACAGGTGAATAACTACACTTTCTCATTGCTCCTTACCGGTCTTGTTACTGCTACAGCTCTCGCAGAAGGAACCTCTTCATCTGGGCTCCAATCAAGATCTCATCTTGCAGGAGGGCGGCTCCCTGATGCATCACAACATCCGCTCCCTAGCCCTCATAGCACAGATGCTGAGCCGGGTAGGCCTTGCAGAGCTTGCCCTCCCCGAAGATGTCACCGAGATCCTGCTCGCATCTCGCAAGGCATGAACACGCAAAGCCTACGCGTTCAAGTGGTGGTGTTTCGCTGTCTGGTGTGCTGGTCAGGCGTTGGACTGCTTTGTGTGTCCTATGGACCAGCTGTTGGAATACCTTTTGAGCCTTTCTTAGTTTGGGTTCAAGTCCAACTCTGTGTGTGAGTGTTTTAGTGCAATAGGAGCGTTCCATCATGCCTGCGATGGGAAGCCCGTCTTGGCTTAGCCTCTGGTATGCCAATGCACACGATGCTTTCTTCTTTTAAAGCCTCCAGTTAAGCCCCCTATGGTTGCTTGGGACCTGAATGTGGTCTTCAGCCAGCTCATGCGGGCCCCATTTGAGTTGCTGAACTCATGTCCACTGAAGTTCTTGATCTGGAAGGCCCTCTTCCTGGTGGCCGTTACATAGGCCCAGCATGTGAGCGAGCTACAGGCTGTGGTCGCACACTCTCCATACACCAGGTTCCACCAGAAATGGGTGGTGCTCCACACACACCTGCATTTTCTGTTGAAGGTGGTCTCAGCTTTCCACCTCAACTAGTCCATTGTCCTTCTTACATTCTTTCCCAAGCCTCATGCTAGTCGCGGTGAGGCAGCATTGCACATGTTGGACTGTAAGCATGCGTTGGTCTTCTGCTTGGGGAGCATGAAGGCGCACCATCATTCCTCTGTTGTTTGGCTCCTTCGATCCCAGTAGGCTGGGGTTTGCTGTTTCGAAGCATAAGCTATCCCTCGGTTCACTGATTTTATCACCCGTGTGTATTCCTTGCCTGGTCTGAGCCTTGAGGGTCATGTCACAGCTCACAATGTCCATGCGATGGCTACATCGGTAGCCAACCTCCATTCTGTCTCCGCAGAAGAGATCTACAGGGCTGCGACATAGTCTTCGATCCATACCTTCACAGCCCACTACTGTCTGATTGGGGATTCCTGATGGGACAGCAATTTTGGCCAGGCCATACTCTGGCACCTCTTTGGGTCTTGAGGGTCAGTGTCTGCCCACTGGCTCTTCTGTCCGTCCAGGCTACCTGCTCAAAATTCCCTTGGTTGATGTCGACTGTGGATTCTGCTTCATATGGGTCTCTTGAAGGGACTGCCTATCTGGTCTTCCTGGCTTCTCCAGTTCTCAATGCCCGGTTTGGGAAGGCAGGCACACATGTGCAGCATAGCTCCCAAAAGCTTCCTTTGGAAGCTGGGCAGCGTTTCCTGTGGGGCTCCATTGGTGGCATCACCCATATGTGAGAACTTATTCCTACTATTCACGAAGAACACCTGCTACAGGTGAGTAACTATGCTTTATCTGTAAATGCGTTCCCATCTTTTCTGTTGTGGCTTTTGCAGTTGTGTTCACCCTGGGTTTTTTTTATTTGACTACATGCTTGTTGTAGACTCACATCTGCTATGTCATATCTCCTTCTGTTTTTTTCTCATTACACCTTAAAGAACAAGTTTCCCCTGGACATTTAAGATGCTCAACTACTTCAGATTTTCAGAACTAAACTCGCTTATTTCATGCTGCCTTTTGTTAGTCCTTTTGTGTTTTAATAGTTTCCTTTCCTTCATTTATGTCCTAGAGCTTATTTCTAGTGTTTCTTTACAAACATAATAGATGATAGATCATTTGACATTGTAGTGTGTCTACTTTTTTCCTTGTGTGCAACTGCAGATGTTTTATCACTTGTAGGATTTCTCAAAGACAGTGTTTGATTTTTTTTCCTTTCTGATTCTTTTTGTCCTGTCTAGGTGAACATATAAGTTCTTATACTTAATCCAACACCAAGGCCCCCCCCCCCCCCATTTGTTTTACCATTTTGTAAAATGCTCTAGATTAGAGTGCCAAATAAATGGCAAATTAAGAAATTGATCATACAGTTATTACCAAAGCATCAAAAGACAACAGAATCTGTACTAGTTTATCATCCCACTAGACCAGTCAAGATATTTGGATTTATGACACTTTGCCAATAGATGAAAACAGAGAACCAGTTATTTCTAATTACATCATCCCTTCTATTAGGAGTGGTGCAGATAAGATACTTGCTTGTATTCTCTGTCTGCAGCAGATGGGGGCATGTTCTGGATTGGTGTGGCAGCACTTTTGGCAGGCTGTTAGGGCCACAGTCTCAGTGCTTTCCTGCCTGGATTAGCCACCTTTCCTCACTACTGAGCAACATTTCTTAAGATGATTTCTATGATTGAGTTGGGTGGCTTTTCAGTCTCCCTTAACAGCAGCCTGTGGGTTCTCTGGTGAAGCAGGACCTGTAATTCACTTCTAGGGCAGAGTTCTTCCTAGTGGAGTGAGGTTTTAGGCATTGGTGCCAGCAATCCTGGTATGAGCTTTTTTTTCTGCCTGGCCATGGATATGCTCCCCCTTTTTGCAGAGAACAGCTTCCAGTTTTGTTTAAAGTTGATTAAAAAAGACAAGGCAGAGGAAGCAGCAAGTATGAGGGAAGCCCCTTAGCAGACTTTGCTCAGCAGTGGTCATAGTGAAAGGCGTTTCACTGCTTCCAGGTTGTGAGGAGAGCTGATGCAGCTAGGATGCTTGACCAGGATTGATGATATAGGAGCTGGTGCCTTAGCAGTGCTGCGAGCTCTGACTGCCCAATTTGTGGTCAGTGAAGAAAGGGGCATCCCAAGGGAGTGGCTGGGAAGAAACAGTAAGGTCAACAGCCCATCTTCTGGTGTGGGAAGGCTGAAAATCAGAGTGAGCATACTGGCAGGAATGGCAGACTTTTTGTTTTCCTGTGAAACTTCTCCCGCCCCCGCCCCCCAATAAATGTTGGGATGTTCTCTGTTTATCTTTGGAGCCCACAGTGTTTATGCCTACGCAGGAGTGTCTCTGGGTACCTTTGCATTATTCATTGTCCTTGTCATGCATGCAAAAAAAAAAAAAAGAAAAGGGGTTCTGGCCTACCGTGAATTGGAGATCCCTAGGCTCTTCTTGGCTTAGAGGTCTCAACTCTACAAACACCTAGGGTAGTTGAGAGGGTGGTGGGTTGATTAGAAGAGCTTTCTCCCCGGCATCTCCTTTGATGAATTAAAAGAGGAAGAGAAGGAAGTTTACAGTGCCATTGGCAATTTGAGACATGAGGATGGTGAGAAGTCCCTAGCTGAAGGCAGAGACTCTTCAGTAATTTGTGTGTTCAGAAAAAAGTTGTCTTATTTTCCAGGTCACATCCATTCTCAGGATTTCAGACACTATGGTGGAGGACATGCTGATGGAAACCCTAGCCTAGAGAGGATAAGGAAGCCTTTTAAGTCCTTTCCCATTAAGAAGAAAAGAACTGCCATACTGGGTCAGAGCAAGTGTCTCAAGTCCAGTATACTGTAACAATGACCAGTCTAAGTCAAAAGTACTTGGAATGCCTCAAAACTAATTGTCCCAATGACACGGAAGATATATAATAATGCACTCTCTCTCAGGAAATCCCTTTATCTTCCTAAATTCAATATTCTTATCACACAGTCCACACCAACTTACATAGGGGGAGGAAAAAGACCTCAGAGACTGTTCAGCCAGCCAGGTGCTTTCCACGTTTCTTACATCATCGGTCAAAAAAAATCCTCCCTTTTATCTATTTTCTTTAATCTAATTATTTAACTCTTTTTTTCTACATTAGACAAATAATAATTTATTACATGTGCTCAAAACCAATCCAAATGGGGGATGCTTCTCTTTTCTTTTGTTGAAATGATGCTAGCTCAACTTCAACAAGCTCTGCCTCCCAGTTCCAGTGCTGTCAGTGTTTCACCTAGTGCTGCTTCAGGGAGGTTAATATTATAAAACAGTAGAGCACCTGTCACTATCTCACGATGTGGGAGGAAACCCTCTTAAACTCGCCTTGTATTCTAACTATATTGCTCTTAAACTAGCTAAGTCTCATGTTACTCAGGAACCTCCCTTCAAGACTGTATTACATTCAAGGCTATTCCTTGTCTCTGTTCTATATTCACTCATATCCATACACACACAATCAACCTAACCCTGGACTCACACTCTATATTCACTACTTATCTCATACTTGTTGCTAAAGTCTACATTGCTTGCAACCCATAATCAAGTGCATACATGGGTAGCAGCATTATCATTCCATATACTGAACTTCCATCATACTTTTCTTCCAACATGTATGTCCTAAGAAAATGCTCTTATCCACTCCTTCCATATAATTGCTGTTCATGCTCACCCAAATCGCAACAAGCTCTGTTCAAAACAACCTTCATCACCTCTTTATTTCTGAAGCCTGCTGCGTTCACTTCTGCATGATCTTAATTTGAGAATTAAACTCCCACACTCCATACTCTCTCTTTATATGGATGACCTCATTTCATTCCACCAAACAAAATGCTCCAGACATCTCTCTTCAACCCCTAAACCAATCACAATGCTCTGGATATCTCTAATCCCACAGCATATCAACTGCCACCCAACCCACTCTACTCAAAAATGATCTAAATACATGCTGTCTGGGAAGGAGGATCCGGGAAAGTGTGTGCATTGCTGTGGTTTACCATCTATACCAGCAAGTGCACTCTCATGGAGTTGGCTGTGTGAGAGCCCCTCCCACCATGATCAGCATTGGAGGCTAAGAGGCCTGTTTGGGCCATGAGTGTGTGCCTGCAGGCATATGACTGAAGAGGCGTGACCAAAGGGGCATATACAGCCCCTTCGGATCACAAAGGAGCATTGGAAGGAGCACTGTTTCTGTGGGTAAGTAGAAGGGGGGAAAGTAAGATGCCGGGGACCAGTGGAGGAGGAGGACCAGTTAAAAGGCCCATAGACTTGCATCTGCAGCCTGTTTTTCAGCAAATCCCTTCAACAGGGAGTACTATTTCTGATGTTGAAACTTCTTTGAGCTCTGGATGTCCTACACCCCACCTCAACCACCTTCACTTTATAGAGAGGCTACCCTGTATGCCAGTGAGGGCTCCCAGGGGGCCACTCCAATATTGGATGTTGGTGATCACTCCTTATCAAGCTCCAACCTTTCCTGTGACCGTGACGGCATCTGTTATCCTAAAGTTGTTTCCTTTTCCTTACAATTATCTCAAGATGCAGTACTGGTTTCTGGCCCTGCTACTGATATTTCCTTAAAAGACATTTGGAATGCATTGATGAGTTAAATCAAGTTTGAAGAGGACAATAGGTCAACTTTGTAAATTCTTTGAGGAGTCTGTAGACAAACTTAAACAGCAAGATTCTATGTTTGCTTCTTTGGAGTCTAGGATAGTTAAGCTGGAAGGTTCTCAGCCTTCCCTGCAGTCTCTGGGGGGAGCAGTAGTCAAAGATAGTTTGTTTAACCATTTGAAAATCAGTTGAAAGCAAAAAATGTAAGAATTCAGAATTTTCTGTTTATGTATTTAACATTTTTTTATATACCGCTTTTCAGGGTTATTAAAGCGGTTTACAGAGAACATAACAGTGGTTTACATAGAACAATAGAACTGCAACTATTCACATTTAACAACTGATAATTCTTCACAACATTTAAACAAGTTGTAACTATTTACAAATCGGTGGGATGATGTTGTTTGTGGGGTACCTAGATATAGGAGGGTAGGGACTTATTGGTGAGGTGGTGTGATTTCTAGGGTGTTGAAGTGTTCTGTGAATAAGTGGGTTTTTAGATGCTTTCTGAAGTTGGCGATATCTGTGGTTGCTCTCAGGTGGTACAGGAGGGAGTTCCAGAGTGATGGAATGTAGAATTTGAATACTCTGTGTAATGCAGATTGTGAGTTTTGCGTGGGAATATTAGCTGTTGAAAGGGTGTTCTAGTGTTGCTTCCTCCTTGATCGGTTGTCTGGGACTTGCTTGATCATCCCAGTTAAACATCCGGCTGACTGGTCATGTAGTATCTTGAATGTTAACATTATGGTCTTGTATTTTATTTGTGATTGGATGGGGAGCTAGTGGAGGGATTTTAGTATGGGGGTGATGTGATTATGCTTCTTTGAACCTGTGATCGATCAGGCTGCAGTGTTTTGTGCTAGTTGTAGAACTTGGGTTGCGCACTTAGGCAGACCTTGGAGAATTGCAATGCAGTGTGTGCCTTCGAGTCAGTCCTGACTCCTGGTGACCCAGAAGCTCCTGGGTTTTCTTGGCAGTTTCACCGGAAGTAGATTGCCAGGCCTTTCTTCCGAGGCAGTGGAGGGTTAAGTGACTTGCCCAAGGCCACAAGGAGTGCTAGCGGGAATTGATCCCTGGTTGCTTGGTTACCAAGCCAGTGCTCAGGATTAGGTTGTAGTAATCTAGCTGTGGGATGATTAATGCCTGGCAGATGGATCGGAAATGGTTTTGGTCGAATAGTGGCCGTAGATTTTGCAGGATCTTCATTTTGTAGGCAGTCTTGTTGAGGTGTGATTGGAAATTAAGCCTTTGGTCTAGGTGTATTCCAAGGTATTTTACTTCAGTCTTAACTGGGATTGACTGGTTACCTATTAATAGGTTTTGGAGGGGGGGATAAATGTTGTGTCTTTTGTAATTATGAGGGCTTCAGATTTATTGTAGTTGATTGTGAGGTTGCATTGTGCTGGCCATTCAGGGATAGCAGTCATACAAGACGAGATATTTGAGTAGTCTGGGTTCTTGATGTCAAGAGTGGAGTAAATCATTAGGTCGTCTGCATAGAAGTAGTATTGTATGTTATGCTCCTGTATAATTTTGCAAACTGGCTCTATGTAAATGTTAAATAGGAGGGCGGAGAGAGCCTCGCCTCGCGGCAATCCTTGGTTTAGTGGGAAGGGTCTTTAGGTGCTGACCTGAGTCTTTCTGTTGGAAAGGTATGAGTGGAACCATGTTAGTGGGGTGTCACTTATTCCCATTTCCATCAGTTTGTCTAGGAGTATGGAGTGTATTATTGAGTCAAATGCGGATATTATGCCCTTTTCGATACCTTTGAGAACTGTGTTCAGAAGGGATGTTAGGAGGGTTTTAACTCCATGGAAGTCTCGGAATCCATGCTGCTGCTGGTCGAGTGGGAAGGCTGAGTCAACATGATCTTGTAGCTGATGCGATTGCTGTCACCCTTGGAACTGTTTAAAAAAAACCTGCAGTATAGTAAGCTGGATACCTTGGTTATTTCTGAATTGTATTATGTGCCTAAGGGGACGAGGGTTGAGGCAGCTGAAGGAGAAGGTAATGATTTGATTGCCTCACCTGCTAGGTAAACTTGACAGAATTTCTTGAGACTTCTCGAGATAATATTTCAGACAACGCAGCTTTGCTGGTCACTCTTGGTTCCAGAGACTGATAAATTTTGTATTTTGAAGTCTTTATCTTTATTCATTCATTTGATTAACCACCTGGCAAAAGCATCAGGGCAGTGTACAATAAACATATAGGCTGCAAGAGGTAGGAAAGGAACTCCACAATTGTTGATAGGAAAGGAGATGAGACAGAGCAGACAGGATCAATGCAGAAGGAAAAGGACAGGAGCACACACAAAGAAGTAGGGAAATTATAAAGTATGGGTGGTCTGATCCAGAGTTGGAGGGTCAGAAGCAAGGCCAAAGAAGTGGGTCTTCAGCATTGCCTTAAACCTCAGGAAGGACTGCTTGGCATGGAGGAGGGGTGGGAGGGAGTTCCACAGTGCTGGGCCAAGAAAGAAAAATGCAGAGTGATGGGTGAGTTCCAAGTGTGCACGAGTGGGGGTGGAAGGGACAGACAATCGTTATGTATGGAGCGTAATGCACGGGAGGGGGGGGGGGATGCATGTGGAGGAGATCAGGAAGGGATTGAGGCAGACCTGTGTGGTTAACCTAGAGCATGGTAATAAATATTTTGTATTGAAACCGAAATCTACGGGGGAGCCAGTGTAAATGAATGAGGAGGGGCATCACGTGGTCTGCGTGTGAGGAATGAGTGAGGAGACGGGCAACTGTGTTTTGGAGTAATTGTAAGCGGTGGAGCTGATACTGGGGTAAACCAGCTAAAACAATATTGCAATAATCGAGGCAGGACAGAAATAGAGATACTACATGTGTTGTCAGGGAGGACAGAGGGAGAATGGAGTGCACTGCCCATAGTTGATGACGTGTGATAAATGAACAATGCACGAGTGAAATAATATGGTGGGGGAAAGAGAGGGAAGAATAGAGTGTCACACCCAGGTATTTAATAGATGAGGTAAGAGGAATATGGCTGTCAAGTAGAACGGGAGCTATTGAGGGGCAGGGGTGCCAAAGGTAAATCATATAGCGACTGATTTAGCAGGGTTGAGGTGTAGATAGAAGACAGCCATGTGGAGATCTGTGCAAGGCAGTGATTCAGGGGAAAGAGGATTAGTGCAAAAAAGGAGAATAATATCGTTGGCATAGTAATATGCCGACAGCCTGTATGATCAAAGTGAGGGGAGCCAGGAAAAGTCCTATTTTGCTAAGAAGTTTCTTTCCTTTTGTGACCAGCTTATTTGTATCTTTCCCAGTGTGGCAAAGCCAACACAGCTGCATAGGAAGGCCCTTTTACAATTGCGGTCTAAAGTTCAATCTATTGGTGCTACCTTTTACCTTCATTTCCCCTATAAGTGTACTGTTTGTTATGCTGGTAATAAATTTGTTTTTACAGATGTATCTCATTTGGAAAAATGTCTTTTGGATAAAAATGGGGGTTAATATGTTGGTCTTTGGAGTTTTTTACATTTGACCTTTGTTCCATTTAATGTACTGAGTGGGTTTGGTGGGAACCTGTTAGTATTTTCTCGTGTGGTTTATTTTTTCCCCCGTGATGTGGACTATAGCATCATTTGTTTCTTGATTCCCCTAAGATTTTCTGTTTTGATTTGTTTGTAGCAGACTATGCTTTTCTTTATGTGTATTCACATGTAATATGATAAAATCCTAATAAAAAGAAAAAAATGCATGCTATCCAATCAATGTATCCATTCAAATCAGAGGGCTCCACCATGCCTAAACAGACGATTCACCTCTGCTCACATTGGATCAATTGCTTGCCTATGTTGCCACCCCTTATTTGCCCAGGAACATGGTTTATACAGAAACATTGTAAATCATTAAATTCACATTCATTATCCAAGTAGTGTTTCACAATTGGTGCTGCCTCCAATTCCTTTTTTTAATTTACTTTTGTGTTCACCCATCTGCATCCTCAAAAATCTGGTGCTTTTTCCCACTTAAAGCTTATTGCATGGACATTTTATTCATAATCAACAAAATTTGAAAACATGATTTCACCCAACATAATTGGTAGATTTTCAATCTGTTCCATAACTAAATTCTTTTGTCTCCCAAGTCACATTGCAAATCTGGCAGTGCCCACACTTGGTATGGTCTCCCAACTGGTGTCTCTCTGGAAGCACGTTCTTCCTGACTATAGCTCCAGAACTTACTATCACTTTCAAATTCTTCTCTCATCAGCACAACCCTAATTTGACTATTGGCAAGACCAGGTAAAAGTTTCAACAAATATTTAGGCTCATTAAGGATGCTCCTAATCTTCCCAGTGACAGAAGAATATTTGGTGATAAAATTTAACATTGATCTCTTCTGCTGCCCTACTTGACCCATAGGGGATCTCTCTTTCTGTTCATTCTTCATGAACAGCAACTCTCTATTCACATGTAAAGCTCTCTTGTATGCTGGCTTAATGAAGTCGTAAGGATATCCACAATCGTATAATTGTAAGGCCAAACTTTGAGATTGTGTCCTGAAATCATAAACATCAGAACAGATGCTCCTATACAGTGTATCTTAAAAGTTGTGAAAATGGAAGTCCTTGTTTTAATGCTATTGGATGGACCCTTGAGAAATGTAGCAAAGTATTATGATTCATACTGTTGTCTCGAAACAACCTATCTTTACCTCAGTCATCACGTCCAGGTAAGAAATCTTCACTTTATTATATTCAGTATAGAACAAATGTTGACCCATGTGTGAAACATTACCAAATTCTCTTCTGTTCCAGATAGGTCAACACTTGTAAAGAGAACATACAGTTCTCTATTGAATATAATATCTTTAGCAGGAGGAAGGAGAGATTCCAACAGGATGGATGCCTTGTTATAGCCCTGGCTGCTGAATGGGTTAGAAAGGATGTCCATGTCAAAACATCTGAAATCCTGTTTGAGGGGCAGCAGTGAAGATGGGTGCCTGTAAGCTCCTTCTAAAATATAGCAGTTTCCACCCAACAAATACAGACAGGTCTGCACAAATTAAGAACCCATACATGTGCAAGTTTTCCATTTGATTTTAGTACCATGCATGTGTCAAATTACAGTTGTTGCCAGTCCCTGAAACATAGATGTGTGTGATAGTTTTTCAGAACGTGGCTGTGGATGTAATGATGCTTGGACGTCCCAGCCTGCCATTTTACAAGTGGAGATGTGCAGCACCCCAGCATCAAAATTAAAACTTTGTTTATTTACCTGGCTGTATCTGACCAAGTGAAAATGAGTGGGGCAGTGAGATAGCATTCTCCTCTACTTGCTGCAGGTGTTGGTTTACCAAAACAAGCACTTTTCTGATGTCTATTCATGGCTTGGAGCAGGTGTAGGCATGGATATGTCAGATGCTGAGTGCAGATGAGTAGGGGCGATTCTGAAATCACGTGGACATGTTTATCTTTATTAGCACACTCTGACCACGCCTCTGCCATACCCCGGTCAGACATGGATGTGATTGCACCAGAAATGTACATCTAGTGCTCTCTAAAATGGTTCATGGGACTTTTATGATTGACATGTCTGAAGTTATGTTTTCAGATATGGAAATCACAAATAGATCTTCTAAAATGACCCCCCTTTGTATTTCCTTTGTGGCTTCTTATTACCAAATTATCAGGAAAATAAAGGACCCACTCCTCTCTTGTTATCCCGGTGGACTGGATTGACCTAGGAGACTGGAATGTGGATGATTTCTTTTTCTTGAGCTCACGGTTTCTTATAGAAGGATCTGATTGAGATGGACCATCTGGACCCATTCCTAATTGTCTCTCCAGTCCAGTACAGATGCATGGGTTATACTTCACCTACCAGCAGATGAAGACTGAGACACACTGATCTGAAAACCTAACCCAATAAGAAGCCTGTGCAACCAGTCCTCAGTCAGTATTTCTCAGTCTCCAGAAGATGATGAGCCTGTGCAGACTGGAACTGGAAGCATAGTGGCACTGGGCTGCATTGGTCTAACTATAGCAGGCTCTGGGGTGCAGAACCCGGTGGCCTGGATCCCTCCCCCCTTTCTCACCTAGCTGACCCCCAGCAGCTCCCTTTTTCCTCCTCCCCCAACCTTTGGGAAAGGGCCAAAGGTTGAGCCTTAGTGTGAGCCTTGACTTCAGCTCATTTTTTTGCTAAAGTTTTGGAAAAAAAAAAAGAAAGGAAAGTAAGACTGTGGGAAGTAGCAGCAGCAGCAGCATTACTGTAGGCCTCCCTGCGCAGCTTCCCAGTAAGCCCAGTGTTTCGATACTGGAGGGGGGAGTGCGAGCCAATGGGGAGTAAGTGCCACGAGGGTCTTACACATGCATGACTGAGCTGGTGATTCACAACCATTGTGCAATCTGCGATAGCCGCTGGGCACAGCTCTCTAAGGAAGAGCTGTGCCTCAGCTATTTAAGATAGTGTGGTTGCCGTGGATATGCTAGTGAGCAGCCTGCTAGTGCAGGGGATGGTTGGGAAAGCTCCTGGAGACCGTGATCACATTTTTGTTAGCAGAGGAGGCCTGCAATGTGGAATGCATTGTCAGATAACATACATGTTATGATTGATCTTGAAAGATTCAGAAAGGGCCGAAAAATGTATCAGTTTGAACAAGCCTTGTAATAGGGCACACCATTTGTTGAGTAACAATTCCAGCAGGAACTTGCTTATTTGTTGTTGTTTATTTATTTATTTTTATTTTTTATTTTATACCGCGCTCTTTAGAATCAGTGCGGTTTACATGTATACTAACAGGTACTTTTTATTCCCTTGTCCCCGAAGGGCTCACAATCTAAGTGTACCTGAGGCAATGGAGGGTTAAGTCGCTTGCCCAAGGCCACAAGGAGTGGCCATGGGACTAGAGACCCCAGTAATGATGTCTGATGTATGTTAACTATGAAATGTAAACATAAATTGTAAATGTTTTTTGTGACTTGCTTTTAACTATAGCGATTAAGTGTATAACAACAGCAATCTGGTTCTTAGTGCTCTGGTATGTCCTCCCTTTTGAGCCTTTGAGGCACACCACCCTGAAGGTCTTTTCCATTAAAATGGCTTTTCTTGTGGCTATTTATTCATATTAGCTTTCATATTGACTTTCTTTGTGTTGGTCATATTTTGCCCATTTCCTTCCTTCCTTCCCCAAGGTAATTTCTCTTTTTCATGTGAACCAGACAATTTTTCTCCCTGTGGTTTTCAAGGCAGAGTATCATAAGACCATAAAAAATGTCATACTGGGTCAGACCAAGGTCCATCAAGCCCAGTATCCTGTTTCCAACAGTGACCAATCCAGGTCACAAGTACCTGTCAGGTTCCCAAAAAGGTACATAGGTTCCACAATGCTTGTCCCGGGTAACTAGTGAATTTCCCAGGTCCTCTTTAATAATGGTTTATGGACAGCTATACTAACAGCTTTTAATACATCCTCGAGTAACTAATTCCAAAGTTTGATTACGCGTTGAGTGAAAAAATATTTTTTCTTATTAGTCTTAAATGGGTTACATTGTAGCTTCATTGTGTGTCCTCTATTCTTTCTATTTTTTGATGGAGTAAACAACCAATCTACTTTGACCCGTTCTACTTCATTCATTAATTTATAGACCTCTATCATATTTCCCTTCAGCCGTCTGTTTTCAAAGTTAAAGAGCCATAGCCTTTCCTCATAGGGTTAGTCTTCTATCCCCTTTACCATTTTGGTAGCTCTTCTCTCTACCTTTTCTAATTCTGCTATATCAAGATGTGGTGACCAGAATTGCAACAGAATATTCAAGGTGCTGTCTCACCATGGCACGATACAGAGGTATTACAGTATAATATCCTTGGTTTTATTCTCCATTCCTTTCATTATGATTCCTAGCATTATATTTGCTTTCTTGGCCACCACTGCACATTGGGTGGAAGGTTTCAGCATATTATCCACGATGACACCTAAATTTTTTTCCTGGGTGGTGGTTCCTAATGTGGAACCTTGCATCGTGTAACCATAATTTGGGTTGTTCTTTCCTAGGTGCATAACTTTGCACATTAAATTTCATCTGCCATTTGGATGTCCAGTCTTGCAGTTTATCAAGTCTTGCAATTTTTCACAATCCTTTTGTGTTTTAACAGTAGGACAGACAGGACAAGGATCTTCATTTTCTGGATGTTCATAGGTCCTCCTACAGTGTTTGAAAGTGACTAATCAATCCTGGAAGACCGACTGGCTTTTTTAAAATCTTTTTTGGCATAAAATATTCTGTCCCCATAAGGGTGAAGTTGTATCTAAATATTACAAGCTGCAAATGCAAGCCAAGGAAGATTTGGCTTTTGAGGCAGCTTTATTTTTCCTGCCCATTATGAGGAAGCTTGGGCACATCTCATAATTCTGTACTGGTCTGGTAATATGATAAGGAAGGAAAAATTTGGTCTTACCTTTTAATTTCAGAAATGGGTGAACAGACTGGAAAAAATTGCATTTCATGAAAAAAGGATGTTACCACTGAGCTGATCTGCTTTGAGAAGGAAAGGTCTGAATCTAGTTACATCCAAATACCTAAGAATTGAAGTTAGTGCAATTGGTCCTGAATGGAGAGATGGGGCAATGATTGGAGGAGAAGAGACGGCTGAGGAGAGATATGATAGAGGTCTATAAATTAATGAATGGAATGGGTAAACGTAGATCGATTGTTTACATCATCAGAATATAAAAAGACTAGGGGACATGCAATGAAGCTACAAATCAAACTCTGGAATTTGTTACCGAAGGATGTAGTAAAAGCTATTAGTATAGCTGGGTTTAAAAAGGTTTGGAAAAGTTCCTGGAGGAAAGGTCCATAAACCATTATTAAAAGGGACCCGGGCTATCACTGCTTGACCCCAATACCAGCATTGAGGAACCTGTGTCTTTTGGGGAGACTGCTAGTTTTTTATGACCTAGATTGGTCACTGTTGGAAACAGGATACTGGGCTTGATGGACCTTGGTCTGACCCATTACAGCATATCATATGTTCTTATGTCACCCATGTAGCAGTAGATGTGCTTGGATTTAACTGTAATCAGTTAGCATGTCCTCTTCTTGAGTGAGAAAGTGGTTAATCGGACGTAGATCTAAGTTAATGCTATCAATGTAAGTATGTCATCCATGTAAACAAAAGCTGAGAGTCGATGCTCTGAATCAGGGTTAATAAAGGGCTCATGAAAATGTTGGTGATAAAATCGATCCCTCTGGGACTCCACATGAAAGTGGCAGGGCATCAGAAAGATTATCTTTGTCTGTGATGGAGAAAACATGATTCAAAAGAAGAGAGTGGAACCAGTGGAGAACTTGGCCATGAAAGCTAACTGAGTGAAGACAGGACATCATGGTTTACCAGATCAAAGGCATAAGAGAGATCCAATGAGACAATTAATGTGAGCTTGCCTGCATCCAGTGCACCATGTACTTCACTGAGGAGGGTGGTAATGATGGTTTCCATACTTTGATTTGGGCAAAAGCCCGACTGTCGGATGAAGCACATACATATGTTCTACATGTTTTGACAATGGAAAAAAACAAAATGTTCCATAAGCTTAGAAATGAATTGGAGGTTTGAAACTGGTCTATAGTTGGACAGGTGTTTTGGATCTAAACTGACCTTTTAGGAATGGGTGAATCATGGCTTGTTTCCACCCAGTGGAAACGTAGCCAGACAATAGGCTATGGTTAATAACAGTGCAAGCAATTGGTAGTAAACTAAGGGCAACTTCTCCTACCCATGACGAGGGGATAGGATCCAAGACACAAGTGGGTTTCCATACCGAAGAAAAGGTCTTTCTAAGAGAGTGCTCGGTGGCCAAAGTGAAAACAGAGCAGTTGTGAGTGAGAACAGGAACAAGTGAGGAAACTGAATCAGGGATCACAAAAGGTGCAGATACTTTAAAGACTGATGGGCTACCTGTACTTTATTCAGAAAGTGAGTGGCAAGAATGTTCTGCATAGGTCTGGGCCAGATCAGGTTTTGCAAAGGGATAGTATTTAACATGGAAAGCTTAATGGGGAGAAAGAGATATGGGTTTGATTATGGAAGGCAGAGAGTGAGTAGGGGTGATTTAGAATAGTATGGGTATATGGATGTGAGTGAGGGAATTTGAGGGTGGGATAAAGAGTCATGGATGTATATTGAATTATTTGTTGATTAATGCTAAGTCTGTGAGTAATATTCAATTTTATATATCGCACTCTTTTGAAATCAGAGCAATTTACACAGAACAGGAACTAATAATCGGGGCAGTCCGCTCCTGTTTTAAAGAGAGCGCCATCGGGTGCAGCATCAGAAGCCCTCCACCGACCCAGCAGCAGCTCTCCCGGCGAGGATTGAGCCAGCGACCCGGACTTCCCACTCCAGCTCTGCCCAATCGGGGCAGCCTGCACAGCCCCAGCTCTGCCCAATCGGGGCAGCCTGTACAGCTCCAGCTCTGCCCAATCGGGGCAGCCTGCACAGCTCCAACTCTGCCCAACTGGGGCAGTCCGCTCCTGTTTTAAAGAGAGCACCATCGGGTGCAGCATCAGAAGCCCTCCACCGACCCAGCAGCAGCTCTCCTGGCGAGGATTGAGCCAGCAGCCCGGATTTCCCGCTCCAGCTCTGCCCAATTGGGGCAGCCTACACAGCCCCAGCTCTGCCCAATTGGGGCAGTCCACTCCTGTTTTAAAGAGAGTGCCATCGGGTGGACTCGCGCCTGAGGGCCCTTTGGCGTGGCCCTTAGACGGGGACCTCAAAGAAGAAAACACCCACCGAGAAACAACAGAATCTACGCTTGCATGCGGAACAAGCATCAGGGACAAAGATCAACGTAGGCCAAGCTTACCACCAGCTCCAGACATAGCCAAAGCTGCAACAGAACACAAACACCGTCAGCAAAGTAGGTACGATAGAACACCATATGGAACTAAGCCAGGCACCACCCTTACCTAGGGAGCTTACCCAGAACATAGTTGTCTTGACCATGCATAAGAGCCATAGATGTTTACACAAGTAATGCTGTTACATGCCTATGTTACCGGTATATGACTCTGTTCCTGTAGGTTTTAAATCTGTCAGTGTTACTGTGCCACTTAGTAGCTACATAACAGCCTATAAGATACTGCACCTGCCATACTACTGTTTGCCTATAAGATACTGTGTCTGCTATAATACTGTTGTCTGCATGTAAGGATACTGTGCCTGCTATAATACTGTGCCTGCTATAATACTATTGTCTGCCTGTAAGGTTATGGTGCTTTAAGGAGCAGCACACTGGTGTTACCCTCTGGGATACTAGAGGCTATTACTTAGGGTAACTAAATACTCGCATAACAGCCTGTAAGAGAGCAGCGCCTCCGCCTACCCTCTGGCCAACCCAGAAGAGTCCCTTGACCACGCACAACAGGATAGATACCACAACGGCCCCATCCCTCACTGCCACAATCAGCTGCCACCTCCTCCTTGGATGGCTCAGTAACACATTGGCCCTAACACCTACCCACAACCACATACCAATACTACAAAGACACGAGAGGAGATGGTCCAGTACCTCTCATCACAGGTCAATGGAAGTCACCCGTACGCCCCACCAGCACCTACTACACATCGCACTCCAACACACCAAAAAAGCCAAGCTGAAGGAAAGCCCACAGACCCAACACCTAAAATGTGCCCTCATAAATGCACACTCAATCCGCAGGAAATGGTCGGTGATCTCTGACCTGATACCCCTCTATGACCTCGACATACTCCTGATCACAGAGACATGGCTATCCAGTGACAACGCAGTCCTTCTCAACCACCTTTTACCCACCAACTTCTCAAAACACAGCTGCCATAGAGACAGCAAAAGGGGTGGAAGAGTACTCATCCTCTCCAAAACTGACCTCCAATTCTGCCTCATCAACGCATCCAGCACAATGAATCTTGATACAGTTACCATAGCCAACAAATACTGCTCCATCAACCTAATGTACAGAGCACCATCAACCTCCCCTGACGACCTCTCAATGATAATCGATCTTGCTTGCAACGCCTTGGACCCTCGCACCCCAACCTGGCTACTAGGGGACTTCAATCTACCAACCCTGCAGGACGCACAAGCCGTAGCCTTCCTCGAAGCCCTCAAGGAACTAAGTTTCCAGCAACTAATCAATGAACCCACTCACGCAAAAGGAAACATATTGGACCTGATATTCGCCCCACAAACAGCCTTTGAAAATGCCCACGTCCCTTCGCCGTCCGTCACTGCGATACCATGGTCTGATCACAAGCTAATCAACTTCCAGATACCAGTATCGGGCCACCACCAGAAGTACTCCAGAAGCCCGAGTAGCACCACCAGGACACCATCACGGAGTTTCCAACCTTTCGACAAGGAAACTATCCTGACCCAATCCCGCTCACTCCTTGCCCTGACAACACCTAACCTCGACGAGCTGATCTCCAGCTGGAATAACAGCCTCAGTACCATTGCACAACGCCCTCCATTAAACAAGCCTCCAAGGAAACAAGCCACTGCATCCTGGTACTCCACTGAGTTAAGAACATCTCTCCTCTGTCTAAGGAATCTCAAAAGATGCTGGCGGTGTTCACGCTCCTCGGCAGACCAGAAAGCGTATAATAGTCACCTGGCAAAACACCGCGAGGCAATCACAGGGAAAATAAGGCAATTCCACACCGATACTCTGAAACGCTCACTAAGCAAACCACATGACTTATTCAACCTTGTCAAGAACCTAACAAAAGAACCAGGACCGGAACAATCAAGTATGATTCACCCTCAAGAATTCACAGATTTCCTGCAATCAAAGCTATGCCAGACCAACAAGTCCTCAGCATCCACCACCGCCCAAGAACCAACATAAACACCACTGACCACCTTCTCCACCCCGTCCAAGAAGCACATCGAAGACACAATCGCCTCAATCAACACCTCCACGGCACAGACGGACCCCTGTCCTGCCTTCTGGATAAAAGAGCTACGTAGCGAATTCAGCCCGTTCATAGCCAGACTCATGGACCTGTCTTTCGCAACCGGCTCGTTCCCCCAAAGCCTCAAACACACATCCATCAGGCCATTGCTGAAAAATAACAAGCTCGACCCTCAGAAGGTTGAATCGTACAGACCTATATCGACCATACCACTACTAGCCAAAATAATTGAAAAAGAAGCCCAACACCAGATACAACGCCACATTGACGACACCGCCCCGCTGGACCCCTGACAACATGGATTCAGGGAATCCCATGGTGTGAAAACCCTACTCACTACCCTCTTCAGCAACATAATTACCAGAATCGATAACGCCCGCCAAGGGTTTGTCCTCGTCTTCTTGGATATAGCCGCCGCATTCAACTTGGTAAGCCATGGGATCCTCCTGAAGCGGCTTGAAGAGAAGGGTATCTGTGACACAGCACTAAACTAGTGCAAATCATACCTGTCCGACAGATGGCAGCACGTACGCTTGGAAACCTCAACATCGGAACCCTTCCACCAGAAGCAGGGCGTCCCACAGGGTTCCTCTCTCTCCGCCCTGATGTTCAACCTTTACATGCAGCCAATCTGTAACCTCATCCGATCCTTCAAGGTTAACTGCCTGATATATGCCGACGATGTACTACTCTACATGCTTTTCTTAACCAACCAGCCAGACTTTTTCCCACTAACAGACTGCTTCGATGCAGTGGCCAACTGGCTCCAGACCCAAAACCTCCGAATACAGCACAAGAAAACAGAAGTTCTGTCTGTCACGAAGAACCAAGAATTCATCCCTCCAGCCTGCCTAAAAGTCAAGGAAGCGGAGCTACAAACCAAGTCCACAATCCGATACCTTGAGGTCACCTTAGACCAACGCTTAGACATGAAAGTGCACATTAGCAACATGGTAAAAGCAGTCTATCATAAGATCTGGACTCTCAGACACTTACGCTCCTTGCTAGAAACAGACGACTTCCGGACAATCTATCAAGCGCTGATCATCCCACATTTCAATTACGCCAATGCGATCCTACAAGGGCTTCCACGAGCCACGCTGTGTCCACTCCAACTAGCAATGAATACCGCAGCCAGAGTGCTACATGGCACCTCCAGGCGTGACCATGTGACGCCCATCTTGAAACAGCTCCATTGGCTCCCTATCCACAGCAGACTCACCTTCAAGACCCTACTGCTGACCTTCAAGGCCATCAACGGGCTCTCCTCTGCCTCACTCACAGAGCTCACCCACATGACTCCCCCCAACAGGGCCAGAAGATCTGCAGCAATAAACACACTGTTAATCCCTAAGACAGTAACTCAATGCACCCAGGCAACAGTAAACAGGGCATTTAGATTCTGCGCACCCAGATGCTGGAATGCCCTACCACCTGACATCCGGGCAATCTCTGACCTAATACAATTCAGGAAGGCTTTAAAACACCACCTCTTCCTCAAACACTACCTAGACATAGGTGTACCAACAACCATCTCACATACACCAACACACCATCATTAATCTACGATAGGGCCTGATATGAAGCCTATATGTAAATACTTACCCCAGTTTATCCAAGTTTTAAGCACCTGTTTATTGTAAATACGGAACAGTCCCCTGCACCGTATAAGTTTCTGTTTCATGTAAACCGCACTGATGTCGAATAGCGCGGTATAAAAAAGACTGTAAATAAAATAAGGGAATACTTTATGCAGTCTCATAAAGGATATGAATATTGCCTTGTTTTTATAACTGAAACTTGTTTAGCTGTGGGAAGCAAGATGCTTTTTGTCTTCTGTGGATCATGGGCTGTTGCAGGTTGCTAGGGAGGATAGGTGCTGCAGAGGAGGGTGGATATGGTGAGAATTTTGGTGGATGCTCCTGTGAATGTATTTTTTGTGAAACTTGTGGAAATCCTGATATAGGCTCATTATTTGTGTATTTTCCCCTGAGGATCGGTATGAATTAATGGTCTGATTCAATGGTATTTATTCTTGCAGTTAGGTTGAATTTTGCTGAATTTCTTGTACCCGTGGATTTTAATGCTCAATTGGATCAGGTACTGAGTAGGAAAGAATCACTTTTGATTTCATTGTTGATGGATGCAGGCCTTTATCAGTGTTTTGTCTATGACTACTCATCAGAATGGGCATGTTCTCGATTTAATTTTTAGATCATCTTTTTTTTCTTTTTTTTTGAGGAGGGGGCACTGAAGGCTTACTAGTAAGCCAACTCCATGGTCAGATCAGTTTTTGGTTTAATTTCTGTTGGGGGCTGGGATGAAGAGAATAGACTTTCAGGAGCCGGGGAAGATGTTGGATAGGGGCAAGATCCCTTTGAACAGTTTATGGATAGCAGTGGAGAATGCTTTACCTGATGATGGGAAGGAGCAGGTAGATAAGGCTCAGCTGTGGTATGACTCCTTTGCTGCTGCCTTGGCTTCTGTTGCTCCTGTAAAGCAGTTTTGTGGTTTACACCTTCTTTATTATTAAGCATCAGGTGAGGGAAGTAGAGAGATGTTAGTTACACTTCAGATTAGGAAAGGATAAGAGAAGTTGCAAATGTAAAGCGAACAAGTATAGCATGGCTATTCAGGCTGCTAGGAGGAATTTGTTTTCCTCTGCAATTGAGGGGACAGCTAATAAACCTAAAGAAATGTTTTGTATTGTAGCAGCAATCGCTGTGAAAAGCTCTTATTCAATCACTCACCCACAGAAGGAAAACTCACAGGCAGGCTGGAATGCAAACAGGATCTTTAATGTGCACAGGATCAGACAGAGATACCAGCAACCTCCACAAGGGTCTGAACCCTGAGGGACGGCCTACAATGCCTTATATACAGTACAGTTTTAAACTCATTCTACAATCCCATTTGCCACAGGTATTTCCTGCCCACCAATCAGCAGCCCCTGGGGAGGTACCTGGGTGACCTGTCCAAACCGGTATGCTCTGGTCTGTTGGTTTCAGGGCTAGGGAAATACTGTGCTCAGACCTGGAGTGGGGGAAGGGTGCCTACTGGAATCTCAATGTCTCTCTTAGCAGGCTGATTACCTCATGGCTTGCGGGGGAAGGGTCAGGCTGATCAGAGCCTCATGGCTTGCAGCATGGCTTGGGGGAAGGGCTATCTACAGTTCGCAGCATGGCTTGGGGGAAGGGCTACCTATAGCTACCTCATGGCTGCCTCATTCCCCCCTTTTTAAGTAAGACCTCAACCGCTAGAGGCGGTTGAGGGCTGTATTACTGGAGGCAAGCCGCAGAGGAGTATATTGGGTCAGGGCCATGACCGTGGCAGCCGCCTTGCGTTCTACCAGGGTGCCAAGGGTGGAAACAACCTGTAAGGAAAAAGGCACTTGGTTAAAATGTACGGTACAGCAATGGGACAAGTTAAGGTAGAGAGTTACGTATACAAAGGTCTGCATGTTCAGAGCAGTTTGGGCAAGTAATACTGCTGTGTTAGTAGTCTCTGCACTTGTTTGACAGACAGTCTATATCAGCTAAGGCACCTTTTCTCAGTCTGATCCCGGTTCCAGGAAAGGTGTCTGTAAATCAGTCTCTCCGGTGGTCCAGAGTTCGTCGGCAGTCTGTTAGAACCCCGTACTGGGCCGACGTGTCCAAGCGGAGGGGCTGGTTTGGAACTGTGACAGAAGTCCAGGCTGGAAACAATTTCTGGTGCAGCGGCCTTGACACGAGAGTGATGGATCCTCGGAGCAACTTCAGCCACCTTGACAGCCGTGGGGGTGGTCCGCAGAACAGTATACGGGTCTCGCCACTGGGGAGTCAGCAGATCCTGCTTCCACTCCTGGATCCATTATCACTGGAGGTTCCTTTGCTGGTAGGAAATATTCCATTATGCCCTTGACTGATCTCCACATGTTTACAGATCAGACAAGTGCACGCGCGTGTTCTGTAATTCTGACAAGTTTTAGAATCACACCAATTTTTTTTTTTTTGCCTGTGAGAATTTTGTCATCAATTTATCCCTCATCATTTTTTATATTCATTAGCCAGATACATCACTTCACATCATTAAATTGCCTTCACCAGTTTACTGTCCATCAGAGTCCTTCCACATCATTAATTACCTTCATCAGTTTACTGTCCATCAGAGTCCTTCCATTTTTTTCTTTTTCTATACCATACTAATGTATCCTTATCTGGCAAGGCTGCTAAAACAATTGTTAGAGACATAGTATTGTTGTAAACAGTGTCCATTTCCCACTAACTTAATTGGTGCAGTTCTAGATTGGCATGGGTGCTCATTCTAAATAGCGACTGTCTAAACAATCTTCAATATAAAACGATACATCAATTCCAATAGAAAGAAATATGGCTCCTAACATGACAGCCACATATCTCTCATGTATGGCTAGAGTCTATTGTACACCTGGTTCCCAGTGAGAGTACTGTAGGAAACTTAAAAATACTTGGACTGATCTTGAAAATGCAGTGGTCCACAAAGATTTATGTAAGCTATCCATTAATTATGGTGTCAAAAGAGATCCTCTTGAGGTGAGAGACTAAGAGGGCACAAGGCATTGGTGGTTGGGCCTCATGGCGATACTCCTTCTGGTTCTTCTTGGCCTGCAAGGCATTTGTGAATAGGCCTCATGGCAATACTTCCTCGGGTTCTTCTTGGCCTATTCCCCCCTGCCTATTCATGTCTCTTCAGAGGCATAAATGTACAAGGTTCGTGTTTTCTCAGGCCTTGTGGGTCCTCGAGGAGTCTTAGAGCAGTCAGAATTCCAGTGGCCCAGATCATCACACTTGGAGTAGCACGTTTTATTGCCTTTTTCCTAGGCTGTCGTCTCACCTTCTGCCCCTCTCTCTCATTCATTTTCTCAAAGCTCTCCTGGATCATTGCTGACAAGTAAGATTTAGTTTTATCCAATCAACTCGAGTTAATGTTATCATTATATTTGTAAATAATATTTTTACAAATATTTCCATATTTCTGGGAATCACAGTTCCATCTTTCCACTAAATTTGCTTTATATACTTGGGAACCAAGCGATTTCAGATCAGCCCCTTTCCAAAATTTAATATTTACTCATCTTATTGCTGTGTATACTGGACCTCTACATAATGTACTCCTACCAGTATATTTGGTAACAAAGTACAAATGTATAAACTAAAAAGATTTGTATCTCACAGTGCTATAATATATTGTGCTCCTGAACTCTGGACACCAACATTTAAAATTCAAATACAGCAGGACAGGTGAATTTATTCTAAATAGCACCTATGATGTTACTGTCCTGTTCATCATTCATCAGCACAGAGCTTAACAAGGCAAAGTGATTACCTTGTATCTTATAGTTCAAAACAGGCATGAAACTGATACTTTATAAGAAGGTTGGTGGATATCTGGAATGCAATATCATTGTAGTATCAGAAAAATGAATACAGTTGATCAAGGCAGTTTAATGTACCAAGCAGGAAAGAACGCAATCATCAGCACAGCATTTACTGTCTGCAGAATAAACTGCCAAAGATGGCATATCATGCAGAAGTATTACTTGCTTAAGTTTGTATGTGCAGTCAAAACCAAATATATGTACCAGAGATAAAATCCAGGCTTTAAAGGACAAGTAAAAAAATCTTCATTTCTTCATGATCTTATAAGGATTTTTCTCCAGCCTTTGTTTGCTTCCAGCAGACATTTGAGGATGCTCAAAAGAGGCACCTCATGGTTCTAGAAGCTCAAACTCTACAATTAAAATTGATGACAAGAGGATTGTTTGCAGGCTAGGTGTGGCTAGGTGAATTGGGGTTCTTTGTCCTCTAGGAGAAAGACTCCTAGATGATTTTTTTTTTTTTCTTTTCCTTTTGTCCTCTCTAATGGGCCTACATTCATCTGCTAGAAGAAGGAACTCCTCCCAGTATCTTTCTATAGCTATGCAAACTATTTCAGCAGTTCCAACTATCCCCCAGTCACCGCTGAGAGGTGTGACCAAAACACCTGGTTCCCTGACCACTGATCATGCATGTAACATAGCAATGAAATTGGATATGCATCAAACAATGCAATTGTCTTCCTTCACTGATATACCAGTACCACAGTCCACACCCAGCAAACCCACCCCCCCCCCTTTTCCAAACTGTCCCCTTCCCTGCAATCAGTAGACCTGGTGTTTTTCACTGTTTGGGGACACAGGGGCGACTCGTCAATAACTTCACCTTTTACTCATAGAGTATCAAAATCAATCCTGAACTATAAAGACCTAATGTCTGGACAAAAACTTTCTTTCCCTAATGTCACAACCAAACACAGAGCCACTAACAAACACAGAGCCACTAGCAATTTTTACATAACAGTACATTAACTATATGGGCCAGCCATGAATCCATACAGGGAAGCTGGTCCGGATACTCCCTCACCACAATTCAGCCTCCGGACCCCATGCCCCAATCACAATTCACAAATCACAATGTTCAGTGTAAATTTTCTAATCTCACCTCTGGGAATACAACATACAATATAATCCTGGTAACAGGCAGAGTCTGGCTGCACAAAACGCACAGGACCACAAAGGGAAAAAGAAAGAGGGAAAACAGAAAACAGAGACGTCTCAGCAGCGAATACTCACACACTCTCCTTCCCCAGCAGCAGCTTGTTACAAATACATCACAGACACTCTCTCTAGCTGTATCATAGGATCTAACTTTCACCATGAGGACATTAGAAATACAGTATGAGAAATATAGCTAGCTATTTTCTAATGTCCACTAGATGGAGCTCCAGGATCACTTTAACCATAAGGATAAAAATACAGCTAGTTTTTAAATGACCACTAGATGGAGCTCCAGGATCACTTAAAACACAGGTAATAGTAGTAATTACAGCTAATGTCCACTAGATGGAGCTCCAGAGTCACTTTAAGTATATTGCAGTGTAGCTTACACGTGGTCTTTTCAAGATGGCCGCCTCCACGTGTGTTCTACTGCCCGATTCAGCTCTGGATACCTCCGGACAGACTCAGCTGTTCCCAACTTCAGAATCGGGTCAGCCGGGCCTCAAACATGCGGGAGGAGGGGGAGAAAAATACACTTTTAAAATCGGGGAGCCAGCCGGACCTCAAACATGCGGGAGAGGAGGAGAAAAATACACTTTTAAAATCGGGGAGCCAGCCGGCCCGCGGCACACAGAACAAGGACGGAGCAGTTTAAAAAGGGGCCCGCCGGCCCGCGGCACACAAATTACGGTCAGTATGATTTTTTTTTGATTTTTTTTGCTTGGGGCAAAAATTAATTTAATAGCTTTTGGCAGCGCTGCACTCTTAATACCCTTTAAAGGGGCTCAGCGGTGCATCGGGACAGCAGGGAAAGGCAGAAAATTCAGCGCGTCACCAGCAGGGGGGCTCAGCGGCGCATCGGGACAGCATGGGAAAGGCAGAAAATTCAGCGGGTCAGCAGGGGGGCTCAGCGGTGCATCGGGACAGCATGGGAAAGGCAGAAAATTCAGCGGGTCAGCAGGGGGGCTCAGCGGTGCATCGGGACAGCAGGGAAAGGCAGAAAATTCACATCGGGGCACAACGGAGAGAGAAGTTCACATCGGAGCAGAAATTAACACAGCGGCAGCATGGGAGGGGGGACAGAAATTTACGTTGGAGCACAGAAACTACATCGGGGGTTCAGGGAAAGGCAGTAGATCCACACCGGAGCACATGGAGGGCAGAATTCAACATCGGAGCACAGAAATCACACAGTAGCAGCATGGGGGGAACAGAAACTTACATCGGAGCACAGAAATTACATCGGGGGTTCAGAGAAAGGCAGTAAAACCACACCGGAGCACGGAGCAGAAATTAACACAAATTAGAAACGGAACGGAAGCATATTAGAGCCCTCTCCTTGCAGTCACGCTTCAGAAAACTCTCCACAAGCAGAACGGAAAGAAGAGAAGCAGCGATCTATTCTTTATCTCAGGTATGTTTAACTTATCAAGTGCTATATTTAGTTACATTTTTTTTTTCTTTCGGCAGCGCTTTTAAAAGATCTCAGATTACTGCAGTTTCAGATATTCAGATTTTACCGGTATTCAGATTCAGATACAGGACGAGCAATGGCTTCAGGGCCACTAAGGCCCGTACTAGGACTGCTCGTGCAGTTGATCAGGCTGCTACAGGTTCCCAGAAATTACCAGGACTCACAGATAGAGTACAGAACTAGCCCCAGACAAGGTAGCAGTACTCACCAGAACTCTGATCAGACAGGAAGTTTGGATGCCAGTCTATCCAGCTGGTTTTTCAATCGGGGATTCAACCGCAGGGACCAGCTGTCCAGACAAATCAAGGTGTCCTTCCGAGCACAAAGTGGCCCGGGGGCGCCAAGGACAGTTAATCACCTGGAGGGGCCGGTCCCTGACTGGTGGAGGCCCAGATGCTGCAAAAGCAGAAGTCTTCCCACCGTGGGTGTGATGAGAGAGGCTTTTCTTTTAATATTTCCCGGCCAATGCACCAAAATGTAGCAGCAATCGCTGTGAAAAGCTCTTATTCAATCACTCACCCACAGAAGGAAAACTCACAGGCAGGCTGGAATGCAAACAGGATCTTTAATGTGCACAGGATCAGACAGAGATACCAGCAACCTCCACAAGGGTCTGAACCCTGAGGGACGGCCTACAATGCCTTATATACAGTACAGTTTTAAACTCATTCTACAATCCCATTTGCCACAGGTATTTCCTGCCCACCAATCAGCAGCCCCTGGGGAGGTACCTGGGTGACCTGTCCAAACCGGTATGCTCTGGTCTGTTGGTTTCAGGGCTAGGGAAATACTGTGCTCAGACCTGGAGTGGGGGAAGGGTGCCTACTGGAATCTCAATGTCTCTCTTAGCAGGCTGATTACCTCATGGCTTGCGGGGGAAGGGTCAGGCTGATCAGAGCCTCATGGCTTGCAGCATGGCTTGGGGGAAGGGCTATCTACAGTTCGCAGCATGGCTTGGGGGAAGGGCTACCTATAGCTACCTCATGGCTGCCTCAGTATGGTTAATGGATTGTTTGGGCCTAGTATGGGGATAAGGGCATGAATGAAGATTTTCTAGAGGCCTATGTGGTGGCAGACCTTTTGAGGAGAAAATTGGCTATAGTATTGAGTATTTTGAGGAGAAAACAAGCTATAGTATTGAGTGAAAAGAGCAGAGGTCTGGATGGGGCACTGTTAGGTTATTTAGTGGAGGGTTTTTCCTTTTGCAGTGATTTGGTCACATGACGCTGCTGAGATTGTAAATGCTGGTTATAAGTATATGTTGTGTGTTCCCTTGCTGGTCCCTATCTGTATGTATTTAAGGTTAGTCCTGATGAGATTGTAAATGCTTTTTTTTGCACAGGCTGCTTTCCCCTCCTTGTTGAAGGAGTCGCTGGCTACTCTCATTTTAGAAAGAGGGTGTTGGCAGGAAGGACTGTAGAAATCTTGGCCAATTACTAACTTGCCTTTTTTTGAAAGGGCTATGGAGATGTTTTGACTGGAGGTCTTCATGAAAAAAGAATGGGTTTTGGAAGTATGTTAAGCAGGTGTCCAGTGGTGCTCCAGTATGGAATCCCTCTTGACCACCCTTACGGATACAGTAATTGTAGTTTGGATCTAAAAAAATCAGTTGTATTGGTGGCCTTTGATCTCTCAGCTGCCTTTGATTTGGTGGCCTGGTAGCTGGTGGTTTGTAGTGCTTCTGTGGGTATGGAAGGGAGAGTGTTATTTTGGTTGGAATCTTTTTTTGGTTGGACATACCTTCTGGATGACAGTACATGATGATGTTCCTATATTAAAGAATTTATTGTTGTGGGATCCCGCATTGTCTCTCTCTCCCCCCTCCACTGTTTATTATCTTTCTTCAACCTTTGGGGAGACTGGTATGAAAGTGTATTTTTTCTGTCTATTTAGCTGTAGATGATCTCCACATTCTCTGCTCCCCTGAAGGTGGCACAGGATGCTTAATGACTGGTTGGCATTTGCCCCTGAGGATATGTTTTGGGAACTGGGTGTTTACTTGGATTCTAAGATGGCTTTCCACTCTCAGATTGCTAATATTGTTCAGCATTATGGCCATTTCTGTTTGGCCTTGCTTTGAGGACTGTAATGCATGTCTCAATTGCCAAAATATTCCAGTTATTTATGAGAATTAACAGATAAACTGCAGTATGAACGTGCTGGGTATTATTGTGTGTTGAGCTGGCAAGGTGAAATATGCATCACATAATAGAGATGGACTCTGTATGATTTTGAAAGCTGATGAGCTAGCCCAAATTTTTGGCTGGTTCTTTTCATGGTAGACTACACAAAGAACCTCCACCTGACAATTATTTATCTTAATTCTGTCACAGAGAAAAAAATTAAATTTCAAAGTGTTGAAAGAAGCAGTTTGGTAGAAACTGTTACAAAAAATGAGCTTAATCATGAACCATAAATTATATAGCTTTAAGTTTTGTTAATAAGTTTTTGAAATACAAATATGTGAGAACTCAAAATAAAATTTGAAAATATTTAATGCTATCTGATGTGCCCAGTGTTTTGTGTCACATCTGTGGCAGGGATATTTATGTAAGCATCTCAAGAAATGATAGACAGGTATTACAAGAAAATTATAAAATCAATTCTCAAGGTGAAATATGCATACTTACAGATCTCCGAAATTTGTTTTGTATGAAATTTCAAAGAAAAAAAGCACACAAAAAAAAGAATGAAAAGCTTAGATTTGAATGCCGGCACCTGAGAGAGAGCACAGTATTGAAAAACTAATCACAGCGCTTCTCCACATTCAAACACAAGGCTTCAGACCCATCAAAATCTTCTTAGCAAGGGTTGAAAAATATTGTTTAACTACAGCAAGCAAGCCTATCAAATATCCATCTGAATCCATCACAGAAATAGACTCCACCATAGTAGACCTCGGGCCTTAGGACTCTAGTATAAATCATAGCTTAAGAATCTGGTTCTAATAACACAACAAAGCTGTTATCATCAGTCCCATCTGATGATACATAAATGCACTAAAAATCAAGGAATCAAATGGTGTATTTCATAGTTAGAGAATGTCATGTCATCCATATGGCTATGCTTAAGATACCTATGATGTTCAGAAATCCTTAAATAGAATTCTTGGTTTTATCCAAGTATATTTTGGGACATGGGCCTTGAACAACGCACACAGCATAGGTGGAAGTACAAGTTACAAAATGACTCAAACTGTGTGACCAGATTGATAAAATCCTTCATTAGCAGACTAAGCAATGAGCCCTAAATTTCCACCAAAATGTTATAAAAATGATCTTTATCATGGGATTTCTCAATGACTTTAAACACAGTCATAAGGTACTATACTTATTTGTCAGAGTGTTTTAATTATGGATGCTAATTTGTTTGCCACATAGTATGGTCTTTGACCAGTTTTGCAGAATGTGTGTCTAAATACTGTAAATACAGCTGTTCTTTGCAATTGCTTTTCTCCATTTATTATCTATTTCTGTAACTAAATTAAGGTAATTCCTAATTGGATTTCTTCTTGTCCTTTTCATTGGCTTAGTTGTCCCCCACCACCTCTTGTTTCTTTTAAGACTGTATCTTTTAATAGTGTGACAACCTAAAAGAGAGAGCAAAGTGAAAGCTAGATTGCCAAGGTGTAGAGGAAGGCAGGATCAGAGAATATAAATGGAAACCAGAAGTGATATGAATTCCTACTTTGGAAAATCCCTAGTCCAAGAATAGGTAGCAGGTCTCCTTAAATATAGTTGTTTTTCTTTTGCTGCTAGCAACAAATTGAGCACTGTAGGTCTAAGCAAATTCCAATCTCTTAATCTAAATTAACAAATAATTATGGGGCTGTTAATTAAATGTCATAAGTTTTTGCACTTCTCACTCAATAAGTAAAACAAAAAAAAAATTAACACATGGTATGTGCAAAGGTCGTGCGCTAACTGTAGGATGTGTGACTAGTACAGAGAAGTTCTTTACTGCATGTTGGATTCATTCACCGTGAATTCTGCCTCCTCTTGAGTGCACTGCACTAGCTGCAGAAGCTTCGGCTCACAATGGGGTATGTTTACTAAACGCCAGTAATGTTACCCATGTTAATTTCCCCGGTAATGTTATGGATGCCCATATAAAGGAGTGGGCAATACATCGGTAAAGCAAGCTGTGTCAGGTAATGTGCATAACATGTGGTACAGTGCGCCATGGATCCACTGCGTGTGAACACCATAGCCGACGGGAAGCGGCAGCGTGGCCGAAGGGGTTGCAATCTAAGGCGCGCTGACAGTACAAGACATGCTGAGGGATGTGCAGACATGGTGCCACATGAGAAACGGAGCTGTAGGTGTAAGGCCATAGACCACAGGCAGCTGATATTGCAGTCTGTAATGGGGACGTGAGCCACAGTTAGCACATACACACACACCATGAAATGGTGTGCAGTGAACCCAGCATGCAGAGGAGTAACAACGGTAATGGAAAGGGCATCAGGGGTCGGTCTGAAGGGCCAGCTGAGTGGATGGTGTGTGTATAAGGGCAAGATGGGCAGGGAAACAAAAAAAAGGAGTAAGAGGCAATTGAACCGGTATACTAAAGAGCCCAAACACAGCTCACCGACACCAATACCAAACCACTGAGCCACCTGCCCGCCCAGACAACCCAAAAAAAGGGAGCATATGTAAAAGCTAGCATGCGATGGATAGGCTGCATGGAGGGGACACTGCAGTGTACAGTGCAGAGAGGGAAGGGTGTGTGGAGAAGGGACAAAGACGGAGCCAGTGTATGGTAAGGAGAGCAGAACAAACGAAAAGAAAGGAAATGAAACATGTGGGACCCAAACCCACAACCTATGGTGGCTCCATGCACGTTTGCAACCACTATCCCAAACAAGCACAATGCAAATATGTTCCACCAAGTGGCCATAGTATCTGCTAGATTATCATGCAGTAGTGCATCCCACGCGCGTTGCAGAGAACACACGTAGCAGGGTGTCTGATGCCAGCGTGCACAATAACACGCATGACGTTACAGAGCTTTCTATGTGCCTTATGAGATGTCTAGGTGCCTTAGCATATATGGTCAGATTATGGCGCATAACACCACACATCCCAAACAGACTCACACACATTATTGTGCACGCTGCACAAGATGTAACACACGTACATAGCAAAACTGTGCACTACAGTAGACTACCTGTCCATTGCCCTTCCCCTGTGCACGCACCAGTTCTAAGACTACAGCTGTACCCCAGCCCCCAACCATGGTCTGACATTCACCAGCAGCAGGTCAGACTGTACCTGCTGCACCACGCCAGGTGTTCTAGCCATGCAGAAACTAACCGCGGAGACACTGCTAGCTAGTCTATCCTGCATGTCCACAGTGGAACTATGCGCACCCAGACCTGGGTTGTATGGCACTGGCACAGGCACCCTGCAGGTGCCCCGGTGACTGGCCCCCAGAACAGGGGGCACATATATATCACCTGAGACAGATACTATGTAGCACTATGTGGGAACATAGCCGTGCCATGGTCACAGTTTGGTCAGTGTGAGAGTGCCCTAACAGCAAGACATGCTGTGGCCACCCTGTCCATGCAGGTGGTGGTTGGGCACTACAATGCCACAGCCATTGCCCTACACCCTCTGCAGATGCTTCCTGGCCAGACCGCCCTGCCCAGGCCATACCCACAATACCTTGCTTCTCATTATGCACATATGCAGGCTAACACTGGTAATAGTGGGACATTGTGGGCCCAGTGAGGTGTAGGCAGCCACGAAATAATGGATAGCCATACACACACACCAATTGCAGCATTGTGCAAAGATAGGGGTTGGTTGGCAACCCTGCCCGCCACACTAGTCCTGTTCACAGTGCCCACATAGCCAGACTGGGCAGGAGGTAGTAGTAGTGCTCCAGTGGTGACTGCGGCTCTGTGCTAGGGCCAACAGCCTGACTCTGCATGGAGCTTTGGATAGTGGAGCCTGTGTGAGTGGGTGTTTGCACCCCTTTTGGCTGCTTCTATGGGGATTGCACATGTTGCTGTTGTGGGGTAAAATAGAAGGACATGCTCTGCAGGATCCACAGCTGGGACCTGAACCTGTGACCCTCTGCTCCAAGATACACTGTCTGAGTGTACTGCACCACACTGTTGCCACAGAAACACAGCAGTCCCTGGGGCTACCTTTACTTCACCTCAGCCAGACCTTTTCTTTTGCACTGCACACCACGTACTGGTACAGGGCATGGCCTGGGTGCACTGCAGGCAGGTGCCACTGCCCCCTCCAGCACCAACACATGCCCCCCTGCCATATGCTGTCGGTGCTGGTGGTGCACAATCCCAGGCCATCCACTGTGCAGGTAGGATCGCCTAGGGAGCGGGGTCTGGGGTGGGGAGGCATACATGGACATCCCCACCATCACCGCCTATGTCCCTTCCACATGGGGGAGGGATGGCTGGTCAGTGCCCTAGCAGCTATTGGCTAGGGTGCACCAGGTAGATGTGGTGGATTGTGTTTGGCCTTGGTCAGCTGCTGTTTTGCTGACTTCTGGTTTCTATGTTCCTAGGCGACAGCCTAGTCCACCCTGTGCCCCAGCTGCCCCCAGAGGTGGTGTCGAGGGGCTCCGGTCGGGCGGGCACCGATGCCCTCTGCCCCGACGCCGAGGGTACCGGCGTCGACGAACTCGGTCCCGAACGGGAGGCCAAGGGAGACCGTGGCCGAGGATCGACTCGAGCCCGCATGGACTCGAGGATCGGGTCGGCCTCCGGGGTCGACTTGGACGTCGATGTCCCGGTGGTCAGGGCAGATGCACCGGTGAGACCGGCGATCAATGCCCGCTGCTGTTCCATGAAGGCAGCGAGGCTGCTCTCCAAGGCCGTCAACCTGAGTCCGAGCTCAGGAGACCCAGCAACCCCCGACTCGGGCCCCGACAGCGTCGGGACCGACGTCGGCTCCCTTGGAGGAGAGTCCACGAGGACTACAGCACTCACGTGTCCAGGAGACTCCATCTCGAGACGAGGTTGCTTGGCAGGCCTCTCTGATTCCGAAGACCCGGGACGGCTATCAGGGCTATGTGACCTGGCTCTCGAGGAACCAGGAGCGTCCACCGACGCCACCCTCGCGGATTTCTTCTTCCTGCGCTATTCCCGCAAAGGAGACCCCCACTCAGAGGAACCTCGATGCTGCTCGGGGCCGGAGTCCTGAGATGTCGAGGCCTCTGACGAGGTCCGGGCCCGTCCGGACGCGGAGTCAGAGAAGATCCTATCCTTCTGGTGCAGCCGACTCCTCAACGCCTTCGAGGACATTTTGCCACATGGACCACAAATCATCGGGTCATGATCGGGTCCGAGGCAGCGGAGGCAGCAGTCGTGTGTCGGTAAGAGACATAAGTTTCTTACACCGATCACACTTTTTAAACCCGCTGGCAGCCATGGGGGGAAAAAGGACCCCTGCGAGGTCAAAAGACAGGGCTGCCAATGAAAAAAGAAAAAATGGCGCGAACGCTAGTCACGAAGGACAAAAAACGAAAAAGGAGAGAGTGGGCTCGATACCGGCGTATCGGGCCCAGGCGGGAAAAGGATCCGGCGTCAAACCGAAGGAGAAGTATAAAAAATAGGGAAATCAACTTTTTCCTCGGCGAAAAACGAACTACGTCCGTCGGGCTCTGTGGAAAAAAGAAGACTGAGCAAGATGGCACCCTTGGGCGGGAAGGGGACCGCGCATGCGCGCTGCAATTCCCAAAGGCTTTCTTTGAAAGCTGGGGAAATGCTCCGCACGAGGGCTCCGTCGGCGCCGACGTCACCCATATTTATTTATTTATTTAGACAGTTTTGTATACCGCCTTATCTTTCAATCAAAGCGGTCACAACACAATTGGGGGATACATTTAACACATGGGGATATGAGACACATACACTAATACTTACAGGGAACATGGGCAATGGAGGGTTAAGTGGCTTGCCCAAGACCACAAGGAGCATCTGTGGGACTAGAAACCCCAGTCCTTCCGGCCCAAGGTTGCTGTCCTCTAGTGGGATTTGAACCCCTGACCTTCCGGCCTGAAGTACCTTGCCCCAACCACTAGGCTACTCCTCCCTTGTCAGTCCTCCCCATATGTGAGGACTGACTTCCTGCTTGGTCCTGGAGAATTTACATTACGTTTATGGGCTACCGTCAAAGATAAATCATGGAATCCGGGTATAGCTTGTATGAGATGCCACTCTTTTTGTAAAATTTTAGTAATGTTATGTGATTATATGGAATATAAGAGTGGACAAACCATTCCTACATCTTCTTTTTTAGTCCGAGGTTTAAGAGAGGACTCACGGGCTCTGCTGTAGGCCTTATTAATATGATGAGCTGGATACTGGTGTACTGTGAATCTTTCCTTCATTATTTGAGCCTGTTCTTCAAAATCATGTGAGGTTGTACAGATTCTTCTTGCTCTTAAAAATTGTCCAACGGGAAGATTATTCTTCAATGCTGGGTTATGAAAACTATTGTAGTGTAACAAATGATTACGATCTGTGGGTTTTCTATATAATGTTGTAATAAACTTATCTCCTTCCTTCTTGATCAATAAGTCCAAGTAAGGAATCTGTTGTTTATCATGTGTTATTTGAAACCGCAAGTTATTGTCCAAACTGTTTATCCATAAATTAAACTCTGAAAGTAATTCCATAGTACCGTCCCATAAAACTAAGATACCATCTATATAGCGAACCCAAAGTATAACATCATCTTTAAATAAATAATCTTTCAAAAATGTTTCCTCAAATTGAAACACATACAAATTTGCAATATTGGGAGCCATAGAGGAGCCCATGGCCACACCTTTAATTTGTCTGAAAAACAAATCTCTGAAACAGAAAAAATTCTCACATAAAACTATCTGTGCGCCCTCGCAACAGATAGCCTTATGTGAGAATTTTTTCTGTTTATATTTATTATAAATATTCTGTTTATATTTATTATTGATGCTCTGAGGTATCGGAACAGAGTTGTGCTGACACCCGGTCTGCTTGACCATGTCAGGTATCGACCGATTACAAGGGAGGCATCAGCATCGACCTCGATGATGGAGGTTCCAAATCTTGTATGGATGAAGTCAAAGGCCTTAAGGTACTGACAGCATCGAGACCTGGGACCCAGAGGGCCTCGCGGCCACCAGCACTGATGCCACCAGGATTGCTGCACACTCCACTCAAGAGTCAGGACTGCAGGAACACATCCTAGGGGCTCTGTGAAAAAAAGAAGACTGGAGAATATGGCGCTGTGGTGGGTGGGGAAGGCAGGTGCGCATGCGCAGCAAACCTCCCAAAAGATTCCTTTGTCAGCTGGGGAATGTTTTGTGCAGGGCTCCGTTGGTGATGTCACCAATACGTGAGGAACTTATTTCCTGCTTGTTCATGGAGAAAAACAAGAACTTTGAATTGAGCTTCTATTTAACAGGGAGCCAGTGTTAGATATGCAGGGGCCCAGGGTAAAACTAGTCAAGGGGCCCAAAAGCCTTCCTGCAGGTTGTGCCTCCTTCATTTTCAGACAGGATTGGGGTACCCTGTGACATAGGAACCCAGGGCAATCGCCTTGCTTGCCAACCCCTAACACCAGCCCTGTAGAGCAGCAAGAATAAGAGACAGAGATAAAGAATATGCAGAGCAGAATTTTACAGAATCTGAAGTTGAAAGAGTCAGGGGCAACCACAAAACAGACTATGAAACAATTCAAGCAATGCAGAGAGCATGAAAACAAATGAGACAGATTTAACAATTATCAAACATGTAACAAATGAGAAAGAGCAGCGATTAGAAATGTACGCAAAAAAGAAGAGGAACATATCAAGGTTTTTCAAAAAAGGAAGCAGTGAATAGTGAATAAAAACTCTGGGGGTAGACAAGAAAGAAAGGAAACTCAGCAAACTAGCTACTGTATTGGTTTACAGTAAGGCCAAAGCAATGCTTCACATTAACAATAACAACACAGAGAAGTCTTGCAGAATACCAGTTATTTTAACTTTGTAAATTTTTCATCATCATCATCAAGCAGGCTATCCAATTCCAAATTCCACTTCTCAATGTATTGATAATTCTGCCTCAACAACCAATTTCTCCAGTACTGTACCACCCTATATTTACATTCATATATTTACATCAGCTCCAAAAAGACAATGCCACCCACAAATTTATATTGTTTGCATTTGAGGAGCTTACAAACTAAAACATCTACTTTCTTGTCTCATTTTATTCCTTTACATTCTTTAATAACGGTTAGCAGAAAAATACCAAACCAACAGAGATTCAAAATGGAAGGCAAACACTTATTTTTGTTGGTGAGACTTCCCTTAACAGAACTAGGACTAAATCATCAACGAACAGTAGTGGTTCTTAACCCAGTCTTCGGAATACACCTAGCCAGTCAGGTTTTCAGGATAATCACAATAAATAGGCAGGAGTCAGATTTGCATACAATGAAGGCAGTGCATGAAAATCTATCATGCCTATTCATTCTGGTTATCCTGAAAACCTGACTGACTAGGTGTGACCCGAGGACTGGGTTCAGAACCCCTTATGTAGAGGAAAAAAAATAGATTGCGGCATATACGTATTATATATGATGTCCTGAGTTTAAACAAAGCCTGTCCACATATTTGGTCAGCTTATTGCCTCACTAAACGTTTTATCACATATACAGCCTAGCTTTCATAGAATACAGTGGTGGAAAAGGCCACAGCATGACCCCTGTAGAAAATGTCTTGTTAAAAGTAAAAAAAACCACACGCAATGGTAAAAATGATGACTATATCCTGGCATGGAATGTCACCAGGTGTGAATACCTTTTTCATCTCTGCAGGTACTGATGGCTTTACTCAGAGGCCACCAATAAGTATATGAGAAATCTTGCTAGCCTGCCTCTAGAGTCTAAGCTGCATGTGCACAAATTTCCTGTTCCTCTGCTGCATAGCCAGTAGGCTGCAGACTACTGCTTTAGCTAGCCACCCAGGAACAGTCTGAGCACCAAACCCTGATAATACATTGTGGCTGGTTCAGCTGTGAGCAAAGAGAAGGACTCTATATCAAAATCCACTTGATTTTTAACCAGCCATCTAGGAAGGGAAAGCACAGTTACTTACCTGTAACAGGTGATCTCTGGGAACAGCAGGGATAAGTCTTCACATATGGGTACATCGGTACCAACGGAGCCTGCGCGGGAACGCTCTCCAGCTTCCCAAAAAGGAAAGCTTTTGGGAGCATCCCACAGCACCTGCGCGCTGCCTTCCTGCCTTTCCTAACCACCTCTCCCCAGTTCGAGTTTTAAAGCTGAGACAAAGAGAGAGAGGAAAGGAAAGACAGAAAGAGAGATACAACTCCTAGGGGAGGTGGGTGGGTTGTGAAGACTTATTCCTGCTGTTCCCAGAGATCACCTGTTACAGGTAAGTAACTGTGCTATCTCCAGGAACAAGAAGGAATGAGTCTTCACATATGGGGACTCCCTAGCTAGAGATGCCTGGGAGATCCCCAAGGTTGAGAGACCCTGAGAAGGGCTCTACCTCCTTCTATGGATCTCAGGCATCCATCCAGGGAAGGAGGGTAGGAGTTGATTAAGCATGGAAAAGGTGATTGAGAACAGCCTGACCAAACAAGGCATCCCGGCGGGAGTCCTTGTCCAAACAATAATGGGCTGTGAAGGTATGAACCGAGGCCCATGTGGCTGCTCGACAGATCTGGTCGATGGACACAGAATTAAGATGAGCCATAGAAGCTGCCATGGCTCTCACATTGTGAGCTGTGACATGGCCCTGCAGAGAAAGGTTCTTACTCTGGTAGGCGAAAGAAATACATTGAGCAATCCAACTGGACAGTGTTCTCTTAGAGACTGGAAGTCCTAAATGAGAAGGATCAAAAGCAACAAAGAGTTGAGAAGACTTTCTATGTTGCCGAGTCCTTTGTAAGTAAAAGGCGAGAGCCCTTTTACAATCCAGGGTATGAAGATTCCTTTCAGCACTTGATGCATGAGGACCTGGAAAGAAGACAGGTAAATATACCTCTTGGTTCAGATGAAAAGGTGAGACCACTTTAGGCATAAAGTGTGGATTGGTCCTGAGGACTACCTTATCATGATGAAACCTTGTGTAAGGTGGATTAGCCACCAAGGCCTGTAGCTCACTGATGCGGTGAGCTGATGTGACTGCAATGAGGAAAATAACTTTCCAGGAAAGAAATTTCAAGGAGGTAGTGGCTAAGGGTTCAAAGGGTGGCTTCATAAGTTCACCAAGAACCAGATTTAAGTCCCATGCCACCGGAGGAGGCCTAATGGGAGGTTTAGTTAAAGTTAGGCCTCTCATGAATCTTGCAATAAGAGGATGAGAGGAAATAGGCTGTACATTGAGAGGCTTAAGGGACGCTGCAATAGCACTCAAATGGACTCTTACTGAATTCGTTTTAAGGCCTGCACTGGAGAGATGCAGGAGATATTCCAATAGAGAATTCAAAGGTAGTGCTAGAGGGTCAAGACCCTTCTCAGCACACCAAATGGAAAACCTTTTCCATTTAAAAGCATAGGAACGTCTAGTAGAAGGTTTTCTGGAAGCATGGAGGATATCCTTCACCTGCTGAGAAAGATTCCAACCTTGAAGGTCTAAGCCTTCAGCAATCAAGCCCTGAGGTGAAGGGACTTGGGGTTTGGGTGCCACAAAGTCCCCTCCTCCTGGGACAGAAGGTCTGGAGCAGCTCCCAAGTCCAGGGAGGGAGCTTGAGAGAGATGCAGAAGTAGAGGGTACCACACTTGGCGTGGCCAGCGTGGAGCTATGAGGATCATAGATCCTTGATCCCTCTGGAGCTTGAACAGAGTCTTGGGTATTAAGGGAATGGGTGGAAAGGCATACAGGAAGTCTTGACCCCAGTGAAGGAGGAAGGCATCCTTGGCCTGAACCCCTGACACGGAATTCTGGAACAGAACCGGGGAAGTTTGGCATTCCACGGACTTGCAAAGAGGTCTATCTCCGGGGTTCCCCACTCTTGAAAGATTCTGAGTACCTGGTCCATGTGCAGGGACCATTCGTGTGGAAGCAGAACTCGACTGAGTCTGTCTGCCCAAGAGTTTTGGATTCCTGGAAGGTATACGGCCAGGAGATGGATTTGATGCTCTCTGGCGAAGGCCCACAATCTTAAAGCTTCGTTGCAAAGCGACAGAGCCAGTTCCTCCTTGCTTGTTTATGTAAAACATGGCTACCTGATTGTCCGTATGAATGAGGACTGTCTTGTAGCTGAGCAGGGTATGGAAGACCTTGAGAGCTAGAAAAACTGATCGGAGCTCCAAGTGGTTGATATGTAAGGAGGTCTCCTGTGGAGACCAAGTGCCCTGAGTGGAGAGGTCTTGTAGATGAGCTCCCCAACCTGTTTGGGAGGCATCTGTTGTGAGGGTTGCTTGGGTCAACAATTGTTGGAAGGGGGACCCCAGCAACAGATTTTGGGTGGACTTCCACCACTGGAGAGACCAAAAGAGGCGCCTGGAGGTTGCTATTTTGTCTGACAGAGCCCCTGATGCTTGAGTCCACTGGGTGGACAAAGTCCATTGAGCTGCTCTCATGTGAAGGCGAGCATAAGGGACCACATGCACTGTGGATGCCATGTGGCCTAGCAGTTGTAGCATCTCCCGGGCAGTTAAATGGCTCTTTGACTGAATCTGGGAGGCTAACTGCACTAGGCGTAGGCAACGGGCCTGAGGAAGATAGGCCCTTGCAGTGGTAGTATCTAACCAGGCCCCTATGAACTCTAGGGACTGAGTAGGGGTAAGCTGGGACTTTGGGAGGTTTACCACAAGTCCCAGATACTGCAGAATGCGCCTTTTGCAGTCCAGGGAAGTCTGGGCCTCTGACTGAGATGGAGCTCGGATGAGCCAGTCGTCCAGGTATGGGAATACAAATACTCCCAGAGTGCGTAGAAATGCAGCTACTACTGCCATGCATTTGGTGAACACTCTTGGAGCAGAGGCCAGACCGAAAGGAAGCACCCTGTATTGGTAATGCTTTCCTTGGAAAAGAAAACGGAGGAACCTTCTGTGAGATGGATGGATGAGGACATGTGTGTACGCATCCTTGAGATCTAGAGAACAAAGCCAATCCTGACTCTGAAGGTATGGAAGGAGAGTGCCCAGAGAAAGCATCTTGAATTTCTCCTTGCATAGAAATTTGTTCAATTCTCTGAGATCTAATATGGGTCTGTAGCCCCCTGTTTTCTTTAGGATCAGAAAGTAGGGGGAGTAAAACCCTGACCCTTGTTGAAGAAGAGGTACTTCTTCTATTGCCCCTTGGGCAAGAAGGGTAGCCACCTCTTGACCTAGAAGGTCGAAGAGGGATGTTGGAGAATTGAAATGTCTCACCATGGTGTAAGGAGGAAGGTTTGAGAAATGAAGTTTGTACCCCTCCCTTATGATGGAGAGGGTCCACTGCTCTGTAGTAATTTGCTCCCATCTGGGAGCAAAATGAGAACCTTCCTGGGATGGTGAGAGGCTCTGGCTGTTTCAGAGCCAGAAAGGCTAAGTTCTCTAGCATCAAGTCAAAAGCCCTGAGGAGGCTGGGTCTGCTGAGTTGCAACAGCCCCTGTAGGCTTAGGCCTGGCCTGTTTAGGTTGCTGACGCTTAGCAGCAAAACGGCCTGTAGATGATTGTTGGCCAGAAGCAGGATGGAATCTGCCTTTCTTGAAAAAAGACTTCTTGAAAGGTTTTTTCTTGGCAGGAATGGAGGTTGACTTTGAAAGTCTATCCAAAGCAGAATTTTCTGCATCCATTTGAGTGGCTTTTATTTGCCAATCTTTGCCAAACAGGTTTTCTCCTGTACAGGGAAGATTTCCCAAGCCATCCTGGACCCAAGATTCTAGATCAGAAGCTTGGAGCCAAGCAATTCTGCGTGCAGCTATGGCAATGGCCGAAGCTCTGCTGGCACCTTCAAAGGAGTCAAAAGCTGCACGGTTGGAAAACTTTGAAATATCTTGAGTATGCTTAAGCCAAATAAGAAATTCTTCCCTTTTATCCTCTGGAAGAAAAGGGAGGAAAGTATGCAGCTTATCTGCAACTTCTTTCAGAAACATCCCCATATAGAGACTATAGGAGTTGATTCTGGCAATAAGCATACTGGCTTGGAAGATTTTCCTACCAAAAGCATCCAAGGTCCTGCATTCTCTTCCTGGAGGAGCAGAAGAGTGTCTTTTTGCACTCTTTATCTTTTTCATAGCTGACTCCACCACAATAGAATGGTGAGGAAGCTGTGTTTTATGAAAACCAGGACAAGGAGGGACACGGTACATGGTGTCCAACCTACGAGAATGAGGAGAGATAGTGAGAGGAGTCTCCCATAAATCAATCATGTGATCATACAGAATCTCATGAATTGGCAGGGTGACTGCCTCCTTAGGAGCCTTAGAATAACCTAAAATATCTAATTATTTAGCTCTAGGCTCTGATTCAGAGGTTACTGAAATAGAAAGCCCTTCAGCTACTTCTCTTATGAAGTCTTGAAAGAGCAAGTCTTCTGGAGGAGACATTCTTCTTTTTGGAGAAGAAGGCTCCTCAGGAAGGGCTATGGATACTTCAGCAGACGCCTCCGATGCATCAGAATCTTCGGAGGAATCAAAGTATCGACTGTCAGGGTGCTCTTCCAAAGCCCGATATGCGTACCAAGCCGTATCGACATTGGGCGTTATCGGTACCGGTGCGGTACCGATGGGCATCCCTAGGCAGGGAACCGCTGCAGTCGACACCATGGCCGATGTTGATGCAGTCGGTACCGGTACCGGCATTGGTGCCGGTACCGGGGTCGATACCAACAACGGAGTTTGTTGTGGTATCAGCGGCGTTGCAGCTTGAATGAAGGCCGTAATAGCCTGCTGCATGGATAGAACATTCTGATCCATCGACGCCATGAATGCCTGGAATTCGGTACCGGAAGGTTGTGCCGGTACCCCAGAACATTCTAACAGGTGATCGGTCGAGGCCATGCAATCGATGTCAACCTGTAACCCCATAGGTGGAGCTTTGGAAGCCGGAGCTTCCCGCCGGGGTAGTTTTGCCGGTGCAGGATCCTCGAGGGCAAGCCCGGAGGCATCTCGATGCTTGGAAGGAGATCTACCCTTCGAGGACCGGCTGGTTTTGTGTTTGGTTACCTGAGATCCATGGGAGGAAGAAGATGCCCTGGAAGACGTCGATGCCACTGAAGCTGCATCAGAGGGAAACAGAACATGAAGCTTGGCTGCTCGGTTCTGTAAGCCTCGTTTAGACATCAAGGAGCAGGACGAACAATCCAAAATGGAATGGTCAGGACCCAAACACTTGAGACACCATTCATGGGTGTCAGTAACAGAAATAGTACCGCTGCACTTAGTGCATTTTTTAAACCCGGAGGCTGGTTTTTCCATGAGGAAAATTTCTTGTCAGGCCTAAGGCCCAAAAGAGGAAAAACACACTAAGTGAAGGAAAAATATATTCTTTTTTTTTTTTTAAGAAAAGAAAGAAAAGACCGGCGGTACCGGTCTGACGTCGAAGAAGGCAGACGCGCGACCAAAGAAATAAATTAAAACAAAGAACTTCTTCAGCGGTGACAGGAACACGACCTGCTGGCTCCGCGGAAAAGAAGAACTGGGGAGAGGCGGTTAGGAAAGGCGGGAAGGCAGCGCGCAGGCGCTGTGGGATGCTCCCAAAAGCTTTCCTTTTTGGGAAGCTGGGGAGCGTTCCCACGCAGGCTCCGTCGGTACCGACGTACCCATATGTGGACTCATTCCTGCTTGTTCCTGGAGATAATATGATGATCCCTACTACAGAAAGTTGTTTAAGAGGGAATTCCTTTACTAACACGTACTTTACTTACACAGTTTAATGTCCAAATCTGCCACCATGATGGCACCAAAGTGCACAATAAAGGTTACAAGAGGTCTGTTTTGTAGACTAAACCAAAAGTATCCATAACAGCTAGACATACAAATATATTTTATATACTCATTGTGATTATTATGAAAATCTACTACTACTACTGAGCATTTGTACGCAGCGCTGCACAGACATGTAAGAGACAGTCCCTGCCCATCAGAGCTTACAATCTAGAATCTAATTAGTTTGTGTATCAAATACTGGAACTGTGCACCCATAGTATAATATAGTATAGCACATTGCTCATTCAGACCTGATAAGAAGTACTGGTGGGGCTTTCTGTGCTTCCCTAGCTTTTCTTTTGCTATATGAGTCCCACACCACCTGCTTCACTGAGGTTAATGTGTACCTTGGGCTTGAAGAGATTAGGAAACATTGACCTAACATACAGTACTATTACTATCAAAATGGAGGGACAGAGGCTCCCTAGTGACAAGAGCGAAGAAATTGTCCAGTAAGCAAAAGAGAGAACACTGCTCTCCACTGTAATTTTAATCGTTCCGTATGGCCAAGGTCCAAGCATGTGTGTGTCTCTTGTGGGCACAGGTGTCAGGGCATTAATTCTCCCACTCAGCACATTTTATGTTTATGTTTATTGTTGCTTGATAAAATCGCCCTTCTCCAAAAATCAGAGCGATGTACAATTAAAAGTCAATATTAAAATGGCCAAAGCCATGGAAAGGAAAGGGAAAAGGAAATTGCAATTTCATTATAAAACCATAGTATAGACAGGAGAGACAGAAAAAGGATAGAAAAGAGGACAATTATAATTTCTTTATAAAAACCATAGTATAGACAAAAGAGACAGAAAAAGGGATAGGAAAGGGAACAAAAGGAGGGTAGGGGCAAGGGGAGTGGAGGTCATACAAAAGGGGAGGGCACATCATAAGCAAAGGAGAAGAGGTGAGTTTTCAAGTGTTTTTTGAAAGTAGGGTGGTGAGGTTCTAAGCGGAGGGAGGAGGGTAGAGAATTCCAGAGGGCAGGGCCAATGAAGAAGAAAGCAGAGGAGCGTGTGGATTGAAGGTGGGCACGGGAGGTGGAAGGAAGAGTGAGACGGTTGAGGTGAAAAGAACGAGGGGTGTACCGGGGAGAGTGAAAGGAAAGGTCAGCAAGATATTGAGGGGTGCCAGTATGGAGAGCCTTGTGAACCAGAGTGAGCAGCTTGAATTGAGAGCGGTAAGGAAAGGGCAACCAGTGAAGATGAAAAAGCAAGGGTGTGATGTGATCCCGAAGAGAGGCATGACAAGCAAGACGAGCAGCAGTGTTCTGTATCCATTGTAGTTGGGATAGTCAATACTTGGGGAGTCCAATGAAAGTAGAGTTGGCGAAATCTACACGAGACATAACTAGAGACATTAACAAAGTGGAGAGGGCTGAGGGGGACAGAAAAGGGCGCACCGCACGAATTTGACGAAGGAAGAAGAAAGATGATTTAGTGACGTGAGAAAGATGTGACTGAAAGGAGAGATCTGAGTCAAAGTGAACACCGGAGGTAACGAAAAGAGGAGACTAGAGGAACAGCAGAGCCAGAAAATGAGGGAGCCAGCTGAGGGGGTGGACAGCCGTGAGAGAACCAAATGGCCACAGTCTTAGTGAGATTGAGGTGAAGACAGTGAAGAGTCAACCAATTAGCTACTTCAGAAAGACAGGAGTTGAGCGCAGAAAGGTCAGGACAGGAAGGGGAAGTGTGATGCAGTAGAACGATATCATCAGCATAAAGAAAAGCAGAGATTCCAGATTGTTGAATTAAGAGAGCAAGAGGAGAGAGAAACAGATTGAAAAGAAGAGGTGCTAAAACAGAACCCTGGGGGACTCCACAGGAGAGAGGGAAGGGGTCAGAAGGGGGAATAGAGGGAGAGGGGGAAAGAAAAGAACCGCACAGGAACGAGAAGAAAGGAAAGAATGAAACCAGTGGTAAACAGTACTACAAAGACCAGCTTCCCGTAGACGCTGGAGAAGAAGGGAGTGGTCAACAAGATCGAAAGCTGCAGAAAGATCAAGAGCAACCGCCACCGAAATATCCCCACGATCATGTGCCACGTGTAGTGCATTAGTGAAAGCGAGTAGAATAGTGTCAACACTGTGACCCTGACGAAATCCAGACTGACGAGGGTGAAGAAAGTTAATAGAATCCAGATAGTGGGAGAGTTGTGCAAAAACAAGTTTTTCGAGGAGTTTAGAGAGGAAAGGAAGATTAGAAACAGGACGGTAGTGAGCAGGAACCAATGGGTCGAGTGAAGGATTTTTTAGGATAGGGCGGATTAGGGCATGTTTCCAGACAGAGGGGAAGGAGCCTGTGGACAAGCTGGAATTAAACATAGTATACAGATTCTTCACAGCCAAACAGGAACCAGGACCATCTTCAGCTCATATCTGTTTAATCTTAGACAAAAAAACAACATACATCATAATGGTCCCCTTTCCTCATGACAGTTTTGGGAGCAATGACGTTTGTCTCATTTAAACTAGATTAACCAGAAGTGCTCTGGATGGCACAGAAAGCAACTGAAAAAAAAAAGTATGTTCTATTTTGTAAACCACTAATAAAAAAAGCACACAGAGCAGCCTAAAAATTATACAGTATATGGTTAAAACATAAGTATCTATGGCAAGTATCGAATTGCTCGTCACCTTTACAGCAGACCTGACAACTCACTAAACCTTAACTAGGCCCCTCGCATGTGAGCTGAAAACATTTTGAAGACTTGACAGAGGTTGAACTGAAAATGAAAATAAATATTTCTGAAATCTAATATTTAGCTCATGGTCTTTAACACTGTAGTTAATAGTCATGGGCCAGATTACTGGCTCTGATTCTAAGCTGAAATACTATAGCATGAATAGAGTTTCAAGTCCAAAAACTAGTGCAGGAAATAAAACATGTAGAATAGTCATTCCTTGGCTACCACCATTTGATCCACTTCAAACTGTGATTTCAAACCTATATGATGGACCCTTAAACTGGATCATGAAAAACACTGAGGAGGGTCACAGGCTGAAATCTCATTAACCAAATCAAGAAGACAACCAAACAGTAGTTTAACTACACATTATTGACTTTTAAACAAATAGAACTGTCATAAAATCTAAGAATTTTAGATTTTAGACAGTCACAGTAGAAAAAGGCTTAAACTGAAATGTCTGATTAAGGGCCACAGATTCTACTACAATTCTTGAGTAGGTCCAAAACAGAAAAATGCAAGGAAAGATCACACATTCCAGATAAAGCACAGTTACTTACCTGTAACAGGTGATCTCTGGGAACAGCAGGAATTAGTCCTCACATATGGGTACGTCGGTACCGACGGAGCCCGTGCGGGAAAGCTCCCCAGCTTCTTAGAATAGAAGCTTTTGGGACCTCCCACTGCACATGCGCACTGCCTTCCCGCCTTCCTGAACAGCTCTCCTCAGTTTCGAGTTTATAGCTGAGTCAACAGAGAGAGGACAGGAAGATAGATAGATAAAAGATACAACTCCTAGGGGAGGTGGGTGGGTTGTGAGGACTAATTCCTGCTGTTCCCAGAGATCACCTGTTACAGGTAAGTAACTGTGCTATCTCCAGGAACAAGCAGGAATAAGTCCTCACATATGGGGACTCCCTAGCTTAGATGCATGGGATCCCCTGTAAAGGTTCGCCATCTTCGTATGGATCTCAGGCATCCATTCTGGGAAGGTGGGCAGGAGTTGTTTAGGAATGGAACAGGTGCTTGAGGACAGCCTGGCCAAACAAGGCATCCCGGCGGGAGTCCTTGTCCAAACAGTAATGGGCTGTGAAGGTATGAACCGAGGCCCAGGTAGCGGCTCGACAGATCTGATCTATGGAAACAGAGTGCAGATGAGCCATAGAAGTTGCCATGGCCCTCACATTGTGAGCAGTGACATGGCCTTCCAGAGAAATGTTTTTGCTCTGGTAAGCAAAAGAAATACACTGAGCAATCCAATTGGAAAGTGTACGCTTGGAGACTGGAAGTCCCAAATGGGAAGGATCAAAGGCCACAAAAAAGTTGAGAAGACTTTCGATGTGGCTGAGTCCTATTAAGGTAAAAAGCGAGAGCTCTTTTACAATCCAGAGTATGAAGGTTCCTCTCTGCATTGGATGCATGAGGAGCTGGAAAAAAGACAGGTAGATATACCTCTTGATTAAGATGAAAAGGCGAGACCACTTTAGGCATAAAGTGGGGATTCGTCCTAAGGACCACCTTATCATGATGAAATCTTGTGTAAGGTGGATTAGCCACTAAAGCCTGCAGCTCACTGATGCGGCGAGCCGAAGTGACTGCAATGAGGAAGATGACCTTCCAGGAAAGAAATTTCAAGGAGGTGGAAAACATTGGCTCAAAAGGTGGCTTCATAAGTTGACCGAGCACTAGATTCAAATCCCATGCGACCGGGGGTGGTCTGATGGGAGGTTTAGTGAGAGTCAGGCCTCTCATGAATCTTGCAACAAGAGGATGAGAGGAGATAGGTTGTCCATTTATATGTTTCAAGGATGCTGCAATAGCACTTAAATGGACTCTTACCGAATTCGTCTTGAGGCCTGCATTGGATAGATGCAGGAGATAATCAAGAAGAGAATTCAAAGGAAGTGCCAGAGGGTCAAGACCCTGCTGAGCACACCAAATGGAAAAACGTTTCCATTTGAAAGCATAGGAACGCCTGGTAGAGGGTTTCCTAGAGGCAGAAAGGATATCTTTCACTGGTTGGGAAAGATGAAAGTCTTGAAGGCTTAAGCCTTCAGTAACCAAGCACTGAGGTGAAGGGATTTGGGGTTTGGGTGCCACAAAGTCCCCTCCTCCTGAGACAGGAGGTCTGGCGCAGCTCCCAGATCCAAGTAGGATCCCTGGGAGAGCTGTAGAAGTAGAGGGAACCACACTTGGCGTGGCCAGCGTGGAGCTATGAGGATCATAGTTCCATGATCCCTCTGGAGTTTGAACAGAGTCTTGGGAATCAAAGGAATGGGTGGAAAGGCATATAGGAATGCCTGACTCCAATTCAGGAGAAAGGCGTCCGTAGCCTGAGCTCCCTGACACGGAGTTCTGGAACAGAACCGGGGAAGTTTGGCATTCCACGGACTTGCAAAGAGGTCTATGTCCGGGGTCCCCCATTCCTGAAAGATTCGGTTTATTTGGTCCAAATGTAGGGACCATTCGTGTGGCAGCAGAACTCGACTGAGCCTGTCTGCCCGAGAGTTTTGAACTCCTGGGAGATACACTGCTAGCAGGTGAATCTGATGCTCTCTGGCGAAGGCCCATAGTCTTAGAGCTTCGTTGCAAAGCGACAGAGAGCCCGTCCCTCCTTGTTTGTTTATGTAAAACATGGCCACCTGATTGTCCGTCTGAACTAGGACAGTGAGGTTGGCTAGGAGGGAGTGGAAGACCTTGAGGGCAAGGTAAATTGCTCGCAGTTCCAGAAGATTGATATGAAGGGTGGTCTCCTGTAGAGACCAAGTGCCCTGAGTGGAGAGAGTTTGCAGATGGGCTCCCCACCCTGTTTGGGAGGCATCTGTTGTGAGGGTTGCTTGGGGTAGCAATGGTTGAAATGGAGCCCCCAACAACAGATTCTTGGTGGAAGTCCACCAGTGGAGGGACCAAAACAGACGATCGGAGGTTTGTATTTGGTCTGAGAGCGCTCCTGACGCCTGAGTCCACTGAGTGGCCAGGGTCCATTGAGCTGCTCTCATATGAAGACGAGCATAGGGCACCACATGCACTGTGGAGGCCATATGACCCAGTAGGCGTAGCATTTCCCTGGCTGTCAAGTGAGTGCTGGACTGAGCTTGGGAGGCCAAACTCAGGAGGCGCTGGCCTCGAACATGTGGAAGGTAGGCCCTTGCAGTGATGGTGTCCAACTGGGCCCCTATGAATTCTAGAGATTGAGTAGGGATGAGTTGGGACTTGGGAAGGTTTACTACCAGTCCCAGATACTGCAAAAGGCTCCTTGTGTGGTCCAGGGAAATCTGGGCCTGTGACTGAGTTGGAGCTCGGATGAGCCAGTCGTCCAGATATGGGAAGACAAAGATTCCCATGCCTCTTAGAAATGCGGCTACGACTGCCATGCATTTTGTGAATACTCTTGGAGCAGAGGCTAGACCGAAGGGGAGTACTCTGTATTGGAAATGTTTTCCCTGAAACAGAAAGCGAAGATACTTTCTGTGGGATGGATGGATGAGTATATGTGTATACGCATCCTGTAGGTCTAGAGAACAAAGCCAGTCCTGACCCTGGAGGTAAGGAAGGAGAATGCCGAGAGACAGCATTTTGAATTTCTCCTTGAAGAGAAATTTGTTCAATTCTCTCAGATCTAGGATTGGTCTGAATCCCCCTGTCTTCTTTGGAATGAGAAAATAAGGGGAGTAGAAACCGGACCCTTGTTGAGGAAGAGGAACCTCTTCTATGGCCCCTTGGGCAAGAAGAGAGGAAACCTCTTGACCCAACAGGGTTAGGAGAGATGGGGGAGAATTGAATGGTCTCACCATATGATGGGGAGGAAGGCTGGAGAAATGAAGTTTGTAACCCTCTCGAATGATAGAGAGGGTCCATTGTTCTGTTGTGATTTGTTCCCATCTGGGAGCAAAGTGAACCAACCTTCCGGGTATGGTGAGAGGTTCTGGTTGTGTTAGAACCAGAAGTGGCAAGTTCCCTAGGAGCAAGTCAAAACCCCTGAGGGGTTGGAGCCTGCTGAGCTACAGTAGCTGCTGCAGGCTTAGCTCGTGCTTGTTTGGATTGCTGACGCTTAGCAGTATAGCGAGGTTGAGAAGACTGCTGGCCAGTATTTGAAGCAACTCTGGCCTTCTTATAGTAAGGCCTTTTAAAAGACTTTTTCTTAGTAGGAATTGAAGTGGACTTTGAAAGTCTTTCCAAGGTGGCATTTTCAGCATCCATCTGGGTGGCTTTGATTTGCCACTCTTCCCCAAATAAGTTCTCACCTGTACAGGGCAGATTCCGTAAGCCATCTAGAACCCAAGGTTCCAGATCAGAGGCCTGGAGCCAAGCAAGACGTCGGGCTGCAATAGCAATGCCCGAAGCCCTACTGGCTCCCTCAAAGGAATCATATGCTGCCCTATTAGAGAACTTAGAAACCTCTAAGAGTTGTTTCACTAGGGAAAGGAATCCCTGCTTTTTATCCTCAGGGATAAAGGGGGCAAAATGCCACACCTTTTTGGCAAGTTCCTCCAGGAACATGCCCATATAGAGACTGTAGGAATTAATCCTGGCTATAAGCATACTAGCCTGGAAAATTTTCCTACCAAAAGAGTCCAAAGTCTTACATTCCCGTCCTGGAGGGGTGGAAGAGTGCCTTTTGGTACTCCTAATCTTCTTCATTGCAGACTTCACCACAATAGAGTGGTGGGGCAATTGAGTCTTTTGGAAACCAGGAGAAGGAGGGACCCTATACATGGTGTCCAACCTACGGGAATAAGGAGACAAAGTCAAAGGATTTTCCCAGAAATCCATCAGTTGTTCTTGAAGGATTTCATGGATAGGCAGGGTAACTGCCTCCTTAGGGGCCTTTGAGTATCCCAAAATATCCAGTTTTTTGGATCTGGGTTCCTTTTCAGAGGATGTGGTAATAGAAAGGGCTGTAGCCATATCTAAAACAAAGTCCTGGAAGGACAAATCCTCTGGAGGGGACATTCTCCTTTTAGGAGAAGAGGGCTCCTCAGGTAAGTTGAGTGAAAACTCAGCAGAATCATCAGAGGAGTGAAAATCCTCAGAGGAATCGGTGCTTTCCTCTAACGCACGATACGCGTACCGATCGGTATCGATATCGGGCGTATCGGGTATGGAACCGGTATGGAGCGAAAGCCCATACGGTACCGACTTGCGTTTAGAGGTGGACGGCCTCGATACCGGCATGGCGGACGATACCGGTATCGGGCCCGGAACCGCTGAAAGCGGAACCGATGGCGTTGCAGCTTTAATGAAAGCCATGACGGCCTGCTGCATGGACTGTACAGTATCGCCCATGGACGCCATAGCTGCCTGGATGTCGGTACCGGAGTGACCCGGTACCCCAGAGCAGGCTAACAGGTGATCTGTCGAGGCCGTAGCATCGATATCAACCTGAGACCCCTGAATTGGCGTTTTTGGAAGTTGGACTTCCCGCCGGGGTTGTTTGGCTGGGGCAGGGTCCTCAAGTTCTAAGCTAAGAGCCTCTCGATGCTTTGAAGGAGATTTGCTCTTTGAGGACTTGCCACAGAAGGTTTGGTTACCTGAGATCCATCCGGAGAAGAAGACCTGGATGACTGTGATGCTGTATTCTCTGAAGCAAACAGCACATGGAATTTGTTGGCCCGGTTCTGCAGCCCACGTTTAGACATGTGGGAGCAAGATGGGCAGTCCGGTATGGAATGGTCAGGCCCCAAACATTTCAGACACCAGTCATGGGTGTCTGTGACTGAAATAACAGCATTACATTTGGTACACTTCTTAAATCCAGGGGCTGGCTTCTCCATGAGGAGAAATTGAGTAGGCCGAGAGGCCTCTCTGAAGTGACCAAAAAGCTAAAAAATAAGAAAAAAGAATTATAATTTTTTAAAGAAAGAAAGAAAAGACCGGCGATACCGGTATCGGTATGGGGAAGGCAGGTACGCGGTCTAAAGAAACAAATAAAATAACAATTTCTTCAGCGGTGACAGGAACACGACCTGCTGGCTCCGCGGAAAAAGAGAAACTGAGGAGAGCTGTTCAGGAAGGCGGGAAGGCAGTGCGCATGTGCAGTGGGAGGTCCCAAAAGCTTCTATTCTAAGAAGCTGGGGAGCTTTCCCGCACGGGCTCCGTCGGTACCGACGTACCCATATGTGAGGACTTATTCCTGCTTGTTCCTGGAGATAACACTGTACAAAACACACTGTATTTCCCAGCAAATTGAAGGAAGGTATCAAAGTATTGCAATGTCAATAAATGTCTCACGGTTCAATCTCTTTACTTGGACATGCTGTTGCTCATCTCTTTTTCCAGTGCCAGGATAAACTGGTGGTTGAGAAAGAGTAACTGCCCATGAGGTAGGAATGTGTGAAGTATCATTTCCGTCTTGTCTGCTTTCAGGATGACATCACTTCCCTGGCTCAGCAGCCTCAGATGCTCTATTAGATACTTCACTATCAGCCTCAAAGTATCTTCTGCCAGAGTCAGGTTATCATGCATATCACAGATGAGGATAAAGCCGAGAGACAGCACCCCCATCCACAAAACTGTCTTGCACTCAAGAAATGGGTCGCCAGGGGCCAGGCTGAATACTCCAACCTCTGCATCCTGTAGATTGATAGTTTCCTCTGCTGGTGAGGCAAAAATTTCATAAACGGGTTTCTCCAAGGCTTGACGTGTTAAAATACAAGCTGATGTGGCATGTCTACAAAATTAAAAATACATTGCATGTTACTGGTAACTGGAATTTTTTAAATCAAATTATCCAATTTGTCATAATTACATAACAATGGTTCTTTTGCCATCCAGGTATGATATTGTAAATCAACAGTCTACAAAGACCTGTAGCATAGGGCATAACTTTTAAAAAGCATGGTCAATCTGCTAAAGATTCCTGTTTTCCTTTTGGAAGGCAGGAGATGACATCTGTTATTTCCTTAGTGCCATTATGACCTGTAAAGCATACCAGGTTTTAAAAACACACTACTTTTTATGCAAAAAAATACCCAAATGTAATGGAAAAGTGGTGTAATTGAAAATCCACCATTAATGTAACAGTTTAGCTAATAATTACCCCCCCCCCCAAAAAAAAAAGCCAGGACCGAGCACAAAACCCATTCCACAGCACAATATCACCCAGTGAGGTGTTATCTCTCCTTTGATTATGCTACCTGATTAAATAAATAATATAAATAAATACAGGATTTTTTTTTTTGGACTTGACTTTTTATTCATTGGAATTGACTTTTTATTCATTTTTTGAACACAAAAATACAGCAGCTCCTTCACTGACCACATCTGATCTCTTATATTCTGACAAGTCTATACATCCACTCTAATCAACACTTATGTTAATTGTCTCTATTCCCCCCCTCCCCCCTTCCCCACCCTCTTCCCACTCATCTACTTTTCCCCGTGTTACACTGTTTAATCATTACTGCATTCCAACCTTTAAGGCCGGGAAACATTAAACACCAAAATCTTATAACATTGCAACTCTCAAACAGCATCCCCCCTCCTCCCCCGCCCCAATGCCCTACCCCTGTCCCCCTCCACTGTTCGTATCTGTCCCATACCATTTTACATTTTTTCACAGTGTGTTTTCTATGTGCCTCTATCACACAGAAGCCCCATAGTTGCTCCATTCTCCCCACCACCTCTGTCATTGGAGGAACTGCTATATTTTTCCACCATCTAAAAATGCTCATCCGGGCTGAAATAATCCCATACCCGAGCAATCTCCCCACCTCCCCCCCAGCTTCCTCCCCCTCTTCGTTTAACATTATCATAGCAGGCTGCAAGTGCACCCGCACCAATACAGGAATTTTTTAAAACTATTTTATTTGACCAGGCATCTGTAAATATTAGTAATACTCAGGGGCATGTTAATGTAAGGTTAACACATATTTATTTCTATGGACCATAGAAGCACTTAATGCACTTTACCTTTCATTAATGTGTGTTAACCTTCAGTAAACATACCTCTTAATGTTTTTAGATATGTTGCCCTGTTCCTTGGATCAAATCTACTAGAGGTTCCCTCAGCCCCTACATCCTATCTATTATACAAACATCCCTTCAGACTGGATCCGTACCACCTCCACTTAAATGTGCCACTATCCGGCCAATTCTAAAAGGAACAAAGCTTGACCCTACCTCCCCCACCTCCTACAGACCCATTTCTAGCATCCCTTTTCTTGCAAAAATAACCGAGAAACTAGTTCAAACCCAACTCCAGAACTATACTGATGACCACTCTTCCCTTGACTTATTCCAACATGGCTTCAAAAAGAATCATGGAGTTGAAACCCTTCTTACCTCCCTACTAGACTCCCTCTACCTGCACACTCAGAATCCTACCCAGGGATGCTTACTCATATTCCTTGATTTATCAGCTGCTTTTGACTCCCTTCCTCACCATCAACTTTTAAAGACTCCACGAAATAGGACTCAGAGGAACAACCCTAAACTGGTTCCGATCCTACTTAGAAGACAGAACCCAACAGGTCCGTATTGGAACTGATACCTCCCCTCCCATTTATTCTAAAACAAGGTGTCCCCCAAGGATCTAGTCTGTCTGCTCTCCTATTCAATATTTTCCTTCAACCTGTCTGCAACATCTTCCAAAACTAAGATATTCAGTACCAATTATATGCGGACGACATGATATGCTTCACCCCATTTAATCTCACTAACCCTGACTTTACTAAGCTATGCGATTGCCTAACCACTCTAAAATCTTGGCTAGCCCAGCACAACCTCCTAATTAACCAAGCCAAGACTGAAGTCCTACAGGTGTTTTCTAATACCTCATACACCCCACCTCCAACCATTAATATTGGAGACCTCAATCTTACTATAAAAAACCAAGTGAAATATCTTGGTGTCATCCTTGATCAGAACCTCTCCTTCACTAATCAAATCAAGAGAACTACCAACACAATTTACGCAAAACTACATACCCTCCGGAACCTCAAACCCCTCTTAAGCCCTAACTCATTTCGTTCTGTCTGTCAGGCCCTCAACTCCATCTCTTGATTATTGTAACCTCATCTATCATGGCCTTCCCAAGAACACCATACAACCGCTCCAACTAGCCCAGAACACGATTGCACGACTCATAACCAACCACCCCAGATGTTCGCACATCACACCAATCCTATATGATCTCCACTGGCTCCCCATTCAATACAGGATTAAATTCAAAGTGCTTACCCTCATACATAAAATCATTTCCAATAAGTCAGCTCCATGCCTCTCCCCTCTCCTTCCCTTCCCCATTAACACAAGAACCCGCCGCTCAATTACCAAAAACCTTTTGACTATCCCTACAACTAAAATATACTGCAAACAATCTACAGTAACAGGGCCTTCTTCCTCTATGCTCCATCCCTATGGAACTCCCTTCCTTACGAGCTGCGGAACTGTCCAACTCATTCTGAGTTCCGAAAGAAGCTAAAAACTCTTTTCCTTGAACATTTTTCCCTACCACCTTAGCAACTAACTCTTCTTCCGCCTCCCCGCTCCTGCCTTATCAATAACCTATCATACAGCCACATGATATCCAGGTATTTACCGTTGTAAATAGTTGCTCACTGTTCTTGTAATTAGTTCTCTCGTTACCTATATATATCTCTGTTACTTTGTTCCATGTAAACAGTTGAAACATACTGCCTTAATTGTTTTATGTAAACCGTTTTGATTTGTAGAAAGACGGTATAAAAATTAAGTTAAATAAATAAATAAATGTTTCATTTGTCAACTGTAATGCACGTCATATTTGATATATATGTAATGTGTGACTGGTTTAGCTGAGTTATGTATGGATATGTAAATACATTATTCATAATCTTCCTCTGTTTTGATTCATTTATATGAGGCTGTATTTTTTTAAAACTTTTATTTTTATTCTCTCATCAATATTATTACATTGCGTGAGAAATGCTACATAGATCAAAGATAAATTACAGCGGTAACAGAAGTGTAACAATTATAACTGTGTTGGATTTCTGTGCGCTCGTTGCAAGACTCTTAATTTCAGTTCCTTTATAGTAAGGAACACACAGTCAACTAATTTCACTCTTGCCTTTTCCAACTGCATCATTTTCAAGGCTGTAAAAAGATAAGGGCTAAATTATGACACTTGGCGAGTTAGTTACTGAGGGGTGCTAATGTTAACACACGTAGAATCACCATAATGTGCGCCATTTTACTGCAGGTCCCATGTTATGCAGTGGGACCTACTTACTAATAACGCACATTAACAGTGAATTAACATATGTTTATATTAGCATGCCCTAGTAATTAGCCCCCTAAAACTTTTAGCCAGCAAAGAACAAATCTCTCTGTAACAAAGTGTGAAGTGTGCTCAAACACAACTGATAATCATGATGTTGGGCACTCACAAGGGGCCCCATATTTAGTCAGTGAGGTGATCAGGATAAGTTAAATGCTGACTATCTTGTTTATCTTATTCCATATATTCAGTGCTGCTATTTCTATAGATACCATCCATCTGGTTTAGGTCAGCTATCTAGCAGGCCTAAACTAAACACACGATAGCAGCAACATTGCCACTATCTGGATTGGTCCATCCTCACACCGCCCCCACTATCTGCTCATTCTTACATGGATCTTGTCAAGCCAGTCGGGCAGATATTCGTCCCAATACATATAAGTCCTGAAAATGTATGGACAGAGAAGTTACAAGGGTGCAGTTAACAAACGTTGCCATCTGTATATGGGGGAACGGTTCTATAAAGTAAAGTATGAACATACTTTACTTTATAGAATAGGGACATAAGTGCTGACTTGATGAAAGTGATCACAACTAGATCTGTAAAGAGCACACATAAGTTATAGTATTTTATCATTTAAGCACATAAATTTAGGTCTCACCTACACTCTGCTCCATGCCCATTCAAACTGACGTATGCACCACAGGACATACTCACGTGCTTACAGAATATCAACCACCTAAAGTACGCATAGGACATCTATGCTATTTATTTATTTATTAACCATCTTTATGAAGAAATTCACCCAAGGCTGTATACAATGGGCGTAACTTGACAAACAACTTATACTGTAATGGCAGCTATCAATAGCAAAATGACATGTCAGCATAAGGTGACATTTTACTAACCGGATAATGTCCTTTCTTTGAGTCTTGCTAGGCCAGTCCAGACAAGTGGGTTGTGTTCCCTTACCAGCAGATTGATAGAGACAAAGAACCAATGAAAAACCCAGGTTTCATTGACATCACTCCCATGCTTCTATACGCCTCAGCCACCAGAGGTCTCTCTTCAGTATCCGTTCCAAAGCATATGGGAGAAAACAGCAGATCCAAGTATAGACATCATAGCAGATCCAAGGGTACTGCCGAAGAACAAAGAAAACACTGTTCCAGGGGCGAGCCCTGGACTGGTCTAGCAGGACTCAAGTAAAGGACATTATCTGGTAAAGAGCAGTTACTCACCTGTAACAGGTGTTCTCCAGGAGCAGCAGGAATCAGTCCTCACATATGGGTGACGTTGGCACCGACGGAGCCCCGTGCGGAGCATTTCCCCAGCTTTCATAGAAAGCCTTTGGGAATGCAGCGCGCATGCGCGGTCCCCTTCCCGCCCAAGGGTGCCATCTTGCTCAGTCTGATGACATAGCTAAAAGACACCAAAAATAGCAAAATAAATCATATGACTGCAACTCCAAGGGGAGGAGGGAGGGTTGTGAGGACTGATTCCTGCTGCTCCTGGAGAACACCTGTTACAGGAGAGTAACTACTCTTTCTCCAGGACCAAGCAGGAAGTCAGTCCTCACATATGGGACTCCCTAGCTTAGGGCTACCAGAGGCCCCAAACTGAAAAATGAGCTCCCTCTAGAGCCTCAGCATGCAAGAACAGAATCTTCTCTGATAAAGCCCCGACAGGTAGCCTAACACCAGGGCCGGAGGGTAGGAGTTGCCTAGACCCCAAAGAGATTATGGAGTACCGCTTGCCCGAAAGCACTGTCCCTGCGGGACTCCCTCTCAAGGCAGTAGTGGGCCGCAAAAGTCTGGCTTGAAGAACAAGTAGCGGCCCGGCAGATGTCTACCAACGGAACAGAGTGGAGATGAGCCACTGACGCAGCCTTCGCCCTGACACGGTGAGCCGTAACTCGACCCTGCAACGAGAGGCCGGCTGCCCTGTAAGCCCAGGCGATG